>VZTI01004499.1:24415-83620 GCA_013397865.1 Struthidea cinerea
AGACTGACCACTTGAGACTTTGAGTTAAAGGTGAGTCCAGCATTTGCACTGAGAACATGGACTAGGAGCACCCGGAAGGAAATTCAGAACCTTTGCTGTGTTTTCATAGAACCCTGGAATCCCAGACTGATCTGGGTTGGAAAGAACCTTAAAGCCCATCCCCTTCCACCCCCTGCCGTGGGCAGGGACACCTCCCACTATCCCAGGTTGCTCCAAGCCCTGTCCAGCCTGGCCTTGGACATTACCAGGGATCCAGAGGCAGCCACAGCTGCTCTGGGAAGTCCATTCCAGGACCTCACCACCCTCACAGGGAAGATTTTCTTCCCGATATCCCATCTAGCCCTGCCCTCTTTCAGCTTGAAGTCATTCCCCCTTGTCCTGTCCCTCCATCCCTTGTCCAAAGTCCCTCTCCAGCTCTCTTGAAGGTCCTTTAAGCACTGGAAGGGGCTCCATGGAGCCTTCTCTTCTCCAGGCTGAGCAATCCCAGCTGTCCCAGCCCGGTGCTCTCTTTATAGCTGAGGTGCTCCAGCCCTCAGACAACCTTGACAGCCTTCAAATTTCTCACTCACAGCACATTTTGACAATTTCTTTTTCACCTTTGCTTAAGAAATAGACAATTTGAATCTCGGTGAAAACAGATCTGCAGAGTTAGGGTCTCAAAGAAAAGGGTTTTATAGGTTTGGGTCTAAATGACCTGAGAATGCAAATCTTTTCCTGCTGTAAAGATCAGGAGTAGAAATTTCATTCGAAGCAGCAAAGGCTTCTGAGGCATGGCAGGTTCCAGAGGCTTTTCATGCCCAACAGCTGCCTTGGATCTCCGTGTCCAGGAGGTGAGGTGGTGGAGTTCCGCACGAATGGTCTGGATGGGGAAAGAGCAGATTTCATATCTCCTCCAAGACCAGCAACTCCTACAGCTTTAGCTCCTAAAAAAAGAAGCCTTAACCAAACTAATTGCTTATCACATCGGGAGCTGGCAAGGGCTGTTTGGGGGTGAAGTGAATATTTGATGTCAAGAAAGAAAAAGTATTGTGTTACTGACTCAAGAAAAACATTTTGCAGCCAATTTGCACAGTTTGAGCTCGTTTCCATGGAGTTCCTGCAGGAGTGGGAGTAGATAGGAACTTGCTGTGGGATTTGCAAGTGCTGAAGCCCTGAGGTCTCTTTCTCCATCCACCCCACAAACTCGTCCAGCTACGAATTGCACAGGCACGGCTTAGCAGAGCCACTAACGGTGAGCCAAGAGTTTACTGGGAAGGGCCCAAGACAAAGCAGGGATTTCAGGAGGGGCAGCACCAGGCACACTGATTCCGTGCTCGCAGGCGAAACCACGCGGGTTCTCACACACACACGCAGTGGAAAAACGGAGGCTGGATTGCTCCGAGCTGCCATGACGTTAACAAGATGGCTCCCTGCAAACCTGTGACCCAAACTCAGATGTTCCTACTGGGAATATCACGGCACAGAACATTACGTCAGCCCCACGCAGTTCCCGAAGAGCGGCTCTGCCTTTCCGCTCAGCGCTATATACTCCTGCTTTTCATCTCCTGGAGAATTACCAGGACTGCCTGTTCTAGGCATGGAAATCTGCCTCCAGATCCTAAAGCCAGTTCACACATCCCACAGAACACTTGTGCTCACATGGGTGGACAGCATCATAGGTCAAGGAAGTGTGGCTTGTGTTGCCTTCTCCGTGCCAACCTGGTGAGGTGATGGTGACCTTCTCCTGTCCCTGGACCCGGTCCAGGCATGTGAGAAGGTCACCACCACCAGGGTAATGAGACGAACAGGAGGCTGAGGCAAGTGAAAGCTTGGTGTGGAGAAGTCTTCCTGCAGCAGTGGAGAAATTCAGTTAAAACAGCAGAAATGTCTCCAGAGGTGTGGCCTTCGAAGGCAGGGTCGCATTGCCGGTGTTATTTAAAATTGGGTTGGTCCCAGTGTGCAGAATCCTAAGGTTGGTGGGGTCAGAGAAAGAGAACCTTGTTCCAGCCCTTTGGAGGGATGAGAGCCACATTGAAGAAGGTCTTACCCTGCTCTGTAGGAGGTTCCAGATGGATGGGTGGGTTCATCCACCCCAAATGTCTTGGGATCAGTCTCCCGGGTTACATCACTGTGGAGTGACAGCAGATTTGTCTTATCTCAGATCCCAGTTTGACAAACAACTGCCAAACAGTGAATGTGACCCAGCAACCGCATTTGGGTTCAAAATGCGACAAAAATGCTTTGCTGAACCAGGGCCTGGATCTCTGAATCAACATCGTTGTGCTGTAGGTGCTGGTTCTTAGGTCTGGATGCAAACACCAGGAATCCCTGTTTACAGCTGATGCTCTCCACACCTACCCCAGCTGGAAGTGTTCAAAACCAGGTTGGATAGGGCTTGGAACAACCTGCTCTAGTGGAAGGTGTCCCTGCCCATGGTCTGGTGGTGGAACTGGATAGTTTTTAAGGTCCTTTCCAACCCAAACCATTCTGTGATTCCATAAATCCCTGTCTCTTTCCATGGGAGATGTCTGGATTCCATGCATGAAGAGTGGATTGTATTTAGCTCACCTGTTAAAGTGCATGAAGAGGATGAAGATGCCCCAGATGGGATTCCATGGTGTGACAGGGATGAATCATTCAGAGCACCCACTCTGCAGAGCTCCTGAATGCCATCCCCATGTCTGTGGAATGAAGCAGTCACGACAAAAGAATTCGGCTCCATGAGTAGGTGGGTCAAGAGAGTCCCATCTCTCTCCATTCCCTGGGAAAGGAGCCAGATTCCAGTAGCCCTGACTGATGGATAGGTTGGGTTCTTATCACACTTTTCATTTCCAGATTAGTTGTCTGTGTCTACAAAGGAACCACAGCTCCCTTCTCAGATACAGATTCATTGTCCTTGTGGGAAGCTTCTCTGCCACTTCCAAGTTTCCCTCTTGGATCCATGAGGGAGGTGCAGTTTTTTTACCCAGCCCAGATAGAAAATCAGCCACCACCCAGGCCATGATTAGGGGCCCTCTCATTATTTTAATTTCGGGTTTGCAGTGAGACAAGCTGGCAGCTGTGCGCTGCGCTTGGCACTGCAGAAGAGTTTAATAATCACCTAATAAAACTTTTCATCTGGCTTCCCACATCTCTCCCTTTCCCAGATCCGTGCCCTTCCCTGCACTCTCTGTCAAGGATACGGGGTTTGGCATAACACACGTCACTGCTGTAGCAACCAGCTTCTCTCTTGCTGCTGCTGCAGGTATGTGCAGGTACCAAAATTTCACTGTCTCTAATCCAATCCCAGCAATTCCAGCCAAAATTTCCACTTGTAATCTGTCTCCGTGCGTTTCCTCATGCCCATTTTATGGGGTTCCTCACTGTCTCCAAGGATAAAGGAGAATCTGGATCTTGTTTTCATTTTTGTTTGCTCAACAGCACTCGGAAGTGGTTCATCACTGAGATGGCTCAGGGTGTCTCCATGACTTTTCCAATGAAACCTTGAACTTCCCAGCCTGGATTCTTCCAAGGAAGGCATGAGAATTTTGGCCTTGCACAAAATTTGGGCAGATTTGGATCTTGAAATCCCGATCACCGTCGGCCCGGGCTGACCCGGGTGAGTGCAATCATGTCCTTTAGGGGCTACAGGTTCCCTTGTCTCCCTTGCACTGTAAATGTCAGGCAGCAGCCTTAAAATAAATCCATTCAAGGGAACAGGACAGCTGGAAAATCAACTTTTTTTTTTTAATAAAAAAAGGGGGAATGGAACTAAAGATGTGCTATAATTGACAGTTTTTTACAAAACTTGCAGCTGAGCAGCAGGAGACAACTCTGCTTGTTTGTCTTGTATCGGATGCTCCCCTTTGGGCCGAGGAGAGGAAATGGAAATTACAACCCTCCTGAAAGCAGCAAAGCATTCCTAGGAAAAAGCCATTTTTCTCTCAGGGAAAGAATGAGATACAGGCATGGCCAGAAAGAGCCTGGAGGAAAAGCAGGGAGCTGGCTGAGAGCGCTGGGGAGCACAGCAGTGCAGGTCCCAGAGTGACAAAGACAAATTCCCCAGGGTGCCAGAGGAGACTGCGTGGAATAATTTGCAATCCAGGATGCTGCTGACAGTTCCTGGAATGAAAACAAGTCTGTGCAGGGAGGCTCCTCAGGCCACTGGGACCAGAGTCCTGTTGACGGCCATTTGTATTTCTAATCTCGTTTGGTTTGAGTTTTCCCTGCTCAACCCCAAATGAGGAGTTCATTCCTTTCCAGGTTCTGGGCTTTTGGTGACTTTGGGGAGAGTCAATGGCACAGGACAGAGGAAAATAGGACTGATTCCTTTACAGACAGTGGTGGTTTAAAATGTCCATCAACCCGTAACCTGAGGGCTTGAGATCATGTCAAAACTGACTTCAGAGATCCTAAAAATGCTGCAGATTCCCAAAAATAAACTTAATGAATGTGTTGAGCCATTTTTCTTGGCCAGTTGATGGAACAGCACCATTTTATTCATCTTAAAGTGGCTGCATGCACCAGATCTTGTGGTTTACATCCAAAGACTTTTTTTTTTATTGACTCCAAGGAGAGTTGAGAGTGACAAGCTCATGTAGATTTCTACACCATAACCATCCCTATTTTTGCTACTTGAATCCCACTGGACACAGCTTAACCCCTGAAATATCTGTGTGGGTGTTGCCTGGGGCAAATTCTGAGTTTGACAGCGCTGCTCGTGCTGGAAGCGGGGAAAATGTGAAAGGATTTTCTGGCCAGGTGTCCAGAAGTCAGGTTGCAACCACCCCTCCTCCCCAGGTTCAGGAAAAAAAATTTCTTCAAAGGAAAGTGAAAGAGATAACAAGCTATTTATTTAACAAACACACAGGAGGGGAATAATAATGCTAAATAATGAGATCTCTCTCTCTGTGGAGAGAAAACCTGGGAAGATTTCAGAGTCCTTCTGTAGGTGTGGTCTCTCTCCTCTCGGAGCTGAGTCGGTGAGGGCCCACCCCACCGGGTCTCTGGGAAAATTCTCCTGATGTGTTCAGATGTTGTTGAAACAGTCCAGAAGAGAAGAAGAGAACAAAAAAAACCCAGAATCCTAGGAAAACGAAATTCAACCCTCCGTCTCTCGCTGGGAAAAAGACCCGAAGAAAAAAAAAACCCAAGGGTACTGCAGAAACAGAGGAGCGGATCTCCGTGTCCTTGAAACAACTGCTTTGAAACGTTTTTTGTTTTCTGTCCTTCTCAGGCTCAGTTTAAAGACACAGAAAAGATTGGTGGGCATAGGGTAGTGATAGGGGATACACATCATAAAGTCACCCCAAGACACCAGGGAACTCTCTCTTTCCCTGGAAAAGGGAAATCACTAAGAGGGATACCTTGTGTGGCATTTTATTTATCAAATCCATTGTAGAGTGGTAGAATGTAAGTTAAAAATCACAGGCTATTTTGGGTGAAAATTTCAGTGTTGTGCGAAGTGCGCCAAGTCTTCAACACAGTCAGAAGGACACGGGTTGGACCCACTGTCCAGAAGAACAACTCCAGCTGTTCCCAGCTCTGGAATAATCTTGGACTGAAAGAAATTTCACTGCCGATGGATGGAACAGCCCCATTTTTGACGGACAGTGGGGGTTTCACTGCGAAGAATCTCATCCAACCTCTGCCCTGGGCTGACCTTGCTCGGTTTGTGAAATCCAAGAGGATCCCGGCCCTTGGTGGCCCAGCGTGTGTCCAAGTGCACTTGAGGAATGCCAGCAGGCAGAGAAGCTGGGTAAATGTCTGAGAAGGCAAAGTTTCCTGCTCTGTTATTGTTCAAAACACTTCTATAGGATCCTTTCTTGAAGAGGTCATTTTGATTTGTTTCCCGTGCGCTTTTTACGAAAGTCACTTCGGCATCTGATACCTTGTACAATGTATAATCCCCATGGTCCAAAGAGCTTGAGAGTGCCAGGAAATCCAGAATCTTGGCATGGATGTGGGGCCAGCTCCCATAACACAGCGCTGCCTGACTTTTCTGTGTTTGTGGGATCTTTGTGACGCCGCGGTACGTGGTTGTGCTCAGGAATCAGCTGTGGGCTCTGCCCCAGAGACCCTGGCAGAGAATCCCCCCCACCCCTCCCGCCTGGTGCAACCTGCAGGAGCCCCAGACAAAGAAGGTTTGTTCTTTCCGAAGAAATAAATGAGGGCTGGAAGGAATAAAACACTGACTGTTGCCCCCCTGAGGGGAGGGGAAGAGAGATGGTGGCCAAAGGAGTGATGGATTGATCACAGACCTCTGAGTCCTAAAAGCATCTCTGCAGTGGGACGTGTGTGCGTGGATAAAGTGGGGATGGGCAGCCCTGAAGGATCTGCCTCATGCAGGTTGTGGATCCATGGATAAATTGCATTTATTATGGCGTTTCACCTCCATGAGCTCAATAATTCATCTCCTCTAGACTGACAGCACCTCAGCCTCTGAACAGCCTCTGAATTCCTAACTGGAATTACCAGAGTTACTGCTCTTTGCTCTCAGCTTTCCCAGATAAAGTGCTCTCCCCCTTTTCCTCTCCAGAGTGACCTGAAGCTCAGGATGGGATCCAAATAACATCCATGTGAACGGGCTGCACCACACAGGGAGCACGGAGCAGGATTGTCTTGCTTTATGGAATGCAGACATGTTGGTAATCTTTAAATAATTTCAATTGACATCCCCTTGGTGGAGAGGATAAAATATTGCAGTGACTGGAGAAAATGTTATGTCCTGTTCTAAAGCAGTGATAAAATCTACTGGCAAAATTCACTGATAAAATCAACTGCCGCAGTTCAGTGATAAAATCAACTGTTGATCTTCAATGATAAAATCAACTGTCAATCTTCAGTGATCTGGTAGGAGTGGACAATGTAAAATGGGATTTGAACAGGTGGAAGAACTTCTGGTTCCCATCAGCTGAGGATCTGGTCCCTGGGAGCTTTTCCTGAAGGAATCTACCTCAGCACTGTGGATACCACTGTGAGTCCACAAATGTACCTTTGGTGGACCTAGAACCCCCCTTTCTTCCTTCAGGAGACTTACACAGCTGGAATTCCACACCTGAGAGACTTCCTTTTCCCAGGCAAATTACAGCAATTTAAAAAATAATTCAAATTATTAATTGTAGCCGTGCATGGAGAACACTCACAGGAGTAATGCAATTGAAAAAAAAAAGCGAATATTGGTGCACACGGAGAAGAGTCAGATTAACGATTCCTAATTAATCAGAAATTGTCACAGATTAATTTTGTCCCTCTCTTGCTCTCTAACTAGAATTAGAGAGAAGGAGCTTTCACAGGACAGGCCTGAAGTTAGATAAAGCTGAGTTTGGCAGCTGCCAGTCCTGACTAGAAACTGATAATTGATAAGAAATCAAATCAATGAATGAAGAACTATCATTCTTCACTAATCAGTTAGAAGTGGTAACTCAGGAAGAAATTAAAATCTAGATTCTTTCCACTTTTGGGAGAGTTAAGAAGTTATTCTAGAATGATGAAACCCATTTTTCTTAAGCTAGAAAATTGTCAAAAGCCAGGATTTCTCGAAACGTGCAGCGTGTGAAGCTGAAAATGAAACACGTCCTTGATTTCAGTTGGGAAATGGATCCTAAATGTTGAATTCATGTCATCTGACTTCATTACTCATCTCACCAAGGTTCTTTTGATAGAGAATATCTCTAGATCCCAATGGAGTGGTAGATGCATCTCTAAAGGGTGATTCCTCCTTTCTGGAGGTGCCTGGTTTTTCCTCAGGTTAAGAACAAAGCCAAGAATGACCAGCTAAGACACTAAAGTCCCATCCAGATTCTGCGGTTAATGGTCAAAGTGATTTTCCCCAGAAAGGGCAGGAAAACAATCTTTGTGCAAAGAAAATGGGGGAATCTGGTGAGTGGAAAAGTAGGGGATTTCCAAGAGGTGAAAATTGTACCAGGGAAAAGAACCACAGCTTGTTCTTTCATTCCCCGTTTCGTTGTTTTGCACATTCAGGAGAGCTGAGTCCCCTGTTGCACAACTTAACACGCTGAGAAAAGGAGAGACAAAAGTGGACCGATCCCATATTTCAGCTGGAAAACCCCAGGCAGGGATGTGAGTGTGGCTGCCAGGCTGTGAATATGCAGTGAGTCCAGGAGGAGCCGGATACACCACCGTGATTTTATGTTCCCTGTGGCTGAGTGTTTTACCTGCACAGGAAGCTCACCCCTCTCGTGATGCGCTGGATTCTGTGCATCCACAAATCATCCAGGCTCTGCTAATGTTGTGTTTCCAGTGCAGCAGAGCTGGGGATTCTTTGTTCCAGGACTGGGCATCCCACAGCTGCAGCTCTGGTGGGAGCTAGATGGCCAATTTTTAATTCTCTGTTCTATGAAATTTTGGGGTAGCTGAAGAAGACTTCTCACGGAAAGTGGAGCTGTCATTACAAAACTGACTTATCAGGAGACAAGGAGTGGAATGGATAAGACAGGGAGTAAATTTCTTGTAAAACTGTTACGTGAGGTGAGGGTTGTGGCTTCTGCCCTACCTTCATCCCTGGATCCTCTCCCAGGATATCCATGGGCCTACCTTTGCCTTTGGATCGTGAGACAAAATTACCTGGGGCTTTTAAAACACTCCAGAATGCAAATCCTCATGCATCCAAGGCATGGCATCCCAGGGGATCTGCAGCGCTGAATTCCTGTGGCTGAAGCTTGAATTTTGTCAAGAGAAAAATTGGTCAACCTTGACCTGCTCAGCTCAGGGAAGAACAGGGAAATCTTTACAGCGCAGCTCTCACTTGGCTCTGTGATTCATGGGGATATGAATCTCCCCATGCCTGCGAGGACCAGGCAGCTCTGTCAGCAGTGGCAGAATTAGGAGGAGTTGCAGGAAGAAGGGATAAATGTGCTTTAACTCAACCACAAGCCATTGGTTACATTCCTGCAGGGGAACACAGGAACCAGCCCGTGGCATCACCGGGAATCCGATCCCCATCATCAGTTTATTAAAGCTGCATCTTAGAAATGCATGCACATAGTGGGGATAATTCCTTCCATTCCAGGAATCACTGGGTAAAGTTTCGAGACCGAGTTAAGAAAGGTCAGGGGAGACGATCGTAGGGTGTCTGCTGGCTTCGGTGTCTCCAAATCTCTGCAGGGATTTAGAAGGAGCCAACACATTTTCACTTGGAAGTTGGGATTTAAATAGAGATTTGTTAACATGCTCCTCTCTCCTTCTCTCTCTTTCCTCTGCGTACCAGCTAATCGGCATCAGCACAGAAATATTTCTTGCCTTCCCCTCATATTGCCCCACTCCTCATTTCTCCTTCCTCTGTCTTTCAGAGCTGTGACAGCAAAAAACCCCACAAAACTAAACCCCGGTCCCAGCAGGGAAAGCAATTCAATCCCACACCCCCCCTGTCTCCCTCTCTGCCCCAAATCCACTCCTGACTCCAACTGAACATGAAATATTCCATTATTCAGCAAAAAGCAGACAAGCTGAATATTTATTAGTATTTCCAAGCACAGTCTGCACAGCACCACTATCCTAAGGATTAGAGAAACCATGGAAAAGCTGGGCAAGGCTGGGGAGTGATGCCACCTCTTTTCCTGTGCCTTCATGAAAGAAGTGCCTTGAAGGTGCTCTGCTGTTTCCCCTCTCTTTGGAAAATGGCACCTGGCTGTGGAAAATATGGATAAACTTTCTGTTAACATCAATTAACAAAGAACTGAAAGGTTCACGGGTACCTGCAGGACTGGGAGAAGGCAAAAACGTGCAGACTTCATTTGTGTCATTCAGCAAAGTCAGGGACACATCTGGGGGCATAAATTTGGGATATCATTAAGGCTGGTGGACTTCTCAGTGATCGGATAAATTCTAAGCTGTCGCTGCTGAAAACCAAGGGCCTGTAAAGGAGTGGGGTTTTCACTCTTTTCCCTGAAATAATCCACATATGTAGCTCATGCTCACATCAGGAAAAACTTAATAGCTTGGGTTTGATGCCAGTGACGGTATTGAGCAACTTGGCAGAGACCCCTGGAAAAAAGCCAAACCCTTTAAAAATAACGGCACCAGCAATAATAATGCAAGATTCCAATTAAATTGCTGTGTCACTGCATGGGAGTAATCCATTGGCCATGGGCTACTGGGAATTTAAGGAGCAACTGGATGGTCTGCTCTGATTTATTCAGCAGATCAGCTGCAGTCACTCTGTGACTGAACACCAAGTTCTTTGCTTGCCCTCAAGTGAAATTATTCTTGAGGTCAGCAGAGGTATAGAGATCCAGGCCAAGTGGGAATCTGGCACAGCAGTTCCCAGTACTACGGCTACATTTTCCATGACTTTTTTAATTTCTTTTTTTTTTCAACAGAGAGTGCAAGTTTCAGGGAGAAAATGCTGCTTTCCGTGCAAAAGGAATGATTCAGCACATCGGAGGCAGACAGATAGAAAGACAGATAATATGGGGGGAATCAGGTGTGTCAGCTTTGGCTGACAGAGATCGGAATATTTCTCTGTCCTAAATCAGTCAAATTTTTGTCAGTTTGAAACAAACACGATGAGCTGAGACTGATGAGCTGTTTATTGTGGAAGGCAAGGAATCTCCAGCTCTTTCCTTGCTCCAGATTTTCAGGTGAATTATCTAAGCATTCCATTAAAGATTCAGCCTCTTCTTTCCTGCCCCAGGCAGATTTTCTTTCTTTCCCTTGCTCAGATATATCCTGAAAAGAAGGGACAAAGAATTAACTTGTCCCTGCTCCTTTTGTCCAGGCCTGGTGTAGGACTGCAGCTCCAAATCCTCAGGACTGGGGTAGGAATCGAAGCCAATTCTCCTGCTTTTTTCAGTGCCATATCCAACAATTATTCTTTGGAATATCAGGATCATCTCCTCCAGTCAGTCTCTTGAACACAGCAGTCCCTGCTCCTAAATTCCACTGGTTTATCAGTCAGGAGCAAGTCCTCCAAGGGATTTGTTCAGAGGAACAGAAACATTCCAGCCATCAGACCAGCCAAGATGGGACGCCTAGGTCAGCAAGGAAGATGTTTGGAGAAGCAGGAAACACTGGGAAACATATTTTAATACTTTAATTTTTTTTTACGTGGGTGTTTAAAAACATTTGACCCAATCAAGCGTAAGTTTTTCATTTAGCTCTTCATGGGCGTGTGCTGGTCCTGAGTATGGGGCATAATTAAATTTTGGGGTGTGGCTCCCTAGAGGTGAAGCTGAATTTTTTTGGGTTGTTGGGGATGGAGGAACAGAGCATGCTAAAATACCCAAAGTTTGGGTTTCCCCTTTTTCACATGTCCTAAGCCTGACCTCTTGACCTGTCCAAGCAATTCACTCTAAACATCTACAATCAGTGGAGATGAATCACCCAAACTTGGATTTCTGGGAATTTAAAAACAGGGCAGATGAATCCCTGCCCATATGTCCAATATATATATGGAATTAGCGAATAATGAAATGTGCCATCTGCTTTTTGTCTTTGGCCCCGATGTTTTTATCCCTGCACGATTTTGCAACAAATAGTTTCAACTATTGGCAGAAGGAAGGTGGATGAGGGATGGCAGGAAAAATTCATCTCAGTAAAACTTTTATAACCTTGTTAGCAATGCTATTAAAAATGCTCTCCAAGTAGTTATCAAGGTGTTTCGCTTCCTGAAATTTGGATTTATTGAAACATCGCAGCAAAAATAGCTTGGAGAAGTGAAATTAATCACTGCATTTATTAAAAAGAAAAACAAACCCCTCGAAAAAACAAAGAGAAGAATTGTGTGAAAATACAGAAAAGAAGAAAAAATAATCTATATTGAGGCCTGGGAAATGTTGGTATTGCTTCAAGAATTGTTTTAAAAACCTCCTTACAACACAAACAAGGTTTTGCTAAACGTTTAACGAAAACACCTTTTGATTTCAGACTTCTGAAAGCTTTCAGCAGGTTTTCTGGGGGATCTGGAACCAGGACAATTCTGCAGGAGGGACTGTTTTTATAATATATTTGGGCTTGGGAAATAGAAATCTCCAAATAATGTAAGCTCATGTGGATTTCTCCTGTGGATTCCTGACCCACCTTTCAGTTCAGCTAAGCCAACTTTTCATCTGTTCTGTATCAATGTCACCGAGGCACCTCCAACTTCTACCTGAACCAAAATATTCACCCTCTGAAATGCAGATTAATCATGGGGAGGCGCATTAGTTGGCTACTGGTGTTTCCCAAGGAGTTCTGCACATTTAAAAGCTCAGCACGAGGATTTATTGCCTTATTTTCCAAGCCCTTTTTCTTTCCATTATCTCAGCGCCTTGCCCAAGTGACCCTCTGATGGTGATACACATAAATACAGCCCAGACATGCCCAGCCCGTGATTAAATACCCTGATAATTTTGAGGCCCTCCAAGATATAGGATTTCACACTATCACAAATCCTGCTGCAGTCAACCAGTAGCCACAATCAATTACTCGGAGCGGCCGCGCTCGCGTTCCTCCTCCAGAGTTTCTTGATTAGGTGCCAACAGCGTTCAAGGCCTATCGCTTTCCAAAGGCAGGGAAAAGAGCGAACTGCCACAGAGATATCCTCAAAAACAGATAGAAACGCTCTGCCTGCAGGAGTGGCATTGAAACAGCCCCTGACCAAGGGTGTCCAGAGCTCCTAACAAACAGTTAACCCCCGAACCCATCCTGCATCCCGCTGACGGACTGAGGGAACAAACTTGGATAAAGCACCCAAGTGACTGGGAGCCACGGCCAGTTCCAAGAACACTCCAGGACCAGAAAGCTTTGGCTGGGTAGGATTTCAAGGTCTTGTCCACAAGGATCCACAATTAAAATTTCTTGTGCTAAAGTTTCATGGTGAAATAAAAACCCTGAGATTCCAACGCTTCCCCGTTCCCCCCCTTCCAAACACCACTCACAATGCTCGGTGGAAGGAAAAGAAAACCTCCAGTATTTTGGCAATCGGTACTGCCCTCTTTTACATATTTCAATTCCATCTTTTGGAAGAGCTGTAAATCTTTCCTCCTGTTTTTCCCCCCTCCTTGTTCTGTCTTCAGCCTGCTTGGCCGTGTAATTGCAGTGTTCACGTTACTTGCATGCACAGGAAATGATGTTTAAAGGGAAGGGAACTAAAGGTCTTTCTCCTCCTTTCTCTCCTCGGCTTTAGGGATTCACTGGTAAGTGCTGGGAAGTGATAACTGGCTTGTACCAGCAACAGTGTGGCAAACAGGGTTAGGGAAGGGATCAATCCCCCCATGCTGGGCACTACTGAGGCCACACCTCGAATTCCGGGGTCAGTTTTGGGCCTCTCATGACAAGAAGGACATTGAGGAGCTGGAGCGTGTCCAGAGAAGGGAACGGAGCTGGGGAAGGGGCTGGTGGACAAGAAGGGATCTGGGGAGACTCAGCCTGGAGAAAAGGAGGCTCAGGGGGGACCTTGTGGCTCTGCACAACTCCCTGACAGGAGGGGGCAGCCAGGGGTGTTCAGGCTCTGCTCCCAGGGAACAGGGACAGGAGAAGAGGGAATGGCCTCAGGCTGTGCCAGGGGAGGTTTAGATTGGATATCAGGAAACTTTTCCATATAAAGGCTTGTCAAGCATTGGAAAAAGCTGCCCATGGCCAGCAGAAAAAGGGACATGATGTTTACCATTTATTCAAAACACGCATTATGGTAATTCCAGGGGCATTGGGAGCAGTTTGGGACCATCATCTGTGCCAGATCAACCAATGCTTCATTGCTCTGCAGGTGGGGAAACCAAATTATGGATCAGGAATCCAAGCTGCGAATGGCTCATGGCTGGGAATTCAAAAGGACTCCAGGAGGTGAAGGTCAGTTCCCCAGACCAGGTGACCGCAATCGTTGTCCCTCATTTGTCAGAATATTTAAAATGTTCCTCCCCCTTCCTTGGAGATGCATAGGTGGACTCTGCAGGAAAACCCTGGGCAGGTTATGAGTATTAAGCAGTGTTTTTAAAGTTCTGTGTCTATTCATATTCAGGATCTTTGGGCATAAAAATTTAGGAAAAATCCTCCCACCATATTTTCAGAAGAAAATATTTTTTCTTTCCCACTTATCAGGTGAACAAACTTGAATCCTCTCAAAACATGATGGGATTTAAAGCTGGTTTTGGTCTTTTTGTATAGGACATTTAGACAAGAACTATTGATTAAATTTCTTGTTTTATTTCATTTAACTGTTAAAAAATGAAGGGTTTTTTTCCCTCTGGAAATGCTCCAGTCTCCTTGAAATTTTCAGTGGGAAACTCTTCTGCAGTAGAGAATGAAGTGACCAAAGAGAGAGAATGAGTCATGTCCCCTCTAATTTAGAAAGTGGGGTCAACACAATCCCACGGGATGTGGAAGAATGAACTTCAAGTCCCTCACTGGCACAGCTTGGACCTGTGTCCCAAAAAATTCCTCTCTGCACCCCCAGAGTAGTGAATTCCTGGCAGTTGTAGTACAAATATTCCCCAAATTCTCCTCAACCTGCTGTGGTGTCAGTGATGTGTTCTGGGGAAGGTTCAAACAGGTCCTTTCGTAAGCAGTTTCACTCCCACGTTATCCATCTGTGGGAAGCTCATTCCATGGCCTCATCCCTCTTTGGCAAGTTCAGGGAGGTTTCCGGCCAGCTCCGTGATGAAGTGGTGGATCCAAGGTGTTTGGATTTGCCCTTGGCCTCGGCTTCCCTGTGACGTCCTCTTCGCTTCCAAATTAATGTGCAATTTGGGAGGGTGAGAGTGTCTCCAGCTGCCAGTGGCTGTGGAGATGGGATAATTATCCTAAAGAAACTCCTGACAACCCAGAGCTGGAAACTGTGGCCTCGATGGAAAGGAAAATCCTTGTAGCCATGTAAACATGTGCTGATGCCCTTCAGGACCAGCCTGTTTTTAACCTATTTTTAACCTTGTTTAGCTTTGAAATTTGCTTTGGATTTTTGTGACCGAAGCTTGGGGTGCAGCAAAGGGGAACCTGTCCGTGTGTTTTGTTGAGTGAAACATCAAATAAACGGCATAAAGAGGGAATGATAAGGTCGGAGAAATCAGACAACGATGGGTTGGATCATGGTAAAACAACACTTTTTCCGTGACAATCAAATTAATTGGGAAAATTAATGGGACTTTTTGATTGCAGCATTGCTGTAACTTCCCGTTTAACTCAAGGTCTGATGAGTTTAAGAACCAGATCCATTTTGAGTCTGTCTCTGGACAATGGAATTGGAATCCTGGATGTCAGATATGCAAATAAACAATCATCTCTTTGTTTTGAATTAAAAGGTCAATAACACCCAAGTTTAATCAATTGGTGATTTTGGGTATCTATAAACCAGATGAAATCCATCAGCTTGGAAGAGGAGGGAGGTTTGCTGTTGGTTTCTCCACTGAGGCAAAGGTTGCAGTTTGATTTCAACTTTGATTAGAGACCAGAGAGTTCAAATGTGGTGGCAGAAGGACAGGAAGAGTCTTTGTAATCCCAGATGGAGTAAAAAAAAACCAACTTAAAAAAAAAAAAAATCAACCTCATCCTCAAAATCAACCAACCTGATCTTGCACACCTTGGAAAACAGGTTAGGTTCATCTGACCTGATGATCCTGGTGGGTCCCTTCCATGGGATGTTCTACAATTCCAGGACCTGGGGTCTTCATTTCAGGCTCTCTTTAAAGTCACTGTCAGCAAAGGCCTCTAGCACAGAATTAATCTCATCTTTTAGCAGAATCCTGCAATAGATCCAAGGATTCATCCTTGAAAAAAATCCTGGTGGGGATAAAGGGAATATAAAGGAAGCTGAAGGCACAAATGACAGGATTTTAATGTGACATGAGATAAATTTCTTCTTGTGCTAAGAATGTACCTGTTTCTCCTTCCAATTCGTCTTTCCCATCCTCCATGAAAGGTTTCCAGAGCTCCGGAATTAAAGGGGAGAGCTGATGTTACCAACCTTGTCCTTTGCGTCGGACAAGATTCCACGCCAGTCACAGCAGAGCTTTACCTAATCTGGACTCCTCTCTCATCAGCCACATCTGGTGTTTTCCATCCTGCTTCCCTCTGGGTGGGGTTTATTCCCAGAGGAGGATAATCAAGACTTTCCAGCCTCATTTTCCAGCTGCATTTTGGCCTTTCAATTTAGAAGGGCTCAAAAATTCTTTCCAAGGTATTTATCGGAGCTTCCTCTTGTTTACTGCCACAGTCCAAGGTGACAGGTCTTTCAAGTCACCCTAGTATGGATTTGGCTTCCCAAAATTGGTGCTGTCCTTCCCATAATCTCTCTCTCTCTTAATTCCCAGTGATCATTTGGGCTAAATTTACAAACAGGGCTTTATATGGCTGATGTCAAGTGCGAGAATCGTTCACCATATGCACACGGGAAAACCATGAATCCTCTGCAGAGTGAACGTGCAGCTCCACTGATTTCCTTGCCTTAATTACTAATTTTCCTTCATTATTATAACTCCTTAACAAACTGTTGATGAGCCTGCTCAGTAAAACAAAGAGATTAAATATGCTAAGAAATGTAAGTATTTTCAAAATCCAACCCACACACAGAGCAGAAATTAGGTTGCAGTGTTTTAGTGTGTCTCTCTCTGGTGTAAAAAGGTGCTTTTTGTAAGCATTTTTCCTCATTTTGCTCATTTATTCAGACGCCCAGGACTCGGGGAGGGAGCACAGCATTTGCAACATTACAATCCTGTCCAAAATCAAATGTCAGGGTGTATCTGTCAACCTTCATTTCACACGAACTCGGCGTTGCAGGGAAAGATTTCTGCTCAGGATTTGTGGCTTGGCTGCTTTTCAGGCCATCAGGAGCGATGAGGAATCCTCAGCACTGCTCTTAAATGAGGTTTAAGCTCCCTCAAGGACCCAAACTGTGACACCGGCCCTAAGGTGACGGAGAAACCCTTCTGTGTGGTGACAATTGTGTGGTTGAGGGCACTTTCTGGAGGCTGAGGAAAGCTAAGCTGCCATGTGGGCATCGTTTATATTCCCAGCAGAGTTGATTTCTTAATCCCCTTCTCCAGTTCTGCGATCCCAAGACTCCTGTGCTTTACCTGGGAAGGCAGCTACACCTGAGCCAGGTCTAAGTATGCTGGAAGCTCAGTCCAAGGCAGAAATCACATCTCCCTTCTAAGGTTTCACTCTTTGTATGGCTGGCATGGAGAACCTCTCAGGAATGGAGCCAATCGTCGTATTACATGTGCTGTTTGTCCAAGAGGAATTTTCTTTGCTTTCTCCTGTTTCTCTAGGAAGTAGCCACAAACGTCCAGTGTAAGGTTACTGGGCCCACGCAAAAAAAAATTATCAGATTTTAGCAGCTATTCCTGGAATTACAGTATTGTTTTGTCTTTTTTTTTGAACCAAAATGACAGCAGCTCAGGTGTCAATTTTCACATCGGGGGCTGTTTTTTTTTTTCCCCAGGAGTTCAAATTTTACAAAGATGACAAAATTACAAGGAAAGGTTTGGATGGCGGAGCATCAATTTTTTTTTCATGGTGATAGAGCAGAATATTTATTTCTAAAGATCAAAGTTCAATAATGATTATGATCCTCTTGGGAAAAAAAAAATAGATTCTCCCACAAGTCTGTGCTGGAGGAAGAGATCAGGACAGACTGAGGACATTGTCAGTGTCTGTGATGTGTTTCATGGAGGGACTCTCTGGAGAGTGAAGGCTCAGAGCAGACGGGCCCCAGTTTTTAGTCCTCGCCACTTCAGGAAAGGGAAAGTCTACAGAGCCCTCGGGGAAACCTCTCATTGCTGTGCCATTTCTTGTCACGTGAGGCATTTCAAGGGTGGCATTTTTGGCTGATTCCGGGATTCTACACAAGCCCAGAAAATCAAATCAAAGCCTCCTCTGCTTTGCCCATCTTTGTAAAGAGTGTGAAATAAGAGATATTGGTCTTGTTGCAGCTCGCCCTTAAATTTCAGATCAAATGAAGATGACACTGGAGAAATGTTGACATGTTCGAGTGAGTCCAGAGGAGGTCACAGGGATGCTCCGAGGGCTGGAGCCCCTCTGCTCTGGAGCCAGGCTGGGAGAGCTGGGGGTGTTCACCTGGAGAAGGGAAGGCTCCAGGGAGAGCTCAGAGCCCCTTCCAAGGTCTAAAGGGGATCCAGGAGAGCTGGAGAGGGACTGGGGACAAGGGATGGAGGGACAGGACACAGGGAATGGTTTAAGATGAAGAAGGGTAGATTTAGTTTAAACATTAGGAAGAAATTTTTTCCTGTGAGAGGGGTGAGGCCCTGGCACAGGGTGCCCAGAGCAGCTCTGGCTGCCCCTGGATACCTGGAATTGTCCAAGGCCAGGCTGGCCAGTGCTTGGAGTAGCCTGGGATAGTGGGAGGTGTCTCTGCCTGTGGCAGGGGGTGGAGGTGTATCCCACCACTGCGGTAGCTCTGATTCTTCCATGGTTTTCAAAGTCAATATCAGAAAAGCAGCATGGCGAAGAGGTGACTTTACGCATGTGAGTTAAAACTCTTGTAAGACAACTCAGGAATATTTCTGAGGTGAAATTTTGTGCTACGTGATTACTCTGCTTCTGACATTCTCAATTTGCTTTGTCACACATGTGTCACTTGAATTCATCCCTTCAATTTCTGTCCCAAAGCTGAGATGTCCTGATGAGGAGGGCCTTGGCTTTCACTTTCAGACTGCAAAAAAAGCAGGAGAAACGCCTCCAACACGGGTTAGAGTTGCCTTTGCCGAGGCCTCTTCCTCTCCGAAGGGATTAGAACAGGACCTGAAGATGGCAATGCTCCCGATGGATCACCCCCAGGTTAAAGCGGGATCAAGCTGGCCCGTTTGGCATGGAGCACTCCACACTTTGGGAAATGTGGGTGAACATGGATACAAACAATGCCCTTTGGTGTAGGGAGTAATCTAAGTGCTCTGGAGCTGGGACAGTCTCCAACTGTGTGAGCTGCCTTGGTTTGTTGATTGCTGGTTTCAGTTTTTTCTTGCTTTAGCATTTTTTTCCTTCTTTTCCTTCCCTCTCCAAGTGAATCTCAGCAAATTTGACAACCCCAACACACCCCACCCTCACTGCCCCTCCCGATCTGATTTAAATGCCTGCCACTGCTGCTGGTACCAGAGCTGAAAAAAGAACTGGCTCCTGTTCAAGTCCTTCTCCTTTCCAAATGTTTAGGGATTTGGAGCCCATACATACAATTACTGCGTGTTTCTCGGGAAGAGAAAATAGCCAGCAGCTGTTCAGTGTCTGATCAATTATGAGTTGAGGAAGAGGAGTGGAAGAGAGGGGGGTTATTGGTCAGAAATCTGCACACAATTAGGAAACAGTGCTGGGAATGGGTGCTTGGGAGATGTGGGAAGGCCAGAGACCCTGGAAGTGAGACCTTAGGCTGACAGGTTGGCAATGGTCTCCTCGACAGGGAGAGAAAATTGCCTGTTACAGGTTGTAGGTGAATTTCCCAAGGATTTGGCAAGATGAAGGAGGAAGAGGAGCCAGTCCTAATCTGGGAACACGGACAATGGAGAGGGATGTTGGTGAGAGGGGGTCTTGGAGCAGATCTCCTGCCCCAGCCAAGCACTGCACTGTCTTTGATGGCAGCTTGGACACCCAGCTCCGCGTGGAGTAATAAATAAATGTGGTCAGCTTGGCCTGCAAGACAATCCCTGCCTCAGAGGCTCCATCCAGCTGCCCCCACACAGGTGCTGAGCGTCATGTGAGAAGCCCAAGGGAAAGACACACAGGGCTGGCAAATATTGTAAAGTACATTAAAATATTTATTCCTTGGAAGTCTTTGAAAGGGACTTTGAAAGAGAGTTAAATCCAGAGACGGGAAGGTTTTCCAAAGAGCAGTGGACTCCCACCTTTGTACAGAGGAATTCAGCCCAAAATCTCCATTTCATTTGGGATGAAGAAAATATTTTGTCTCATATTTTACCTGAGGTGACTTAAGACAATAATGGGATGATGGATCCTTCACTTATTAGCATTACCCAGCAACACATCGTGGAATCATGGAATGGTTTGGGATGGAAGGGACCTTAAAGATCATCCAGTGCCACCCCCTGCCATGGGCAGGGACACCTTCCACTATCCCAGGTTGCTCCAAGCCCCATCCAACCTGGCCTTGGACACTTCCAGAGATGGGGAAGCCACAGCTTCTCTGGGCTGTAGATGCTGAAAAGCTTTGGTAGAGAAATTTTTCAGCTTTCTGCAGCATTCTGTGAGAGCTCTGTGGTTCTCATGAAAGCTTCGATAAACACTGCTACGGGTTTTTGTAAACTGGGTTTTATCTGTGCACCTGGGATCTGTTTTTCAGAGTTGTTATGGTACCCAGTGAAATAATATTTTGAAGTAGGTGTTGTGAGCTTTGGCCAATGGGACAGGGGGTGGCTGGTCCAAGATCCAATAACTTCCTGTCATCTTTGGGAACCAAGTTATATAAATCAAATTATAATTAATTAAATAACCACTTTCTTCCTGAACTTGGATTGTGTCGTTACTCGCCGTTCTCGGTACTTAACAGCGACACTGGGCAACCCCCCTTTAACTCACCGGTCATGACCTGAGCAGCCTCCACTGATTCAGATTGTGACCGAATGTGGTTTTGGATGATGCCCAGGTTTACCTGAGATCCAGGCAGCACCTCTTTCACCAAGAATCTCTGTCTGAGAGCCAAAGGATAGTTGAACACTATCTTATATCCCAGAAATCTGGGATGAAACTGGAGGGAGCTGTTTGCTATTGACTAAACGAACCCATAAACCAAATTTTTAGAGATTGTGGGTTCACCTTGAGGATGTCCAAAATTTTGATGTATTCTAGAGTGTATCCTGCACATTGTTGACAGAATCTCAGCAATATCAGAGAAACTAAAGCAACTTTCCCAGAATCCCAGTCCCAGAATTGCTGGGATTGGAAATGACCTCTGGAGAACACCTAGGCCAACCCTCACCCTAAATCATGTTCACCTGGAGCAGGTTGCACAAGATTGTGTCCAGGAGGGTTTTGAATCTTCAGAGGAGACTCCACAACCTCTCTGTTCCGGTCTGTCCCAGTGCTCTGGCACCCTCCAAGTAAAGAAGTTTTCCCTCATATTTGGATCGGACTTTCCCTCAAAGTCTGTGCAGTAATCAGTGATAAACTGAGCACAGGAGTTTGCATCCAGTTCCGGTGAATGAGAATAAATGGAAACCATTGATACTTTAGGGCAAAAGTGAAAACGTTTTCAGAATTAGTCATTTTTTGGGAAAAGGCTCAGTGAAACCTGAAAATGTGTCAGCGTGTGGTTACAGGGACTGAGATCTTTATAGCTGATGAATTTGCATCCAGCATCCAGAAACGTGATTCCATGGTCACATGAAGCTGCAGAAAGACGGAATCTGTCCCTCCTTCCCACAGCAACAGAAGCGTTCGGTAAATTCTGCTCAGTGGTGTCATCACCATGGATACATTAAATGTTTGTGTTGTGACACGTGGAATTTTACCTGAAGTCTCCATTCCCTTGCAATTACGTAAGATTATTTATCTTCATTAAGATTATTCATCTTAGTTATATATAAAGTGCTTTTGATCAGGAACACCTGAAAACATGACCAAAAACATTTTCAGTGTTTCAGAAAAAGAGGTCTGTATTGCCCTAAAATAGATTTATTATCTCACCTAACTACAGTAATATAAAATTTAGATGTTTAGTCAACAGAGCTCTGTGCATCACATATATTCAGTGGAAAGAGCTAAAAAAGTTTTAATTTGAACCTAAAATATACAGGAAGAACCTTCCTCTGGACATTCCAGTCTTTCCATTGTCTGGAGACTTGTAGACAGTTGGTTTTGAGTAGACATCCAACTCTTTGATGGATCGGGTTAGGTGAGAATCCACCTTAATTCCAATCTAATTTCTTCCCGGGCTCTTTATGATGGAATTCATCCCCAAGATGACAGAGGAAGTCTGCTGAACCAGATGTCCCCCTGGGCTACGTGAGAGCTCCAACGCATTTTCACCCAGAGCCCCGGCTTGGTGCTGAGCTCAGTGCAATAAAATGGGTCAGGCATGGGTTTTTTAGATTAGAGCTGCAATTGAATTCAAGCTGATTTCCGAGAACACTGATAGCCCTCCTGGCTCTGCCAAGTCAAATTCAAAGGTCGTGGCTCTTTGGTGCCATTCAGATTAAACCCACACTGTTCTAACAATCAGGGATCCCCAAACACTCAGGGAGCTCCAGCCGTTTATACTTATTTATGGAATTATATCCTGGTTCTGTCACGGCAATGCAAAGGGGAGTCAAAGATGAAAACTTGCCTTCTCAGATATCCCAGATTAGATTTTTCCATGGTGCTGTTGCAGTTTCCACTCTCCCCAACTGACTTGACACCACCTCTGCCATTCCTCTTCCCTGTCTCAAATAACACAGCTCCCAGAGTTCTTCATTCCACCTGGGAAGGGACCTGGGCCTCCTTCCACTCCTGGTGAGTGACATGGGCTTCCTCCCTCTGTTCCCCTGAGCATCCCACAGAACCATCACAGACCTTCTGGTCTCCAGATTTTTCCTTCTGGTCCTTCAGCTTCTTAACCCAGCAAGAACCATGGGGCTCAAGGAAAGACTGGAATGTTCCCCTCTTCAATCCTCAACTTAACGAATGTATTTTTCAAGACTCGTGGATGTTGTCACCCGAATATGGAAAGTGTGGCTGTTTTCTGACTTCCAGGATTAGCACAGCCTAAAGATGCTCAACCAGGCATTTCTACAGCCCCTAAAATTATTGTCAGTGGAGCTACCAAAGCTTCCAAGATATTAATGATGGGTTTTTCTTATAATTTTGTGTGTTTTGGGCCTAAATGTGTCTGTCAGATTTGTCTCAAAATACATTTTTTTTTAGCAAACAGAGATTTAAACTTTTCAAAACTAGGTTATGAAAATTTTTGGCTGAAGATCTGCTGGTAGACTCAATAAAGTTGACCAAAAAAATCTGCTTTATTTCATGTTTCTTAGGAAAATAAAGTTGGGATCTGGGGAAAGGCAAGTGAGCAGAACTACTTAAATTTCTTAACTTTTGTTATTGAAGTTGCAAATAAATTATTTTAGCAACTTTATTCAGAAACATTCAATGACCATTTCTTCTACTCTTTTTCTTTGAAAGCTGGTCCATCAAAGAATGGAAAAAATCCATGCCAAGTCTTTTGGAGAATCGATAGAGAGATAAGCACCTCCAGAAGATGAATCTTCCCAACTTCCAGTAGATATTTAATATAACTAAGAAGAAGCATTCTTTGGAGATGTGTTTGTTTCCAGTGATTTTCCAGGAAGTCTGTGTGACCAGTCCAGAGCCCACACTGGATTGAAGAAGATCTCATGACATTCATTAAATGCTCTTAACATGAATGAAATATTTTTCTTCCAATATCTTTGGTGTTGATATCCTGTGATTGCTACTTCCACAAGTCCTATGAAAGTTATAAAAAAATGCCATACGTTCTTCTCTGGTTGGTCAGATTCCAGATTTTCACCCCAGTCATCTTCTGTTTAAATTATTTCCCTGAGATATGTGAACCTTGGACAGATGCCATCTTCTCTCCTCACTTGAACATGGAGATGTTTATCAGTCAGGCCAGATTTATAGATCAGGCAGAAAACACCCAAAGGTTTCAAATTCAGATCTTTTCTGGGCGCTCCCTCTTTTCCCACAGAAGAGATTTTGGATGTGTTTAGCTACATTTGTTATCCAAACCCATTTGATTATTAAAGGTCCCCCCAAATATTAATTTACTTTGTGCACTACTTCAGAAATTGTTCCATTTCTTCTTCCTGTCCTTGTACCCTCCAGCAGATACTTCCACCACCTTCTTCTTTGTTCTCCACTATTTCCATTTTAAAGAGAAAATTCCTACATCGAAGTATGATTACAACGAAAGGATAAGTTTTGTGTACCAAGGATAACACCTGGGATTGCAGGCAAAACTTGTCCAAAAGTGTGGGGTTTTTTGTTTTGAAGCATAAAAGCTTCATGTTCCTATTTAATTCTTCATATTTCCTCTCAATCAGTGAATTCCCATCAGTGCAGCTCCCATGGTTCTTGTCTCCATGGTTCTTCTTCGCTGAGCTTTCACCAGCAATTCCTGCTTGAAAATATTTCTACAGTTTGTTTCCGCTGGGAAATGCCTTTCTCTTCGAAAAGAAATTAAAGATTTAGCAACAATGAATTATTGTGCAGGAGGTGCCCAAGTGGGATTAATTTTTTGTTTCATTATTTTATGTAAAACACATGAGGCAAAATTTCATTTTCTTGGATCACAGGAAATCCTTTGTGTTTTGAAGCAGAAACATTTCTTTCAGAATATGCTGAGATTCGGAAAACAGCAAACACTGATTTGTCAGATGTGTAACTTCAACCTTTCTTCCCCTCTAAACAATTTTTTTCTCATTTCTCCTAACTTCCACTCTTGAAATGGCATTGGAATGAACTTCCCAGTGCCAGTGGAACTCCCGAAGTACTCTTCATTGAAGAGTTGGTCAGACGTCAGTGAGAATTCATTGGAATCTTTACTAAGGAACACAAGAAGGGAACAGCTTCAAAAACATCCACGTGGAATTACGAATTGAGAATGCACTTCTCTGAGAAAAATCCTTTATTCCTTTATTCCAATAGATCCTTTATTCCAATATTCCCTTCTTTGATCAGCTGAGGAATTGCAGAAGGCAGAGGAATTGTCAATGTTGGTCCTGTGGAAAAACATATGAGAGAATGGATTGTGGTCCTTTGACCTTCTTTGGAAATGATCCTTCATTCCTTCTTCCTACCACACTGCCTGGGCTTCAGGGCTGTTCAACACTGAGTGACTTCCCAGCTGTGAGACCTCAGCATTGATGTGTCCAGGCCAGAGCAGGGAACTTGAGGGGAAAAATAAAGGCACTGGAAAAAGCAAAACACCTCCGGAATTACCCGCACCACTTCCCGGAGCGGCAGTGGTTGAGTCTGGTAGGGAAAAGTTTCACCTTCCAGCCAAATTCTGACTCAGCCTGTCCCCATCTTTGTGTGCCAAACCTAATCAGATCAACCTGAAATTGCTTAAATTGGGGAAGCACTGAGGTATTCCAGCCAGGATCACTCTGGATAATCATAACACCCTCCATTATTAGAGAATTCCAGTCAAGGTATGATGGGATCCAGCGATGGCTTTGGAGTTGACATGGAATGGCTCAAGGATGGAGAAAGTCCGTGCTAGAAAATGGAATAAGGATTGTTCAAAGCTGTTGTTTTTCCCTTCACGTCTGGATTAAAACCTTAGACGGAGTGCAAGTCTGAAACCTCCCCAAAAACACTGCCCGGGAGTTAATTTTAGATAGGTTTGTAGGACGTGCTTCCTTAGTAGAAAGTTTTAGTGTGAGCAGAATTCATGGGAAAAGTAGAATTCACCCCTGGGAGCAATAATCCATTTATATCATAAATACTAATGAACCAGGTGATTCCACCTTCTAATTTGAGCCGTGCCGGTGTCAGTGTCCATATTCCCACCAAACCAGCATTCCAAGATTTGTATTTAGAGGTTCTTTATTTCACCATGAGCTCAGCAGCTTTGCACCTTTTATACCTCCCTACAATCAAAAAATCTAATTTTTCTCACTCTTTTTCTGTAGCAAAGTACGACTTTTACAAGTTTTTTTCCAACGTGTGGAGGCTCAATTAGGATTTTTTTTATTTTTTAAGCACCCTCACACTTTTGCAATATTGATGCTGAGGAGACAATTTTTTACCTGACTTATTCTGCCTAAGAAAGTTCAATTTGGCTTTTCACGCTCAGTCAGAAGAACCAGGTGAAGGCAGAGCACATGAACACCAGAACCTTTCTAGTTTGTGGTTTAAGATAAACTTGGAACGGCCATAACCTCAATCCAGGGAATTTTTGCTGGTGGAATTGTAATCCGAAAAGAAAATTGTTGTATGGAAATCATATTACCACCATCTTTCACATGCACATTCTCAACGCTCTTTTATTTCAGGGTTTTTAACTCTTGACCTCATGGCAAATTTATCCCTCGTTTAATACTTAAGATGTTTAGACCATTAGGTAAAAACAGCATTGTTATTTGGGTTACGTGTTGGAAGTCACAGCGCCTGGAAAGAATTCCACTTTGTGGTTTCCAGGCTGACTCCAGAAAATTAGAATTGCAGCGAGGCCGTCCATGGAGTTCAATTTAAAATAAAAATCCCAACCCCAAATCCAGACTGAAGCAAACCTTAACAGTGCAAAGGTTTCAATATTTTTGCTTCACTTCATCAACGTTTGTCATTTCCTAAAGGAAACCAGACAGGTTAATTGTGTAAAATACATATGGATACACTTATATTTCACACATCTACGTGTGTACAAGTGCATGTGTGTGTATATATTAATTTTTCCCCCGTTCTTCTTCATATCAGACTTCACCGCATGGCACTAAAGCCATCATTTAATGTGGAATTATGAAGCTCATGGAATGTGGAGAATGAGCTCTTGCTTTCCTGTTGGTCACCAGGCTCCCCTTTAACGGCTGGGGGGAGCACCAAACCTATAAACAGAGGTCTGTGACCATACAAACCCCCAGATCAACTTTTCAATTTCATCATGGTAAAATAATTGGCTTAATTTTTTTTTTCTATACATTAGACAGGAAAAAATGCCTGGCACGTGTGTTCAGATTTATATATTGTCCAAACCTCTGTACTAGGGTTCAAAATTTGGATGGAACTCACAAATCAGGTCACTTCTCCTAGTGGGAAATACCAATTTTTCTCTCCATCCAGGCTTTAGTAGCTTGTTGAGATACAAGTAGAATTCAGAGCAAAAAGCTCTTTTACCAGTGAAGTTTTCCACTCATTCCTGTTTCAGGGCTGCATTCACAGGGACAACAGATTTGTTTCCTGCTCTTACTGAATTTTTCCCATTTACTTTCTCAGCTCTCTATACACAGACTGTGCCCTTATCCAGCTGAGTTTTGAGGATATTTTTCATTATATCCAGCTGTAATTTCCCTTTTTACAACCTGTGACTCTCCATCCTCGTGCTGCACCTCGGAGTAGCTGCAGCTCCTCCACCAACCCCATTTCAGTAGTGGAAATCTGCAATTTGTCCTCCTCTTTTCCCCAAGTATCAGGGAGAGGGCTCATTGCCAAAGGAATTTGCAGTGCTGATGAGGGTGTGGATGCTTTTTGCAGGGTCCCAGGCATTTTCCACAACTTGTTCCTTCCCCCTGTGTATCCTTGGTCCTTTGTGGTGTTTGTGGAGAAATTTGGGGTTACCCTCTACTCATTTTTGTCTCTCATTTTCTTTGATCTCCAGCACCACCACATCTTCCCATCCTCTTACCCAATGCCTTCCCCTGTCTCATTCCTTTCCAAATCTTGTTCCTGACTCAAATGGAGCTAAAATTGCTAAACCCAAGCTCTTTGGTTTGTCAATATTTGATACAAATAACTTTCTGTTCCTCCCCTTGCTTCTGTCACAGCCACCAGAGACTTTTTATACCCCTTGAGACTTTCGCCTTCATATTTGATACATCACAAGATAAAAGGGGAATATGATCCACTCTCTTTCCACCAAAAAACCCCTCAAATCTCATTTTCCATTGCTGTCCCAAGAACGAATCCTATTTACCAACCTTCATTATGTTCCCAGATATCATCCAGCTACTTAGCACTCATCCAATCCTCCATCTCTCCCAAATTTTATGATGTTCCAGCTTCCATGCCTTGCTCAAAGGTAGTCTTCCTATTTAATACAATATATAAAGTACAAAAATACAAAAATACACCTGCTTGTCTTCCAGCTTAATCCAGATCTTCATATTTCTGCCTTTTTTTTAAATCTTTGTGCTTATTATTCACACACTCATCTCCTTTCTTCCCTAATTGAACATTCATCCTCACCTCTGATGCCTCAAAAAGAAAAAATGTCTTAGTTTTGGTTAAAGAAGGTCATTGGAAGTTGGTCTAAATGCTATGGAAAGCTCCACAACATTCCCACTGATTTCTGCAGGCTCTGGGTTAAAGTTCACGTTTAGAACTCTCATGATAAGGTATTGACCAATACTTCTTTAACCTCATTATCACCGCAGACCTGATCAGTTATTTATTATTATCATTAATGTCTGCTGTACAAGAGTGGTGCTACGTGACCACAGACAAGATCCTGGAGTGACCTGTGGAAAAGCACAATAAGGGACAGACTTTGCCCTGGCGAAGTTATGAACTGAGCAGAGACCTCAAACAATGAAATTGTGACTTTTTCCAGTGTTGGCAAAATCAGCTTTACAACCAGGGGTTTGTCTGACTCCCTGTGTGCCTTGAATGTGCCCTGGAATATCAGAGCACAGACCTGTTGTTCCAACAGAAATCCTCGTTTATTATTTACATAAATAAAGAGGATCCCAAGGAGACGATGTTCCAGCTGGAAAACTCGGTGCCAAGTAGAAATCCCATGCTCATTTCAAGCATATCCACCGCTAACACATTGACTAAAGAGCACGGCGTTGGATCTTTTATAGCCCATGGAAATCATGCTCAAGCATAGCACGATTAGGGAATATCCATAGATTTGTTCAAATTCCTCTGGAATGGGATGAGCTGCACCCAACGCCACCAATATTTTTGACTAGAACTCACTGGCTGCCGAGGGGCACCAGAATGGCTGATTTCAGTGGAGACCTCCAAATTAAATGTCTGATGAACACAACCTCCCCCTCCTTGGGATCTGTTTGGAGTCCCAGCTTTCCATCTGGTTTGCCATCAAAAATCCAGAGCTGCCCAGAAAAGCAGCACCAACGTGGCCCTCTCAGAGAGGAGGCTTTGCTCTGGAGACAAAATTTCCTCCCTGGTGATCGTGTTGCAAACAAGTTCTGCCTCAGAGACTCAGGACACAAAGAACAAAAAGGGATTTGAGCAGCCGGGTGGTGGGAGAAGGGAAGCGGAGGGAGGAGGGGGCTGGAATGGGAAAGTGCAGAAACAGTTTTAAATATTTGGAATCTGCAATTGTATTTCCCCCTCCTTCCCCTCCCAGAGCTTCATTCTTTTTGAGCCCAGATTAACTATTCCCCCTACAATGCTTTTTCATAAAGGGATCAAGCCCATTGTTTATAGAATTTGCTAATAACAGCCTCAGTCTCTCTGTCACAGCAGAGTGATTCAATTACAAGACCGGACAATAAAAGCTCAATAAAGAAACTCAAATCCTTATTAAATTCTTCTTTTTAATTATTATTAAAAAAATACCTGAGCAGGCTAGGATTGCCAGATTGGGAATTTGCGTGGAGCAGAAGAATGATATGATCTCTCTGAGTAGCACGGTGCAAATTAAAAGAGGTTTAGCGTTAAGTGTTCATGGCACAAAAGCAATTTTAAGTACCTGCAATCAGCTTAGGGTGGCTAAGCCTAAATATGTACAAATCGTGTAATGGGCAATATCCCTGGCAGTACCACGCGGAGCTCCCACAGATGTGTGCTCCAGCCTTTCCCGAGGGTCCCACCACGGCTCCCTGGGAGTGGGAGTGGGAGTGGGAGTCTGTGTGACAGGCTGTGCGTGGCTTGTGGGCCACCTAGTGTCCTGCTGGTGACTAGACCAAGGGTTTGCTTCTCATTCCTGGTGGGACAGGTTGGAAAGAGAGAAAAAAAGAAAAGAACAATTCAATCATCTCTGTTGGTGCAAAACAGGACGAAGAGAGCCAGGGATTGCTGCACCTCCCTCCTGACTTCTGCTTCACTTGGAGACTCCTTCATAGAATTTTATATCCATTGAAAGCCTTCTTCCATTGGGAAATCCATTATTTCCCTTGCTGGTCATCTCAATTTCTCCTTACCTTTGCTGCAAAGAACTCAGGATTTGAGGGGTTGGTGGTTTTGTTGTTGTTGTTGCTTTTTCCCGCCTGGCATAATTAGGTTGTAGGATTATAGAATGGTTTGGGTTGGAAGGGACTTTAAAATTCATCTTGGGACACCTTCTGCTATCCCAGGTTGTTCCAAGACTCATTCAACCTGGCCTGGGACACTTGAGGGATCCAAGGGCAGCCACAGCTCTGGGCAACCTGTGCCAGGGCCTCACCACCCTCACAAGGAAGAATTCCTACACAATATCCTACCCAAAATCTCCTCTCTTTCACTTTAAAGCCATTCCCCTTTTTCCTGTCACTCCGTCCCTTGTCCAAAGTCCCTTTCCAGCTCTCCTGAAGCCCCTTTAGGCACTGGAAGGTGCTCTAAGTTCTCCCTGGCGCTTCTCTTCTCGAGTCAAACAACATTTTTCAAAGTCTGAAAACCTCTCCATCATGAGGAAATTTTGTCCTGTAGGAGCCAGTGACTCAGACCCAACCTAATCTTCCCGAGTTTCTGCTAAACAATAGGAATTTTCTTAGTTTCCCATTGCTGTGTGTGATTTCCAGGCTTTGCTCACGCTTCCTCTGAGTTCTTCCAGCCACTTTTGGATTCATTTCCATCCCATCCTCAGTTTCCTGGTTTGCCACCAGCATGGCAGCAAAGCCTGATTTCTTTATGATGGAGGACAGGTAATTTCCAGGTGAAGATTTTGTGCATCTTTGAGCTGTATGAGATGACTCCTGCTTTTAGCTGGTTTTCTGGCACCCAGTAAGGAATTGCCCTAACAGGACCATTCCATGATCCTAAGACTTTTCATCAAGGTCTGCAGGGCCAGGACAAGGGTCAGAAGTCATAAACTGGGAGAGGGTGGGTTTAAATTAGGCATTGAAAAGAAGAATTCTTTTTCAAGATGAGGATGGTGAGGCACTGGAAGAGGTTGTCCAGAAAAGTTGTGGATGCCCCATCACTGGAACTGTTCAAGATCAGGTTTTGAGCAACTTCGTCTAGCAAAAGATGTCCCTGTCTATGGCAGAACGGTTGGGCTTGATCATATTTAAAAGACCCAAATCATTCTGTGATTCCATAATTTGAAAAAAAACCCAAAAAACCCAAAACACAACACTGGGAACTGGTCCCAGCTGGATCCACCGTTGGATGAGGAAGCAGTGCCAGGCAGAGGACAGCAAAGCTGGAGAGCCCTCCCTGATAATATAAATAATGAGGAGAACATGATCCCGGTGCTGGTCTTTGGTAGGGAGATCATCACCCAAAATTTACTCTGTTGTCACAGACCCCTCTGTGGGATTCATCCATCCTTAGCTAATTGCCCAAAATAGATGGGATGAGTGCCCTCCCGAGTGACCTTTCCCTGATAAAAGCAGGAAACCTGGCTTAAAGCAGGGGCTTACGTTTGAAATGGCTGCAGTTAAGGGAGATTAATTCTGCCCTCAGCACTCGAGCTGAGTTAATCAGCGCGGCTCTGGCTGGCAGCTCTGTGAAGACATGCAGAGCATTCACCCCATTTTTGGGTGGTGATTTATGATTGCTGGGATAAACTGTGCTCCCAGGAGGAATAAAGGAGCTCATCAGAAAGGTGCTTCAGTCACTTTCTTAAAGAATTGAGCAGAATGAACACAGGTTTTAATTCTTTGGAACAGGGGCCCAGAGATTTCTCAAGAGCTGCGCTTGGGTCCTGCCTTTGTCACTCTGAAATGTTGGATGTCCCCAATTTTTAGGGATAAAATGGAGTCTTCATTCCTAATGGTAACAACAGCTATAGATGCACTTGGTTTGGGGTTTGCCATTTAAAATTTAAATGTTGAGTCATATCCTGGATTGGAGGTCTAAGATTTAGAGTAGAATAAGTGCTCTCAAAGTGTCTATTTCTGCTCATGGTTCATAGAATCACGGAATGAGAATATCCTGAGTTAAAAGGGATGTACAGGGATCATCCAGTCCAACGCCTGGCCCTGCACAGGATACCCCAACAATCCCACCCTGTGCCTTAGTGTGTGTCCACATGCTCCTGTAACTCTGGCAGCCTTGAAAATGTGACCATTGCCTGAGGAGCCTGTGAAAACCCTTTTCCCAATATTCATTTCTGCCCAGCTTGGACTGAACTTCCAGTTTTTAGGTGGCCACCTGTAAAAAAGTGAAGTCTTTGCCTTTCATGATGAAGAATGACCTGAACCTCTTACTTTCTTTCCTGACTTAAGAAATGCTCAGAAAGAACAGGAACGGTGAGGCAAAGGTAGATTTTTAACCCCACTAAATAAATATAAATTATACAGAATGATCAAATACAGCCAACTGCTTGGGACAATATGAATTTTCCCATAGAAACTCCTCCAAAGTGGAATGAATTTCCAGGCTCGCAGACATGCAGTTTTTAATTAAGAGCAAGGCATTTATTAGAATGGATGAGAGCACTAAATCTGACCAAAATGCCTTTGAAGCTCCCAGCCCCCTGCTCGATTCCACGGGCTTCCCCTCCCTGCAGTGTGCCGTGGCTTTATATTTCACAGCATCCATAACACGGATTTATCAAAGGTCACTATGGCAACATCCAGGCAATGCGAGACAAATACGGGGACGAGCCTGGAAACAGCACAAAACAAACTGAAATCGCCCCGTTCCCACCCAGGCTGCTCCCGTGGCCCTCCAGCTCCAAATTTAGATGGATGCCGTTATTAATCCTCCAGTCCGTATTACCTCAGCTGAGGTGGGAAGGCAGGAGAGGGATATCGGGCTTGGACGGGCCCAATAATTGTATTGGCACGTGAGAATTCTGGGAATCACGGCCTCCCAATGTTTGGGTTGGCCCAGTTTCCATGGCAATAAGGGCACTTGCTATTAATTCCCTGGTTTATTACTAAGTCTTGATTCCTAGGATTTGGGGAGGGGGTTATTCCCATTTGCTTAGGAATTCCAGGATTTATATATGTGTCATATATGTGGACCTGAACTTGCTAACAGTAAACATAAATATATAAATAACATAGATATAATATATAACAATATGTAATAATTAATAACAATAAATTACATATGTAATATAAAAATTACACATTTATAAAATATAGATCATGTATTTTATGGTATTATTAATTCTAATATTAATATAACTAATATTAAATCGTATTAACCATATAGATTATATAGCACACAATACATACAATATAAAAATAAATATATATTTAATAATATATTTATATATTAAATATATATATTTGTATTTAATTATATAAAAATAGGTATTTAATAATATATTTATTAATNACATATATAATAATGTATATTATATATATATTAATATCTGTGTCAAATGAGACACTCAGAATCACAAATCTCCACCCTGACAATGAAAAGGATTTTCAGAAGTGATTGAGAAATTTAAAATATCTCCAACCTCCTTTACTAACAATATTTAAAGTCATTCTTTTGGAGGTGCCCATTCACAGCTGACTTTAGTTCTATTTTTGCTTTATTTTCCTCATTTTGGAAAATGGGGCACATTTAGGATTTTATTACTGAGAAAGAAGAAAAAATATCCAGAAGGTGAAAGAATTCAGAACATTTTCTGCTCTCCATTCTTGTCTAATTTATGTTTTTTATACGTGGCACACAAGTTTAGGTGATATAAACGCAATGGACTGCCAGGTGCAAAGTGAATTTCTCAGTAATTAAGATAAGCCAGAGTAAAAACAGCTGATGAAACCTTACCTTTCTCCCTTTTATTGCACATTATCTTCCTGCTTAACGATCCAGTAGCCTCCTATATTTAAATGGGAGCCTCCCATGGTGAGAACCATGCCCAGACAGCAGCAGAATTCCTTATAAAACTGGAGTTTATCGTGCAGAAGTTGCTTCCAGGAGTATTTTCTCCCCATAGTTCAAAGGCTGCTCTAAAGACATAACAGTTCATTTCCTCCTGGGATTTCTTTTTTTTTTTTTTTTTTTGGCCATTCCTGAGTGGTTTTCCAGTGTTATCATCTTCGGAATATCCCTCTGAGACGGGAATATTATCCTGATTTTGCAGATGGGAAGCTGAGAAATAGACTGGGATTAATGGGAAAATATCCAATTATTTTGGTGTCCGGGCTGAGCTCAGAGTCCCTGCTTTGGCAAAGGTTTGAGCACTTTTACCTTATTAATCTTCCTCCAACTTTACCTGCCTAGAAATAATTTCTTTCTCTGAGCTATTCATTTGCGCTGGGGAGAAAAAAGCGCATTCCGAGATGCTTCATCTCAAATATCTTGGATGAGTATCTTGGGATAAGATAAGTTTCCCTCTAAAACACATTAATCCCAAATTATTTGTTTATCTGAGGAAGTCTCCCTTTATTTGCAGTTCGGAATGCTCAATACTTCATTCGGACACTGCAAATTAATGTTGTCAGGGACCTGTGGGAGATGATCTGGCCCATCAGCCCTCCTGTCTGTCAGAACTCCAAAATCCACGTCCCAACACGTGAAAACTTGGATTTCTGGCATTTCCACCGGAAAAAAAAAATTAATAAAATTCCCAGGCTTCTTCACTGGAAGTTGATTTTGTTTTATTTTTCTTTATGAGAGAACCATCAGCAAATCATTGTTAGAGCTGTGTTGGAAGTTAAATAAAATAATAAAGTGGTGGGAAAGGGATCCGGAGGAAAGGAGTGAAATGGATTTTAATATTTAACGTGGTTAGTATTTAATATTTCCCCTCTCCTTGGTGCCGTGCATGGATTTATTCCCCTCCTCCTCCACACATCCACGTGGATGCCCACATCAGCCATGGATGGGGAAGATTTTCCTCTCAAGGATTCTGAACTGAAGATCTCGTTTAACAAGCACACAAACACAGGGTTCCCCTTCTGCAGGCACTTCAATCCCGGTTTTCCATGAGTTTTCCACTTGTCTAATTACACAGTTAATTGATTTTGTCGTTAGGGTCATGGCTCATGGAGTTCAGAGCGATCACTTGAGAATGGGATTATTTTTGAGGACACGGAACTGTTGGATTAGTACCAAGACATTTTATAGACTGAAACTACCCCAAAAAAAAAAAACCCTAAATGTCTTTTTCTGATCAGATTAAACACAAAGAAAATGCTTGTACAGACAGATAAAAACAAATATAATCGAACCACTGAAAATGAGATTATTTTTAAAGAATGTAGAGTCATGGAGATTATCAATAAAACCTCTAAAACCGTGCGGTGCACTGGTTAAAAGAGGTTTTATTTGGGAGAAAACAAGAGCAGGGGGTGAAGGCTTCAGTGAATTCAGTGTTGGCGACCACATTTCAGGAACAAGAGGTGAACCAACCATTCTGAGTTAGAAGAAAACAACGGGAAGGATCAGAATTCCAGCTAAAACTGCCCATGAGGGAGTTACACTTCAGTATTTCAAAAATACTAGTCTGTACATGAGTTTAATAAATTTATTTCTCTAAACTTAGAGAAATAAATAAGTTTTTTTTCCATTAAATATCTTTACTCGTCCTAAAAGACTCCAAATATTTTTCAGATGTTACTCATGGCATATCAGGGGTCCTTATCATTGCTATTATAACCTGCCTCCAAAAACACCATGACTTCAGGAAAAGTCCTCCAGAACCATTTTTTTCCCTAATTCCACAGCCCCTTTCCTACCAAAAGGAGCATTGGCCACCTCAGCTTTCCAGGGAACAACTTGCAGGTGTTCAGACTTAGGGAATATGGGTTGGGAAAGGAGACGCCCCAAAGTCTCAGGATACCGAATTCTTAATTCAAATTCTTAATTTCAAGTTCTCCAGGGAATTGTGTCCATAATATTCCCAACCTAATAAATGAACAGGATTTATTAATGCACTTATCTTTTTTATACTTTTCTCGATAAATCTGTGCCTCAGACTTCACTACTGGTTGCTTCCTTGACAAAAATTATTGATGGGAGGAATTTGGCTCCGGGGTTTGGCTGTAAAAGTTTTACTGTATTTTAAATCCAGAGCCTCCTGACAGCTGGAATCGTGGAATTCACCCTCGGACAGGGTATTGCTTTCCTGGCATGTTGAAGCTGATTAAATTATTTTCATATTATTCTAAATGAGTCTTGGAGAGTCTGTGGGGGTTGGATGTTTCTGTGATGCCATAAACTCAGACACCTGCTAAGCAGCTGGGAAATTTGGGGAATTCTGGAGCAGGTTTTGATCAGCACAAGGTGAGAAAAATGACTGGAGCAGGCAGAGTGTTGAGAATTCCCCAGTAATTCACTTTCTTATTATTAATACAGTTCATGACCTGAGAATGAGCTCCATGTTAACATCGGGGGGAGTTTTCTCCTGATGGATGGAAAAGGGACCCTGGAGTGGGAGTCATTCATGAGGGCCACCAAGGTGATTGGGGGGATGGAGCAGCTCTGCTGGGAGGAAAGGATGAGAGAATTGGGATTGTTCAGCCTGGAGAAGAGAAGCCTTGGAGTGACCTCATTGTGGCCTTCCAGGACCTGAAGTAGCCAAGAGGAAAGATGGAGAGAGACCATTTACAAGGGAGGGGGTGACAGGACACAGGGAAAGGCTTCCCGCTGCCAGAGGGCAGGGATGGATGGGATATTGGGAAAGAGTTCTTGCCTGTGAGGGTGGTGAGGGCTGGCACAGGGTGCCCAGAGAAGCTGTGGCTGCCCCTGGATCCCTGGGAGTGTCCAAGGCCAGGCTGGATGGGGCTTGGATCACCCTGGGATAGTGGAAGTTGTCCCTGCCCATGGCAGGAAGTTTGGAATGAGATGATTTTTTCAGGTTCCTTCCAACCCATGGAGTCTAGGAATCCATGATATTTTTTTCATCAGTGAGTCCTGGATAGAGCACCTGAGGTGTGAGGTGTGTGTACAGCCAAAGGAATCATTTTCCACCAGCCCACAAGGAGCTGCATCGTTTGTTGGTTTTCCCTCTCCTTCCCCCCTCTCTCCCAAACCCATGCTACTTCCTGCCTTAGTGAAAGGATTTGAGGCTCATAAGCAGCAAAGGCACACTTTGAGATAACGACCATGGCAATTAGAAATTAATTTGGCCTTCAAGAGTTGCCACAAAATGAATCGGGCCAGAGATAACAAACTTATTGTGAGCTGTGGCCGTGTGTGGGATCTCCTTTCTCAGCACGTCTTCCAGAGATGCTGATTTTTGAGCTCTTTTCCGTTGGCTGAGCAGATCATCAGCCTCAGGGGCTGTCATTTTCCAGCGGGAAAGATGCACTGGCAAGGGGTATCCAGGCAGTGGGAGAAATGAGCCCAAGAATTCCAAGCCACAGCCTCTCCCACTCCTACCCACTGGATTGTAGCTGCAGCCACAGAGAGATGAGGATGAAACAAGAGAGCAGGAGAATGTGGATGCTGTGCCCAGAGATATGAGGAAAGAGACACAGATTTGGGAGGGCTCGAGCCAGCAAAGGGGCCCAGAGTGGCAGGGAGGGCAGGAAAAGAAGGAAAAAGGGAAGATTTTGGAGCCCGTTGCCTAATGCACGTCACCTGGTGGCCTCAGGGCCACCCAGCTGGGTAAGTGACACTCGTGAACGCCTCTGTGACACTCCTGAGGCAGTGGAGTCTCTGTCAAAGAAGGATTCATTAAAAACCAGAGCTGTGAGGGGCGCAGGAAGGGTGGGGGTGGTACAGAAACAGGAGGAACCAGGAGATCTCCCAGGCTGAGGTGGTTGCCACTCCCTCACTATCAGCTCCGAGACTGATGGGGGCTTGTTCTCCCACCCCCGTGGCGAATTCCAGCTTGGAGGAATGAGTCAGGCTCCCAGCTTGAATTCCTTGGATGTAAAACTTAGCGTGAGGTATGAGGGGAGCTGCAGCTCGGTGGAGGCCACCTAGAAAAGCCAGCGTTGTTCTTAGCGAGGTGAGTTACCTCATCCCAAGCCAGGAGGTGGGAAAAATCCCAGGATCTCACCCTTCCCCAGCCCTCGGCATCTCCAACTGGTCCATAAGAGCTACAGGGCAGCACTGGAAAACTCTGCAAGCTGAAGGAGCCTCGTAAGGCTTTCTGAAAGTAATAAAGCTATTTTTTCCTAATCCATGTTTTTCTTCCTTCTTTTTTTCCCCCCCTTTTCTGGTTCGGCTAAGAAATGATAGGCACAAGCCCAGCTTCAGGCCACACTTAGTGATTGTGTGCTGATCTTTCATAGTCCCAAAGAAATGGGAAGTTCAGTGTTGATTTTATCAGAAAGGATTTTCCCTGTCTAATTCCAATGAGTGATTTCCTTTTCAAGCAGCTCAGAATTCTAAATTTTTCTCAGTCTTACACAAAGGAAGAGGTGACCTGGATAAAGGCATTGTCACCAAATTAAAATCTGGCTAAATTCGACAGTGAAAATGGAGCAAAATTCAAATTGGTTTTGGGTCAGAGTGTAAATTTTCTTGTTTAAATTTAAAATAGTGACCTTTCAGTGCCATGGCTGAGAAATGCGGATTTCTCACTGTCCAACTCAAAATAAGAGTTAACACTGAAAGCTTGAAAGCCTTTGCAATCAAAATAATTGAGAAAGAATAATTATGCCCCATTTTGCAGGCGCTGAGGCACAAACACAAAGGTGTTTGCCCAGGAATCGCTGGCACATCTGAAAAGTCGCTAACCTCTGGGAATGAAGATTCCTTCCTCTAAAAACATACCCGTGACTTGGGAAGTGCAACTCGCAGCAAATAAAGCCTTTCTTGTGAGCTCCCCAAAGGCAGAAACTCGGAGAAAACCCAGGAATTAAACCATTAATTGTTCTTCTTTATTTTTTTTTCAGCTTCGCACAAGCTCTGAGATTTGGATCTGCCAAGTTTCACAGAGCTCTGCTTAATTCTTGCTCAAGGAACGAGTCTTCTGACTCGGAGTCAGGTCCTAAAAATTCTTCCTTCGGAAGGGTTCCCGCTTCCAAGGGCCAGCAGTGCAGCTCCATTGGCTGATGGGATTTGACTAATCCCCCTCTAATGAGGAAGTGGAGCAGCTGAGATGAAAGGCTGAGCCCTCACTGGGACAAGGGATGAACTAATAAGCCAAGCTCAGCTCATACGGAGATCCGGGCGTTCCCGGAGGGGATTGGAACCAGCCTGACTTTGGTGGTTTTGATCAAAATGATGCAAAAAAAAAAAAAAAAATCATCCCCGCAGGGTACAAAACCTAAAGCAAAAAGTCAACAATGCTACCGCCTGTCTGCTCATTCCTGGTACTCTTGGATATTCAGTGGCAAAAAACTGCTAAAATTTACCCCAAATTTCACTGATTGGCAGAACAGGGGCTCGTTTACCTCTTTGCAGCGGACACAAAATATGTTGGAATGCACTCCTGATGCTGAAGAAATCCATCCAGTGTTTAAAACTGCACGGAGAGATGGGAATGTGAAAGGGAGGAATGTAATCAGAGGAACATGGGCTGAGTGAGTTTGGGATAAATCCTATGAACAGTGAGATTTATTAGTCTGCAGAACTGAATTTTGAGAAAAATTGAGCCACTAACATGAGAAATTTAAAACTATCCCCAAATCACCCAGCAGAGAACATTCTGTACATCCTTGGCTAATGGATAGAAATCCTTTGGAGTGGCGTTTTCCAGTAGCTGGAATGAGAGAAAATTATTTTGTTGTTTATGTTATGTGAGGCTACAGACTCTGCAACGATGGTGGTGCCCTCACGGAATAAAACAGAACTCACCCCAAGGAATTTCCTTCCTCAGACATCAATTAAATACAATTTTTAAGCATGACTTTTCCTTTATGCAACATTCCTGGATCTATCCCTAATTAACAAAGTATGCAGGACAACTTGATTGAGGGATCAGGGCTTAAAGCAGGGCTACACTTAAATTAGTAAGGGTGGGAGAGTGGGAAACCACGGCACAGAGGGTTAGAAGTCGTGATGTCTGAGATGCCAGGGATGACACGAGGGGGGACAAACGGAATTTGCTCCGAAGCCAATTCCACAAGTGATTGACAGTCAGAAAAGACAGTCTGAACCACATTTGAACAAGCTGCTGCCGAATAGCTGGAAAGCCTTGCCGTGCCATTTTGCGATGTTGGTGTTTTTCTTTGCACGGAGAGATGGATCCATGGAAAATTCCATTGGTTAAGATTCTCATTTTCCTCTCAGAGTGAATTACTGGTTGCAGATCACTGTTCCTGTGACGGTGAGCTGGTTTGCCAGGAGTTTCTCCCAGGAATGTAAATTAAAGTGCTAAACTGCATCGCACTGGATTTGGGAATGGCATCCAAATGAGCTGTCTGGGACAGATATCAAATCTCATTTAAAATCACAGAGCCAGAGAACCACAGAATGGCTGGAAAGGACCTTCCGGAGCATCTCGTTCCCACCCCTGGCCATGGGTAGAGACATCTTCCCTATCCCAGGGTGATCCAGGTCCTGCCCAGCCCGGCCTTGGACACTGCCAGGGATCCAGGGGCAGCCACAGCTTCTCTGGGAATTCCATCCCAGCCCCTCCCCACCCTCCCAGCCAGGAATTCCTTCCCAATATCCCATCCATCCCTGCCCTCTGGCAGTGGGAAGCCATTCCCCGTGTCCTGTCTCTCCATCCCTTGGAAATTGTCTCCATCTTTCCTGTTGACTCCTTCAGGTCCTGGAAGGCCACAGTGAAGTCACCCCTAAACCTTCTCCTCTCCAGGCTGAGAATTCCTGGCTCTCCCAGCCTTTTCTCCCAGCAGAGCTGCTCCATCCCTCGGATCATCCTGGTGCCTCCTCTGGCCTCTCTCCAGCAGCTCCAGGCCCTTCCTGTGCTGGATCCAGGGCTGGAGCAGCTCTGCAGGTGGGGCCTCCCCTGAGGGTGGCGGAAGGGCAGATTCCCCCCTTCCCTGCTGCCCACACTGTGGGATCAGCCCGGGATGCAGTTGGGTTTCTGGTCCCAGTGCACATGGTCAGGGCACGTCCAGCTCTGACCCAACAGCACCCTCAAATCCTTCTCCCAGGAAGGGATCTACTCCATCTGTTCATCCCTGGCCTGGATTGATCCCATTGTTTGCCCTGACCCAGTAACACACCTGCACTTGGTCTTGTTAAACCTCATGAGATTCCCGTGGGCCTCTTCTCCCACTTCTCCAGGTCCCTGTGGATGGCATCCCGTCCTTCAGGAGTGTCAACAGCACCACTCAGCTCGGCGTCCTCTGCAAACCTGCTGAGGCTGCCCTCGATCCTCTCTGGATTCCATTTGCTGCTCTGCAAGGCTGGTGTCAAACACCCAGAATTCCATCTGTGTCCTGAAGGACTCCAGAGAGCAGTGCACGGATGAACCAAGCCCACATCATTCTTCCTGAGGGATTTGTCTGGTGTGAAATAACCCAAAATAACTCAAGGATTGGGCACGATGCCGAGATGGTGATGATGGAGGAGGGTGAGCAAGATGGACAAGCTGGGAAGGCTGAAGGTAGCAAACAAGTTGCTGGGAAGTGAGGTGGGAAGTGAACTGGGAGAAGCTGGTTCTACCAAGTGCAGGGAAGACAACTCGCCGTTGTCATGGTGGGACCTGGGACGAGGAGTTTTGGATCCTTCAAGTTGATAAAGAGGGATTGTGCTACGTCACAGCCGTCCTCTGCTCCTCCAGCATTTCCAAGGGAGCTACTCTGATCTCATCCCAGCTAAAATAAGTCCTTGGCACATGTTCCGAGGCCTTGATTCCACCCCTGTCTGACACTTGGAGCCACCCACCAAGAAGGGAAGCAACATCACCAAGCATGGCCAGCTGGGTGCTGTCAGGAACAGCCCAAACTTCCACGCAAACTGCAGAGGAAGAGCCACAGCCCCACGTCAGGCCAAGAGGAAAACCTTTTCCCTGAATTCATCTCCTCCACTGACAATATTAATCAGGCTGACATTGAGCTGGGAGCAGGAGGAGAGGGCACGGAGAAACTGCTTTGACTCAAATCAAACAAATCCCCGAAAAGCGTCCTCACAAGTTATGGCCACAGATGTTCCCAGCCTCAAGTTAAGTGTATGAGCCTCGTTTGAGTAGTTCCTGTTCCAAATGACCCCAAAATTACACCTGTGCCAAGGTTTTCCAGGACTCTCTGTTGGTCACAGCTGGTCTGAGCTTTGCCAACCATCTGTGCCTGGGTGTTTGGAGTCAGGCTGTGCAAGGGAAGCAGCCAGGGCTCTGGAAAGAACAGTTTTATTTGGAAAGTGCATTCCCGATGCGCAATGCTTCCCTCAAGTCCTTTCCTGCTGGTGTGACCACACAGAGCCAGGCTCCATCAGGGCAGCCGGAGTGAGCCCATCTCCATCAGGTGCTGTGCTGCTCTCACAGATAAACAGCCTGGAAAAGTCAGACTATTTTTCCCAGGGATCACGTTGATTTTCCCAGGGAATGCACAGAAGGGTTTGAAAAAAATGTGCAGGTGTAGCTTGAGGGAACTGGGTGCTCACCATGTGGAAGTTTATGGAAGGGAATCATGGAATGGTTTGGGTTGGAAGGGACCTTAAAGATCATCCTGTTCCCACCCCCTGCCATGGGCAGGGACACCTTCCACTATCCCAGGCTGCTCCAAGCCCCAATGTCCAACCTGGCCTTGGACACTTCCAGGGATCCAGGGGCAGCCACAGCTCGTCTGGGCACCCTGTGCCAGGACCTCTCCAGTTTCACAGGGAACAATTCCTTCCCAATATCCCATCTAAATCCACTTTAAATCCACTCTCTTTCTCTTTGAAGCCATTCCCCGTTGTTCTCTCTATAAGTTAGTCCTGCTCATTAAAAACTACTGCAGAGAAACTCTAGAGCAACTGAGCTCTCAATCCCTGTTTTCCAGTGAAACCCTAAAGGTTGAAGGACTTAACTTGAACTCTCAAAGCCCACAAACCGAGAATAATGGGGATAGATTTTATCCCAATATATCAGAGCTTACCTTCTCCTGGGGCAACTCTGCTTTTGTTTCTGACCTCACAGTGGAGCGAGCCAAGAAGTGACTCAGATCTCCCACTTGCAACCACCACCAAGATTCAGAGTGAGGTTTATCCTGGATAAAAACGGAAACGCCTACTTTGAATCCGTGCTAAAACAGATGGATTGTCTGAAAATTCAGTGATGGTTGTAGGTGTCAGGTCCTAGCCTAGGATTCCTTCTGGAATGTTGTCTGGTAGTGGATTGCCCAAACAAGAGTCTTCTGCATCACAATTTTGAGATATTTTCCCCATCTACAGGCAGGAAAAAGAAGTTTCCTCAATCCCCATAGCTACTGATGGTCCTGTATTCCTTGAAATCCATGAGGCACCCTCAGATTTCCGTGAAAAAATGGCCATCTTGTTTTTTATTTGATCTTAATATTGCTGCAATACCCTTGATCCTGCTTTGCCTTGCTGGGATGTCGCCTCTGTTTGTGGAGGTGAATGTTCCCCCCTACCCTTCCCTCGTGAGATCCCACCTGGAGTGACGTGTTCACGTCTGGAGTCCAGCATCTGAAGGACGTGGAACTCTTGGAGAAGGCCACGGGGATGCTCCAAGGGCTGGAGCCCCTCTGCTCTGGAGCCAGGCTGGGAGAGCTGGGAATGTTCACCTGGAGAAGGGAAGGATCCAGGGAGAGCTCAGAGCCCCTTCCAGGGCCTAAAGGGGCTCCAGGAGAGCTGGAGAGGGACTTGGGACAAGGGATGGAGGGACAGGACACAGGGAATGGCTTCCCAGTGCCAGAGGGCAGGGCTGGATGGGATATTGGGAAGGAATTCCTGGCTGGGAGGGTGGTGAAGCCCTGGAATGGAATTCCCAGAGCAGCTGTGGCTGCCCCTGGATCCCTGGCAGTGTCCAAGGCCAGGTTGGATGGAGCTTGGAGCACCCTGGACTGGTGGAAGTTGTCCCTGTCCATGGCAGGAGGTGGAACAAGATGGGCTTTAAGGTCCCTCCCAACCCAAACCATTCCGGAATTCTGTAATTGTGACATGGGAGTTGTTTTCCCTTTTATCCACTGGAGTAGGGCCACCCACCAGGTGTAGAGCTGTGGGACTGCAGCTCTGGTGGCACCAGCCCATCCCACACAATGCTGATCCTCATGATAGTTTGGCAGATACCCAGGACTATTTCATGGAAAAATTAAGACAATTAAGGAAGCCAACACCTGAAGGGAATATCTCCTAAAAGAGCAGCTCCAAGCTGCTGTTTCTAACAAGCGTAAGTACTACCCATCCATAAAATTTCCTCAAAATTATACTTTTTCCACTTCTGAAAGACAATTTTTACCACCGAAATTTCATATTCTGTGAGACGTCTCCAGGTTTTGGTCTTATTTCAACATGAAAGCCCATTTTGAAATATCAGAATTTCCTCCTGGGTGCTCACGTATATTTTTGTTACATGGTTACACTTTTTTTTGGGTCATTCCTTTTGTGAAATGTGGACCTTTGCTTTTTTTTTTAACAAAATTATCCAGGAAAGGTCACAAGTTCCATAGAATCACCGAGATATAAAGCTTTAAAATCCAGATACTGAGAAGTTTAAGGCTTGCAATATAATTTCCAGGTTTGGCAATAGAGACAATGTCATAATTTCCTTATGGCTCATTTTTAACCTTTTCTTTGAGTCACAATTAACGTTCCTGCATTTTTTTTTTATGTCTGGTTTTATGTTATAGGAATAATCTGAGCATTCCAGTCTCTGTGGACTCCATTGAATAATCTGGCTGAATTCTTTCACGTCGGGGATTGACTCATCCCAGTTTTTCCTGACTTCCATAATGCCGGATTCCTGACATTTAGGTTTGTGTCATAGCAGCCGGAATTCGTATTTTATGGGCCCTTTTCGCTCTGTTCACATTTGTTGTGGCACCCTTGGGCACAGCAAATCTCAAACTGAGAGTAAGTGTGGAAAAAACCACACATGGTCCCTATGCTGTTCTTTAAATTAGGTCAGGGTTTTAATTCTTAAAGCTCTGGACTACATCTGAGACCTTAGTGCACTAAAAACCCCCAAAAGATAAACCATCAGAACACTCTGGATTTGTCTCACTTAATTCACGCCTCTAAAACTTAAAGAACGTGCTCGATTCGTAATTAATCCAAGTGGAGGAGTTCTGGGTAAAGATAGAAGCCTTGAAAAGATGATTCCACGGATTTCAAGATCATTTAAGGGAGCTGAGACTTTTGCCCCTAATTTTTGCCTTCCAGTAGGGAAGGGAACCTATGACAAAGATGGAGAGAGATTATTTACAAAGACGTGGAGAGACAGGACAAGGGGGGACGGCTTTAAGGTGGAAGAGAGTAGATTTAGGTGGGATATTGGGAAGGAATTCCTGGCTGGGAGGGAGGTGAGACCCTGGCACAGGGTGCCCAGAGAAGCTGGGGCTGCCCTTGGATCCCTGGAAGTGTCCAAGGCCAGGTTGGATGGGGCTTGGAGCAACCTGGGACAGTGGAAGGTGTCCCTGACCATGGAATAAGATTATTTTTTTACCCTGTGTAGCTTCAAAAATATTATTTTCTTTTGAATAAATCAGTGTACATCTGTATTTATAATTGTGAGAGCTCCTCATCAAGGTGGAATCCATGCTGTTCTGTCCTTTTCCATACTGTAAATCCAGTATATTCCATTGAAACAAAAATTCTGGGTCCAAGCACCAATTTTCAAGAGAAAACCATTGTCTTTTAATCAGTTTTAGAATTTCTCCCCCCCCTTTTTTTTTTGTCTTAGCTTCCTATTTTAAACAGATTAAATATATCCCAAAATGGGGTTTTAATATTCCTGGCTGTCTTTCCATGTCCAGATTGCTTCCAGTAATGGATTTGACTGTTTAAGGCGCAACAGTTTCCTGTTCTGCCTGCCACTAAGAAATGGATCACTGATCTAGGAAAATAAAATTTTTAACATATTGTTAAAAAAACCCTGCCTTTTCCTCTGCGGAATTATTTTCCAATGCTTCCTTCCCTATTTTCCGTGCTTTCCGGGAGCCTATCTCTCTCTAGTGATTAGAGGTGAATTATAGGCCAATATCCTATGGAATATAATAAAATTTTGATAAAGTTAGGCAAGATAAAGCTCCCACTTCGTGTCTTTAGACCTCCACGTCTGAACTTTCAGCCTCAATGACAGACTGGGAAGGAGGATTGTGGTCGGCTTTTTGCAGTGTGAACATGATAAGCAGAATTATTAATCAAGGCAGTATCTCTGTTATTAATTATCTGTATCCTCCTTTCATCTGGGAATTATTCTTACTCAATTATTTTTCATCTCCTCTGGATCCACCAGACGGGCTTGGCACGAAGCGAACTCTTCTTTATTTTTTTTTTTACCTGATTTATCTTATCACTTCCCAAGGGAATTTTATCCAAATCTGCTGAGTCCGCACCAGGAGGAATTCAGATGCCAGCTCACCTGTAATGTGCCTTCTCCAAAGTGCTTTAATCCTGGGAATTATCTTTCCCTGGGAGGCAATTCTTTCATATCCCTAGAAATAATTCAGTGTCAGCTATCCAAACTAAAATAGTGGCAACAAAGGCAAGTTCAGCTGGAAAATTATGATCCACTTGAGCAACTCTCAACACTGATTAGCGCATATTTATGAGCGAGGTTTGCAGGAGTTATTGCTGGACAAAAACTCCATTTGCCTGGATGGAAAAGGCCCTGGAATATCCCAGGCAGATGCATCATTTTTATGACTTTGTGGGGGACCTTTTTTACAGAGCTTTGCAGTACTTGAGACCATTTATTCCACAGCCTCCATTTCACCTTGTAAATCTGGTTGTAAATATGGCAGTGGCCACACACAGCAAAATCTAAAAGAAGCGAAGGAACAGCTGAAATTCAGCGTTAAGGGTTTGCAAAAGATGGATTGCCTCCATATTCCAAAGAAAAAATGACCTGCTGTCTGGTTCTGAGGGAATTTACAATTTAAGTACTGGACTGAGGCCCTGATGCAGAAAAAATCCAAACTGGAGATGCTTAAATTGCTCCTAAATTTAGATCGTAGTTGTGACCTGAAGAAGGATCAGATTTAAGCTGAAAACCTCCAGAATTTTCAGTGAAACACCACAAAAACATCTAAAGAGAAAAGACAAATTTACAATAAATTTAAAAATACATTTTTCGGGGGTAACAACAGAAACTTTTTCATCTGAATTTTGAATTTATTGGTAAATATGTAAGTAGAGTAGACAAAAGTGGGCTCCAATTGGAAGTAATCAGCACAGCATCTGTTTTGTTGGTGAAAGGTGTTTTGCATATCCATAGGGATTAAGGAAAACCTGAATCCACTGTTATTCTGGAATTCTTTGGGAGAGAAACCTGTGGAAGGGGAGTGGAATCTGAACCTCGATCTGATGCTCCCTGTGCACATTAATAGGCTTGGAAAGAAAAATCCCTGGAGCTTTTATCCTCGTCAACAATTTTTTGTGATCCTTTTCATTGATCCCAGTCATCATCATCCAAAAATTGCATCCTGTTCTTACTTCTATTAAACTTAAATATTTAATTTAAAATAAAGCCACTGAGCTGCTCTTTTAAATAATATTAATATAAGATGGAGATGTCAAATCACTCACAAATGGGGTTATGTTTTCCATATTTTGACCGAATTAAAGTGGCCAATTTATATTTTATTTATTTGACTTTCAGCTTCTTAGTTGGCTGTTCTCTATACCAAAATCCCCAGTGTTTTGTAATGCCTGAATGGGAATTCAAGAGGTGTTTAAATATCTTGGAGCGTTTATCCCTTGACTTCTTTTTTCCTAAAGGGCAAGACTTTATCCACTTACCAGTCACTTTGGACAGGACTTGGAAATTTCAGAGGGATGGGATCATTTTGCTGCAATTCCCAATTTCTTCCATTTATGGTTTTCTCCGTAACTGTGTCATCGAATTCTTCAGTCTCACAAAGCCAAGAGGTGAACAAGGGGTGGGAAGGAAGAAAATTGACTCACAAAAAGAAAATATCAACCACAGTCCTTAAGAATTTCCCAAATGAAAGTCATCAGTGAGACTTGGAGTTTTTATTGGTTGGATTTGGGGGATTTTTTTAGATTTTTTTTTTTAAGCTTTTTTGTTCAAACCCATTTTCTCATCATTAATTATACATTAATATAATGGAGACCATGGAATAAAAACCCTCTTGAGGGTCTCCTCCTTGCTGTAAATCACGGCATTGCCAGTCTCTATTTGTGACGTGAATCCAAGTTTTCCTGAATTTCAGTAGGAACAAGGGACCAAAGGCTGGCTTATGGTCACATAACACGTGCCAGGTTAGACCCAGTGCCCTTTGTGGCTCCGAAATTCAGGAAAACATCCAGGATCTGAAGGCTGCACACCCTGATTGCTCCTATTTTCAACGTGTTTCCCTAATTTCCCCTGTTTAATGTAGGAATTTTGAGTGGCGAAGTAGGAATCAGCTTTTACAAATCCAGGTGGAGAGGTCCGGATCCTGAGTTAGCCAACTCGGCCTTTCCTTAAAATTCGTGCAGAGAACCAGCTAAAAAGTTCATTGAAACATTTCTAAAATAAATTCTTTCTGAAGGGAATAAAGAACCATGTGAGAGCATCTTAAAATTAGAATTTCCGGGATAGGAGGAGAACGTGTAGAAGGATTCCTCCCTGTTTTCTCAGGGAAAACTGGGAATGTCACCAGCCAGGTGATTCACTGGCTTTAAAAGAAGTGGGCAAAGTGCCTTTTAACATGTCCTGACTTGGCTGATCCAAGTGCCCAACTTTCCTTATAAGAAGCACAAAGAAAGCCATAAAATAACCTGGAGTGGAGATAATGCTTGGGAAAAAAAAAGAATTATGGCCTGTTGTAAAATGTTGCACATTTTATGGCCTTTCCAAACAGCTTCACAGCTCTCGGAGTTTGCTTTTCATCCTTCTCTTCCACGGAATCCAGGAGGAAAAGGTAGAAGCAAAGACAGGAAAAGCCTTCCTTGGAAAATCTCCACAACGTGGTTCTCCTTGAGCTGTCCCGATGCTGGGATTCTCCTTCCGAGGGTGAAACACCCAAATCAGCAAATCTGCTGAGTGAGCTTCGTTCTGCTTATAATTTACTGCAGCTTTTATCGCAATTAATCAATTTCTCGATAAGCAAGGAGAGGGAACTTTTACCTCGCCGCAAATTTCGGGCCGAAAAGCACTTTGATATTTTTTCCTATCATTTACAAAAGCTTTGGAAAGGATAAAGGCTCTGACATACCCAAAGCACTCCGCAAACTCCACTCTGATAATAAATTCAGAGAGGAAGATGTGACTTTTTCTATTAGAGATGTCACCAATTTCTAAGCTAAGCACTCATTTTCATTTCTCTTGGGTAGGCATCCGGCTTCCCAAGGATTTTGCACTCTTGTGGTTTCCCAATTCACTTCTGGAGGAGGTTTTCAGGACAGGGATGGGTCTTTGAAGCGAGGAATGTTCCTGATAACTCATGGACCTGTTTCCTGAGAATTTCTACAGATTTAGGCAGATTTCTGCTTGGAGCATGAGGTTCCAGCAAAATAACTCAGAGCTCCTTTTTCTCACTCTTGAGGGCTGGAGATTTGGGAAGTGGATATAATCTCATAAATTTAAATGAACGGCTTTAAATTTAAAGAGATTAGGTTTAAATTAGATATATAGGAGGAATTTTTCTCTGTGAAGGTGGGCAGGCCCTGGCACAGGGTGCCCAGAGAAGCTGTGGCTGCCCCTGGATCCCTGGCAGTGTCCAAGGCCAAGTTGGATGGGGCTTGGAGCAACCTGGGATAGTGGAAGGTGTCCCTGCCCATGGCAGGGGGTGGAACTGAATGACCTTGAAAGTCCCTTCCAATCCAAACCATTCCACGATTCCATGATTCCATGAACAGACCCAGCCAAATATTTCCTATTATGTCGATTGTCCCACAAAAATTGTAACATCACATTTAAAGGACTTTTTTCCTACTTCCATGACCTTTGTCACAGACCTCGGGACATGAATGACAATTTCCCCAATTTATCCATCACAAACATTTTTCCATGTGGGTGTCCAAGCACCAGCAGCCCTCACTATGTTTTCCCTTCCCAACACTTGCTCAGTCACTGGCCTGATTTTACAACCAGGGAGGCCAAACCCAAGAAGAAAAAAGGAAAATTCAAAGTCTTCTGTGGGATTTGGGGAGATCTCTGGGAATAGTATGGAGAGCTACCTCCCACCCTGGACCATCAGGATGAACAGGGCATCATTCCCTTCTGCTGAATACAGGGAATTCTGGATTATGCTCTGAGGTAATCGGGTAAATGCTCATCACTAAAACTGAGTTGTTGTAATTCCAGTTAATGATAAAACATTTGGGTTGAAAAGAACCTTAAATATCATCTCATTCCACCTCCTGCCATGGGCAGGGACACCTCCCACTATCCCAGGGTGATCCAAAACCCATTCAGGCTGTCCAGAAACACTCCCAGGGATCCAGGGGCAGCCACAGCTGCTCTGGGAAATCCATTCCAGTCCCTCCCTACCCTCCCAGGGAACAATTCCTTCCCAAGATCCCATCCATCCCTGCCCTCTGGCAGTGGGAAGCCATTCCCTGTGTCTTGCCCCTCCACCCCTTGTCCCCAGTCCCTCTCCAGCTCTCCTGGAGCCCCTTTAGGCTCCGGAAGGGGCTCTGAGCTCTCCCCGGAGCCATGTCTTCTCCAGGTGAACATTCCCAGCTCTCCCAGCCTGGCTCCAGAGCAGAGGGGCTCCAGCCCTGGAGTATCTCCATGGCCTCCTCTGGACTTGCTCCAGCAGCTCCATGTCCTTCTGACTTTGGTGGCTCCAGAGCTGCAGCAGCACTGCCGGCAGGGTCTCAGGAGAACGGAGCAGAGGAGAGAATTCCCTCCCTCAGCCTGCCGTTCACACTGGTTTTGATCCATCCTGTGGCTTCTGAGTGGCATCTGAAGAGTTTGGGATGGTTCTGCCCTGACCACAGCTCAGTCCTGGGGCTCGTGCAGAATTACAAACACCACTGGGTTTTAAAGCATCCCTGGAACGTGGAAGCCCCTGGACATTGGCTCCAGAAGTTTCTTTGGTCGGGCCGTCTGCAGCACTTTATGGAAACGACTGCTTGACTTTGCCAAAGGATCGTAAATCCCGATTGCTTTATGGCACTTTGTTGAAAGGGAATTACACTGAAAGAGCTGGGTGAGGTAAAGCTGGAATCGAGTCCTAAATCAGTTTGATACTTGTGGTCTTCTGAACTTTCTTATCTTAAATGTCTTTTGAGTCACTCTTATCTCTCTCACGCTCATTAACCTCCCCTCAGTAATCAAAACACAGCAGGGGTAGAAAGGGCACTGGAAAAAAGCTGGTTTAGAGTGAAACTTTGCTGTCACCCAGCCAGGAGCTCAGATTAGGCTTAGTCTCTGCAAACCTTGGTCTTGAGCCTAGCAAGGCTTCGCTCCTATACTTTGACTTCTGTCGTTAACGCTGGAGAACAATCCACGCTCTGAAGGACTGGGATATAAATTCAGCTGAAGTCTTTGGGGTTCCAGCTGGATGGGGGAATGGATCTACTGGTGGGAAAACTTCCTGTGGAAGTCCATACAGAAATGGATAATCCTGGAATTATATTTAGGCATCTTTCTCTACTAACACAAGATCTATATAGAGTCAGTACTAAAATACAGCTGCCAGCCTCTGCTGGGACATAAACCAGGCACAGATTTGGGGTGTGATGAGAGTTAAATCCAGATTAAGGCTGAGTTTATGGAATGGGGCTCCTCTAATGGTGGTTTTGGAGGAGTAAAAGGACCTGGTGGCTGAAACCTGGGAGAGCGAATGTTGGACCATCTCAAGCGGGAATTCTGCGTGGGAGATTTAGGAACCTGCCACCATAAAAACAACACCATCAGGGTGATATTATTGGGATGGAGTGTAAGGGATTTGGGATCCTAAACGGCTGATATTGGTCAATGATCATGGAAATGCCTTGGATTTGGACAAGTCTGCCTCAGAGTGGTGATGGCACTTTCTATCAGGTGCAGAAATACAGATAGTTTCTCTCTGAGCTGCCTTAGACACAAGGTTCAAATAATATTTGTGTCACAGGAGTTAAAAAGTGGGTCTGAGGGAGAAACAATGGGATCAAACCTGGATGATGCTGGGAACAAGCCATTTGAAAGCCAGGTCATTCACAACTATGTTATATTGCCAAATTTTGGCTGATAATGACCCTTCTCTTACCTAAGGGCAATTAAATTATCATTTTTTCTTCAATAAACAAACAAACAAACCAAGCTTCATTTCCATGGAAAAGTGTCTACCGACTTCAAAAGAAAGGAAAAAAGAACAAAAACTTAAACCCTCCAGCCTAAAAGAGTCAATTTTCATCTCAGGATTCCTGGAAAGTTCAGTTAATATTTATTTAATTTATTCAAGTCAAGAGCCTTGAGTCCTTTAGCAGGACTGGACTTCCAAAATCCACGTGTTCCTTCTCATTATTCCACAGTTTCTGGAAAAACCTTGGTTTTCCCACTCAGCTGCAGCCGATGTGAAACTCTTCCACGCTTTGCTACCTTCAGTGAGGATAAAACAGATTTTCCTTCTCATTCCCTACTACAACATCTGGCCACAATTAGTCGGGGATCTCACATTTTTGGAGGAGACGTCAGCAATAATTTGGATTTCTCCCCTCTCCTCCTTTTTCTGGGCAATCTGTGGGCCACACTTCCACGGGGACATAAAGCAGAGTGCGAGACGGTCATTCCTGTCTGCGTCAGTCCTTCCCAAAACGGATTGCTCTCAGGACAACCTGATGGCTCACGTAGCGAAATCCGTTTTTTCCTCCCGTGTCATTCCCAGCATTTGTCACCACCTCATCCTTTAAGCTCTAAGCACTGTCCAGGGAGTTGCATAACTCCTGTGCGAAATTCAAATACAAATCAATGCACAACTCAGGCCTCCAGGAGAAGCCAAATTATCCTCTGCTAAATCATTCTTTATTTTCTTTTTTTTCTCCAATTTTTCTTCTTTTTTTTGCGACGACAACGCTAATTTTTCATTTTTATGGCCTTTTAACATGAACTCCTTGTAAGCACATAACGTGCTGCATGATGGAATACACAGAAAAACAAAACCCCCAAACAGGCTTGATATGAAAAACAGGGCTAAATTTTAGCCCTGCAATGGAGAAGAAAATTTAAAAATGAAACTGCTACCAGAAAGCTTTTTTTTTCAGTGCCTCTCCCCGCTTTGTAATTGCATTTTAGGTGTATTTTAGTGCCTCTCTGATCTCTGTATTTGCATTTTTAGTGGGCAGCCCACACTTTTTTTTGGTGCAGGAGTTAACCCCTCTCCAAATGCCAGTGCTGGTGCCACGCTGGTGAAGGAGACTGTGGTGTGAGTGGTGAAATTTTCAGAAAAGCCCCTGAAATTCGATGCTCCCCTGTGCTGGGTGTGGTGTGAGTGCAATGAATCACTGGCAGCAGCTTGAGCCCAGACTGAAGTGTCCAGGCTGCTCTGGCTTGGATGGGAAGGGGGAATAACACAGGGACAAGGAAAACTGCTCCACCTCACCAGGATGGGCTTAAAAATCCTGCATTTCCCTAAATCAGGGGCTCAGCTTTAGGTGCTTCCGTCCTTCCAAACTCATCTGGTCTCCATCTGCCATTGCAGATGGATTTTGCCTTCCCAAGGGGCCTGAGTTGGACCTGCCAGCCATGTGTGAATTCCCAGACATCCTCCATGGCACGAGATGTCTGTGTTGGGGGAACTGGATCGTGTCCTCACTATCTGTTCTCGTACTGGGAGAGAAACCGGTGCCTCCAGGGGCTGGTCCACTCAAAGCGCTTCAGACGGCAGTGATGGATTGCTTCTCTCTGCTGTGCAAAAAACAAACCCGGGCACTTTAATTAGAAACTTATGGTTGGATGTTTTGCCAAATTTCAGGTCTACAGAGCCGTTGGAGGTCCCTCTGGGTGTCTGGAACATCTGCATGGGGCTGGCAGATGTGACACAGGGCCCTTGGGAGCAGCTGTGGGTGAGCAGGGTGTGCTCAGGCTTAGGACATCTATGCCTCTCAAATGAAGGAGTTCTGTTCCCTAAATAAAGGTGCTGCCACTTCCAGCAGCCCAGGTCATCCCAAAGTCCCTCCAAAAGACAGAGTTCTCCCAAAATCCCTGCAAGGACTCTCCAGGAGTGCCTGTGGCTGGCACTGGTGCTGTAGCCCGATACCACTGGAGTTTCAAGTGGCTCTTCAGCATCATCTTTCCCTGAACATCGGCTCCTAAACTCACATCCACATTTCCCTGTCAGTTCATTACCACTCTGTGGCAATTCAAAGGATTCACAGCATCCCACGGGAGTGGCAAACTTCACATGGTGATGGGACAAGGTTATTTTTGCCTCTGGTGTCACCAAGACCTCTGTCCCCTAAATCAGTTAAAGGATTTTCATCTGCATAAAACAAGAGACCAAAGGAGACAGCACAACGTGGAGTACAGGTGCTGATATAATGATTATTTTTGGGTTTAGGGGAAGTATTTTGAGGGAAGAACAGACTTAGACAGAGGACACAGCCCAGATTGAGAGTGTGTGGTGTGGCAGAAAAAGGAGAAGAGGTTTTGTGACAGTCTGAGCACTTGAGTCCACATGTCCAATTCACTGCATGTAGTGAACCAGTATTACACCTGCTCTCAGAAACTTGTGTCAAGACACCCACAGATACATCTTTTAGAAGTTTTAGATTTTTTTTTTTTTTAGAAATTTAACCACCTGACAATGGTTTTTATTTTATTTTCTGGCTGCTACTAGTGGTTTTCATTTTTCCTCTGCTCTCAGACCCTTTTTTCCTCTTTTGAGCCCTAAGTGAATGTCTGGCGTTTCAGGTTATTTCATGGAAGGGATTCAGTTAACGAAGGTCAGACACCTAAAATGAGGTGTGACCATGAGAGAAAAATGTCAAAAGGACCAAACTCTTGAAGCTTGATGAAATCACTTCCAAGTCTTCACTGGCTGTACCGACCAATATCCTTTTGGTGCAACAGTCAAACACCAGGAATGCAGAGGGGATCCCTGCCCAGATAGAGGAGAGGTTTAGCTTGGATATCAGAAAAAGGTTCTTCCTCCAAAGGGTGGTGGGGCACTGAACAGGCCCCCCAAGGAATGGGCACAGCCCTGAGGCTGCCAGAGCTCCAGGAGCATTTGGACAATGCTCCTAGGGATGCACAGGGTGGGATTGTTGGGGCTGTGCAGGGCCGGGACTTGGCCTCCATGATAATTTCAGGCCCCTTCCAAATGAGGATATTCCACGATTCCAGGCAATACAGACATTGAGAACCATCTGAGATGCCCTGGAGCAACTTGCCCCCAGCTGCTGCTGCAGGAGGACACGAGTGTCCTGTAGGTCCTTGGTCACATCTCCCACCCTGTGCAGATGTTCCCGTTATCCCCAGGTCTTTCAAACAGTGCTGGATGACTCCGTGTGGCAATGGAATCGAGCCTTGGATCCCCACAGTGTCCACAGAGAGCTGACAGGCTGCTGCTCACCTGGACAACCAAATCCAGATGTCTTTATTTGAAAGTTTAACCCACCAGAGTGGTGGATACAAAAATGAGGCCACCTGGAGACGGGGTGCAAATGTGGATCCGAGCCCACAGCCGGGATTTGAGCCCCAAAGACTCAGCTCCCAAGCAGCTACTCTGCCCTGGGAATGTTCCTCAGCTGTGCCAGAGAAAACTGAATCCATTTGTCTCCGGTGGAAGTGGTTCTTCCCAGAGTTTCTCGGGTGTCAACACCGCAGGATTAGTGCCTCACAGACCCATAAATCAAATCAGGTTGTGCAATGAAAGAGAGAGCAGATGGATGGAAAGGAGACCCTTCCCTCCTTCCTTTCCCTGCTACGTTTCTCCTTTCCCACCTGCCAAACAGAGTTTACTCCCTGTGTTTTGTAGGGTATGTGTTTCACGAGGTTTATTTTCACTTCCTTTGCTTTTTAGGTCTCGTTTGCTTCCTCGGCATCTTTGGAACCTTTGGGAACTGGAGAGCACCAGCCCTGAGCTGGGAGGGATTCAGAACATCAAAACTGTGTGCAATTCTTGTCCAAATCCCAAATGAGGAGCCGCAACACCCCTGTGCCTCCCGAACGTGCCGATTTTGCAGGAGTGATTCCACATACAGGAAATCCTCTTCTCTGACAGCTCCTCCGCTGATTGGGACCGTGCTGGATACGAACTGGGCAAAACCAGGGGAAAACTGGAGAAAACGCCATGTAAACTACACGGACACTGAAGTATAGAAGATGAGGGTATCTGGGAATACGTGGAATACGAAGAGGAAGAGCAAACTGGTGATCACAAGATAATAACCCATAAGCTTCAATGGAGAAAAGGTGAAATGTGGGATAGTGGAAGGTCCCCTTCCTGTGGAACTGGATGGTGTTTAAGGTCCCTTCCAGACCAAACCATTCCAGGATTCTGTGGATCCTTTGGGATCTGCAGGTGTGCAGCAATAGAGAGCTGTGGATTTGTGATCAGGAGGGAATGAGCATGTGGGAGATGCCACTTCCCAGCTGCGCCAACAGGACCTTCCTGTAGATGGAACCCATCCTTCTTGGCCAAAATGACTCCATAAACCAAATGTGTCAGGCCTTGTCCCATTTCTCATGGCAGCAGGAAAAAGATGGGATTGAGGACACACACAAACACGTGGAGGAAAGAGCCACGGCTGAACAAGACTTTGGCTTCATCCATTTCCAAATTTTTTCAGTTCTTCCACTTGTGGAAGTCCAGGTTTAGGGCTGATCTAGTGGGTCACTGCTGAAAATCTGGGAAATCCTAAATCCCAGGAAAACATGAAGACAGCACCCCATTAAAACACATCTTTCCCACCAACTCCTCCTTTCCCTGCTAGAACTCCTGCTTTTCCTTAGGAAAGCTCTCCTAAGGAGCACTTTTCCTCTCACAGCCCAGAGCAGATTTTGGGGATCCCCTGTGGATTCAGCAGTGAAGCAGAAGGAAGAAAGGAGCCTCAAATTACTCCATGAATTTTCCAGACTTTTGCTCTAAACGTTCGTAGAGGCTGTAATTAATTTCCTTGTTCTCTAATCTTGTTGACTGATTTAACGAGGACTGGTTATAATAATAAAAAATTTATGTCCTCAGACATTAAACGCGAGTGTTGCTTTTGATACAGAGCACGGGGCTTTCCCAGCTCTCCTTTATTTTTCTCCCTTTTAATTTCCTCCTGGAATTCCTCGCAGCCATCCAAATACCCGTGAGTGCACAACACTTCCCTCGGCCATCAGGGAGGAGATGCCAACCATGGTTAACACCACGGACCACTGCATTTCTTCCCTCATCCAGACCTGTCTTCCTTGAAAAAGAGCAGCCCACAGCTTTTAGAGTGTGAATTATACAAAAATAATAATTTTAAAAATGCCCAGAATGTTGGAGATTCAAATTTCTCCTCTTTAATTAATTGACGATTTGGAAAAAGAAAGATGAAGGTGAGTTCAGACTCTCTTCTCTTGCAGAGAAATGATGAATTTTGCTTCAGTGTTTGGATTTCAATATTTTTAGATTAATCCTTTTTTAAGCCCAAACCCAAAATTAAAAACTGATTTTGAAAATAACCCCCAATTTCTCGGGAGTTTAAGTTAAAACCGTCAAGGTAACCTGGGTTTCCTTTTCAGGTCTGCTCACAGACTTTAATGAGTCTTTTGCTAAGAATAACAAATTCATAATTTATTTTTGCCAAATCTTCTTTTTTTTTCCTGTAAGAAGAACTTTTTGCCAAAGAAGTGTCACCCTGTGGTGATGATGTGACAAAAAACCAAAGGGTGCTCATTCCTCTGATTTTATTTGATATAAATGGGTGTGAAACAGCTGTAGGAAAAACTTCTACCAGTTGGGAAAGCTTTACAAAAATCTGCAGAATTGCTTCTCCTATAATATTCCTTCATTTTTTTTTGTGGCATTTCCTGAATCCAGTGTATTAATATCAGACTGGAAGTATCCATCGAGGAAGAAAGGGAATAATCCCTTTGTTTCAATCACAGTGAGGGTAAAAAGTGATGACATCAAATTAAAATAAGAAAAATTCAGGAAATTTGAGGCAAAAATTTCAACACAAGGGACCAAAAACCAACCAACCAGCCAAACAAAAAATAACCAAACCCTCAAACAAAACATCTCCAAGAAGAGACTTTTTTTTATTTTATTTTTTAAATATTTTCTACTTTTTATTTTTTGCGGCTGATTTATGAAAACAAGGTTGGAGTCTCCTTCACCACACTTTTTAAGACCAGATTGTACAAACATCCCTCAGAAACTGTGAGGCCGAGTTGGTTTTATTTTGGAGAAAAGGCAGAGTGGTGTCTTTGTCTTTTTGTCAATGTTTAAAATTCCAAGATTAGAGCTCAATTTATTGCTTAAAGCAGGCTGGGGAATTTTGTCTTTCACAGAGATCAATTTATTTTTCCATGCCATCAAATACCCAATTTCTCCCCTGCAGGTAACTTTGGAGTGGAGAAGGCAAAGGGGTAAATTTGGATTTAATCCAAACTGATTGAAAACTGGATGAAATGAGCAGAACTGGGCGACCCTGCAGGACCACTTTGCTCCACTCTGTGAAAGGTAGGTGGAAATAGAGGTCCCAAAATCCTCTAAATTCCAGCTCCAGAGGGGAGACCCAGCCTAACAAACACTTGTCTGTTTTCCTGGAGGCCCACAAACACTTCATGGTCCGAAAGTCATGGAATCATTGAATAATTTAGGTTGGAAAAGACCTCCAAGATCATCAAGTCCAACCTTCAACCCAATCCCCCCAAACCCTGCCGTGAAATGCCACATCCACTCATTTTTTGAACAATTCCGGGGAAATTGTTCCACCACTTCCCTTCAGAGCCTGTTCCAATGCTTGACCATTCTTCCAGTGACCAATTTCGTCATCTGGCACATTTTGAAGCCGTTTCCCCTCGTCCTATCTCGTGTCCTGACCTGCTGTGCCACCACTGGAAGTCACACAGGAATTTTCCCATCCTAACAGTGAAGGTGTGGATTTTCTCCACCAAATGCATGGAAGCTGGAATTACTAATCCCATCCAGTTCGCAGCCCCCCAGCCCAACCTCCCTACATCATTTTTGTAGGGCAATGTCAGAAATCAGCACTCCTGGCTTAAGGAAAGCAGATGCAGAAGTGTTCAACACCTCATTTTTGGACAGACAAATCTTGGAATCTCATCCTCGGACACATTCCAGGGGAGCTGCCAGCTGCACACACTGGTGGACAGATCACAGCAGAACTTCTCTCTCGCTACACCGTGCAGCAGAAAAGCCGCTCTGCACTGGGGCTGCGCCCAGCTAGAATGTGAAATTTAATGACTTTAAACCCAATTATCAGCTCTCAGTCATCAGGACCTTCCCTGTTTCCAAGAGGGAAGCCTTTCCCTGTCTTTCAAAGCCATTCCCTGTCTTATCCAGCTGGTTGCAAGTTGCTCTGTTGAATGTAGGAGTCATGACTTGGAGAAACCCCGCCAAGAACTGGTGTCCTCAGGAAACATTTGGGAACGTCCTTTGCTGCTGTACCTTGCTGGATAATTCCAGGGCCTGTTCCAAAGACATGTCTTGCTCTGGAAACAATTAACAGCCAAAAAAAAAAAAAAAA
>VZTI01004499.1:83709-199420 GCA_013397865.1 Struthidea cinerea
AAAAAAAAAAAGTCAGGGATTCTTTGTACCTCACCATGAAAGTGAGAGAGAAAATGATTTTTTGTCTTTACCACAGAGCATCCAGTGAAACGAGACCACCACAATTCACTTCCTTCAACAGGCAGTTCCTACAGGTTTAAGCAGGGCTTAAAATCCATCCCATTTCAGATGGAAATTCCCTGATGTAGCTAGGCAAGAACGGCACGGATAAAGTCTTTCAATAATCTTTTCTTAAGTCAGTGACAGAGTAGGAGAACAGGAGAGTTTGGAGAAAGGGAAACCCTTCTGCAGGTTTGGGACTTGAAACAAACTAAAAACTTGTGGGGAAAAAGTTGTTCTGAGCACGACTTAATGATGTTAATTGCCTGCGGAGGGGATATTTGGGGAGCAGGAAGATGTGCTAGGGAGGATGTGTTAGCAAGGAAGAGGGGATAAAGTCAGTAGTTCCTTAGGGAGAAGGAAGGGGATAATTATCCCTTGTGGAGCAGGGAAAGGTTAGCGCAGGGTCAAGAGTCAGGATAATTGTGCTGTGCTATAAAATCAGTGTTTATTATTTTTAGCAGGCAGTGGATCAATAATCTTATCAAACCAATCACTGAATATCCTGGCAGATTTTTTTTAAGGACTGGTGTGGAGCTAGAGGGGAAGTTTGATGGAATTTTTTCCCCCGATAAATAAAATGTTTCTGTCTATCCCTACTTTCTGCAACAGAGGGAAGTTTTCCACGGCCTCACTGGCCTCAGTGAATCCCTGCTTTGCACGAGTTGGTGTCTCACTCCTGCCTCTTCCCTGGGAAAGCTGCTTGCTCCTCCTGGCACTGTCCTAAGGATGTGTCCCAGTCACTTCAGTCATCTCTGCTTGACTCATCCCCAGTGGAAAAACGAGGCACGGAATGATTGATCTCCTTCCTAGGAGCACCAGGATGATGGATGGGAAGGGAAAAGCCTGGGTGGTGGAGGTGGAAGCGTAGCATGAGGGATGTCAGGACTCTGCTCTCACTTGGTGAGCCTGTGGCCTTTGCAGGGTCACCTCTTGTGGTGACGTCTGCACTGGGAACCCTGACAGCTGGTGAGTCAGCCAAGCAGCAAAACAATCCTGAGCCACTGTACGAAGCACTTTGATATCCTGAGGTGGGAAAGGGCTTCCACACTGAATCTCTAAACATCAGGAATGGATTGAATCGAGTTAATTTCTTAAGGGGTGGCACTTGGGAGCATGAAAAACCCTGGAGATTTGAGATTTTAGGACGTGGTCGTTGCCCTCACACTTCATCAGAGCAAGGTTCTCTGTGTTGAATGTAAAGGAAGCCACATGAGTTAGTTCAGGTTTAGCTAAGCTTTGCTTAGTTCATTTGGGCAGATGAAGCTATTTATCTAGGCTGAGGAAGCAGAGCCTCCAGTGTCTCAGAGCACACATGGGATATCCCATAATTTGGGCATGTGGAGTCGGCCTGGTCATCATAGAACCTTAGAAAGGTTTGGGTTGGAAAGGAACCCTTGACATCATCCAGTTCCACCCCTGCCATGGGCAGGGACACCTTCCACTATCCCAGGGTGATCAAAACCCTGTCCAACCTGGCCTTGGACACTTCAGGGATCCAGGGACTTCCACAGCTTCTCTGGGCACCCTATGCCTCCCCACCTTCCCAGCCAGGAATTCTTTCCCAAGATCCCATCCATCCCTGCCCTCTGGCACTGGGAAGCCATTCCCTGTCTTCTGTCCCTCCATCCCTTGTCCCCAGTCCCTCTCCAGCTCTCCTGGAGCCCCTTTAGGCCCTGGAAGGGGCTCTGAGCTCTCCCTGGAGCCTTCTCTTTTCCAGGGGAATATTCCCAGCTCTCCCAGCCTGGCTCCAGAGCAGAAGGGCTCCAGCCCTTGGAGCATCTCCACGGCCTCCTCTGGACTTGTTCCAGCAGCTCCACATCCTTTTTCTGGGGACTCCAGAGCTGGATGCAACACAAGAATGGAGTGGAATGTGAGGATCACTTCACTCTCCCTGCTGGCCCCATTTCTTTTGATGCATCCCTGGATACAGTCAGCTTTCTGGGCTGGAAGTACACATTCCCAGGTCATTCACCCCATGGATACACTCCTGTTTATGTATAAATGGATAGAAATGCAATCCACAGCCCTTTCCTGTCACTGGTTCCGTGGTTTTGGGATGTAGTGGGGGTACAGGGGATGCCATGGACCCACAAGTGGACCAAAGGAGCTGCTTTTCATTTCCCGTCCACCTTGTGTCCATCTGCATTTGTGCAAGCGACTCATAAAAAGCTGCCTTGATGAGCAAAGAGGCTTTTCCAGCATCTTTTTATTCCTGGTTGAACGGAAGGTAAAGCAATCTGCTGTCAGGCAGCAGACTTTATCCAGGCAGGCTGACCTTTTTCAGAGGAACATTTTACCCACTGGAAAACATTGCCAACTAATCCTATTAAATGAGTGTGCAGACAACAATTTTCCTTGAATTTCTGCATTTTCCTGCCCTTAAACCAGTCTCTAAACCGAGCTGTTATCTTTTTGAAACCAGACGTGTGTCCACTATCTTTTCCTTCCACAGCCTAGAGGAATAAAATAATAATAATAATAATCATAATCATAATAATAAAAGCCTCATCAAATCATCTGTTTAGTCTCATCTCCTTGGTTTTGTTGCTGGTCAGTCTGGTGAAGTACTGAGCTGGGAATGTGAGTCTGGAGTGTCAGTGTTCATTAACGTAAATACGAGCAAATGGAAAAACATTCCAAGAGCTGGATTCACACTCGCACTAAGGTCCCTTTTTACTGCTTTGGCAGTGAAAAGAGACCAAGAAGTGGGTGGCCGTGTCATTTACTGCTCTGTTCCCATGTTTACAGCACCAGGACTCACTCACTTTTCAACAGCTCGACTTAAATCTGCTCAGATGGACCAGTGGAGCCATGGCTGCACAACTTCATTCATCAAACAGCTCCTACTTTGTTGAGCAGCCCCATTTAAAAACCTCCAGTAGCAGAGGAGCAAGTGAACTCATGCAAAGAGGGAAATCTTGGGTCATGCACTGCTAAATGTTCTCCAGATTAGCACCGGAGCTCCTTTCAAGTCACTTCAGATGTTGTAGAGTCATTTTCGGAGTGAAGGTGTTGTGAACCCCCTCGGTGACATCATCATCTCTTCCTAAAACACGTGGGTAAATAGGTCAGACAGTCTGGGCCTGAGAAGTCTATTGCTCTCCAATGACAGTGCGGGGATCCAAGTGTGTCAGTTCCATCCAGACTCGCCACCATTCCTTGGATTTCCCTCTAGTTCGACTGATAACGGGGTTTTGACCTTTGGACACCCCCTGGGACTGTTGCGTCCCACCTTGATCCATCCCGCTGACGCCGTGCAGGGAGTTTGGGTTTCCAAAGAGCAGTGAATGTGTTCATCTGAACCAGGAATTTTCCTGGGAGAATTTCCAGGGGGTGTTTAAAACTCTCCAGGTTTTTCACTGGACAGGAGCAAAGGAGGAGTTTGCACAGAGCCAGTCACTTGTCTCAGCAGGGCACTGGGAAATAAGGATACGTGGTCACATCCAGGGTCTCCTGCTCAGGGAAGGGAAAAGGAATCTTATGAGAAGTCCTCTGGGAGCCAGAGTGCAGGGGATGAAGGGATGGAGGGATGTGCCAAGGACAGCCAGCCCTCAGCCCAGCTTGCCTCAAAGCCCAGCAGAATTCCTAGTGCTGTCATCAGCGGGGGGGGGGTCACGTCTCTCCTGGCATCCCCCCCAAATCGTGGCCTTTGTCACCCCTCGGGCCAAAGCTGCTGCTGGCTCCGACTGGGAACTTCCCCAGGCTCAGCACAACAAATTGTGTGGTTGACCACAGGCAAGTTGGGAAAGGCCAAGCTCCACTTCAGCTGTGCTGTCATCAGAGTCCCCTGGGGAATGTGACGCTTCTGCAGAGCTGATTCTTGGGCAAACTCAGTGATTCCCAATCTTCTGCAGCCAAAAGGAATCTGAAACCTTTCCATGTTTCTCCAAGGCCACCAAGGACTCTTGTTACCAAGCCTGGGGCTGGAAATGCCAGACAAATCCTCCGGGGAGCTGCTGGAAAGACCACCACCGCTCTGGAGCCAGGGAACAGCGGCCACACTTCCATTACAGCATTGCTTCTCCCGTTCCATAGGCAGTGTCCGGATGCTACCAGCGATGTTTTATCCATCTGCAGCTCTTTCCCTCACCTGTCATCATCTCCAAGTGCTTGGCATCTCTGACACCAGCAGCTGAGCTCAGGACAGAAGGAACTGGATGGAAATCGTGCGGTTGGTTTACATTGGAGATGATGTTAAATAATCCAAAAAGCCCTTGGCCTTAAAACGCAGAAATCCTCTGCTTTTTTTTTCCTTCCCTCGTGGCTTGCAAGAGTTCAAAGACCTGAGAAAGCATCTGCTAAAACACTCTGGACTGACTCAAGACTCCAGAGCAACTGTAAATAGACCTTAACTCCAAAAATAGAGAATGAGCAGATTCTCCCTTTTGGATGTTCTGGACAGCAATCAAACTCGGAGCATAGGAAAAGTAGGAGTCCTTGAGGTCCTCTGAGTCCAGTCTCCTGCCATCTCAAACTCCCAAACGGACCACGAGAAAATCCATAGAATGTCCTGCACACATCACAAGCCACAAAAAGCTTCCCTGCAGCCTGAAAGGCTCCTAAATTCAGAGGGGAAAGGAGGAGGAGATAAGACACAACACCGAGGTCCCGGCAGCTGCAAAAAAATTGTCATGGGAAGTCCTTACTCCCTCCTTGTGTCCACACAGTTGAAGAGTAAGTTAAAAAAATGCCTAAATAAGTAATACTCCCAATCCCAGAACGTTCCAGGAAAGCAGGATGAGGTTATCACACAGGAAACAGTGAGGAAGGGGGGTAGCGATATCTCCAAGGGTCAGTTCATCGCAAAGAGCAAAGTCCCGAACTTCACATCTTCTTTATTTTCTCACTTTGCTTTCACTGCAGTCTCCTCTGGTCCAAAACAGGAATTCCCCAGTCAGGGACTCCAAGAGGCTTTTCCACCAAGGATTTTCCATGAATATTTGAGGATGAGTTCAGATCTTCATGCATTAAAATTCTCTGTATTAAATATGGCAGCAAATGGAAAGGAGAGTCCCCCTCTGGTAGAGAAGACACCTGCAGGGAATGTACGATGAGACTGGAATTATTTTTCCTCCTTTAAATTCCACCAGCTGGTCTCATATGAGTTTCTAAATTTTAGATTAGGATTTAACCAAATATTTTGGGGTTTATTTTGTGATTATGGACAAAAAGGTCAAGGTTGCATGGCAGAGGAAAGGCAAAAATGATCTCATTTCTATTGGCTCTAAAAAGAAAATCTTTTGGATTTATAGGTCAGTTCTTTCCTTCTCCCACTCACCTGTGGCACAGAAATTTGGGACAATGAAGCAGGATTTGTCTCAAATCTTCATTTGAATGAGTGGCATTTTGGTGCTCAAGAGGCACAGGAGTGTAATGAATTCAATCTATTTTCTAAAATTCACCCTATTTCTAATGTGTGTCATTTCAGAAAACAGATTTGGCCGAACATCCAGACAAAAAAAAATTTTACCAAAAGGATTTTTAAATTTGCAAGCATTTTTTCCAAGGGAAAACTCAGAATAAGTAATGTGAAAAACAAAAACAAACAAGCAAAAAAAAAGAAATAATTATATCTCTTTATTCTCAGGTTGGTTTATTTGCATTTTTCAGTGAATATATTGACTATTTGAGTTGTCTCCATACAACATTTGCATACCTGGAATGATGGAGAAATGTTGCAAACCTTACAGGAAGAAAAAGAAAGTTAGAGAGAGAAAGAGACTCAAAAAGGGAAGAAAGGAAAAAACTGATGAAAAAATAAACTAAACCCTCTTTAACAACCCCTTATTATCAATCAGCTAAATTAAATTCACTGCAAACAGAGAATATTCTTAGGAAAAAGAGTAGAAAATATTGAATTAATAATTGAAAAAATTGAAAATGTTGAATTAAGAGCTGCAAAAGTAGAACTAAGTCTTTTCCTGCCTCGGTACTAATTATCTCACGCTGTTTATTGATTCTAATAAATATTTTATTTCAAATGCTTGGAATTAATTTGTTTTCTATCAGAATAACCAGGATATTGTGATGCACAGAGGGAAGAAATTCACTTTTGTCCCGCTTTGAGGTTCTTTTATTCCTGTTGGATTTGAAGGAACGAAGTGCCCTGGAACTGGTGGATGCTGTTTCTGGAGATGAAAATGAGTTTGATTTCCCATTTATTTGGATCTTATTGATAAATGCCCAGCCAGTGTCAACTGGAAGGGAAGGAGGGAAGTGAAGTGAAGCCGGAGGGAAAATCACTGAGCAGGCATCAACCTAAACTCCAAATCAACTCAGATTTGATACGTCATGACCAGGTAGAAGCAAATTCTGGGATGATTTTTCTTAAGGAGTTCAGATAATAAAATCCAGAGCAGAATTTTGTCCTCGTGCCAAAAAAAAAAAAAAAAGAAGGAAAAAAAATCGATTCTTTCCCTGAAATACCACAAGGGTAGGACTTCATGCAGCATTTCAGAGTCAGGCCCATGAGGTTTTTATTTGGGAATGCCACGAGAAGCAATGTTTGTATGGGATACTCCAAATGAGGAACACCTGGATGCAGGAAGTGCTTGGAATGGTGTTATCCCCCATAAACACTCCCGTTAAAGGCAGCTAAAAGTGTGGATCAGGGGAAGATGTCTGAGGGGAAGGAAAGAAAATTATCAGCTGATTGACATCCTATGACCTGTGAGAAGTGATTAGAGGTGGTTTAATGCTCCCCAGGCACTTGGATGTCTGTTAAGGTTTTCAAATCCTCAAAATTCATGGGGCGGAAGGAAAACAAATAAGAAACCCCAAAGGGAGCGCCAAAAAAAAAAAAAAAAAAAGAAAAAAAAAAAAAAAAAAAAAAAAAAAAAAAAAAAAAAAAGAAAAAAAAAATGGAAAAAAAAAAGGAAAAATAAAAAAGAAAAAAAAAAGAAAAAAAAGGAAAAAAAAAGTGGTCTGCAGTTTTGAAGATGAGCGTGACGTTTTATTGGACAATTTTATTAAGGAGGGGAAAACCTGCTGAGGGCATGTTCTCTTCCTGGTTTTGTTCTGTCGCCGTTCCCAGGCCTCTGGCTGTCCTCACCCTTGTCCATGCTCCGTGTGCTGTCACCCTGCACATCCCACTGCAGAGGAAACGCGTGAGAGGTGCTTCCAGCGCTGCTTCCCAGCTGGAAGGAGCAGATAAAGGAAATAAGGGCAGAATATGGGGTGATTTCTCTGCAGTTGCTCAGATAATCAATTACAATTTAGTCATGTGAGTGTTCCCGGGGTGGTTGGAACTGGATGATCTCTAGGGTCCCTTCCAACCCAGCCCACCCTGGAATTCTAGGATTCTAATTAAGTGGAGTGGGTGTAGCCTGGAGGAGGGATCCTGATGCTCCTGGAACCCAGGGAAAAATCCCAAAACAGAAAGAGGCAGAGGCTCTTTAGCAGAGCAGGGAGTACCTGCTGCTGTAATTCCTGCTGGGAGGGAATCGCTGGATCAGATCAGATTTAGGAATAAAGGTTGGAAAAAGCTTTGGCAAAAACTCTCTGTTAAAACCTTCCCTCTGCTCCCCCCCAGGTGGCTGCAAAGAAGGTGTGTGGTGATGTTAAACTAAAACTGATGTGGGCTGGGGTGAGGTTATCAGGATCAGGGGAGGGGAGAGCAGGATTAGCAAAAACCAGGAAAGGTGAGAGATGAAACAGAGTGGGGAAGACAAGATGGACACAGAGGGGAGGAACAACAGGAGAGTAGAGCTGGGTAAAGCACTTTATCCCTCTCCTTTGGGCATGGAAGTGTGAAACCAACTCCCCACCAGCCGGTAAAGAAGTTAAGTTGAGAAAGGGATTGGAGTGAGCATGGACGGAGAGCGGAGCTGGGGAACTTCAGGGCACTGCTGAGCCACCACTGAAAAGCTGGTCTGGATGCCCTTGGAATGATGTGAGGGAGCAGGAGGAGGATCTCCATCCCCTTGACGGGCTGGAGAGAGCACACCTGGGATGCTGCACTCAGTCCCAGGATGCTGCACTCACTCCCAGGCTCTTCATTTCCACAAAGATATGGATGAGCCGGAGAAGGCACCATGTGGGAAGCCTAATTCCGTGATTAACTGGCTGAGGAAAGCAGCGTCTGAGTCATGTCAAGATGAATGGCTTGGCTCTGGAAGCACAGCACAGGGAACCTGGAAACAGCCTGCAAACACTCGAGGAGAGGCTTCCAGAAAGCAAAGAGAATTTATTCAGCACAGAACAAGGGAGTGATGTTTGAATAAGGAAATTGTGAAAAATTGCTGGAGCAGGAGACACTCGAGAGGGAGCAGGATGCTGGTGGGAATGGCGGGATTTTAGCTGGCGTCATTACTTGGGAAAGGTTGGAATAATGAGAAACAGTTATTTTGTGGTCTGGAAAGCGAGGGGAGACAGTTGTTTATTGGGGTTATAAACCTTACCTGTGCGAATGAGTTGATGCAGCAGAGCTCTGGGAAGAACAAACAGGGAAGCAATAAAAGACTTCCCAGATAAAAAGATCTGGGAACACAATGGAATCACAGAATCACAGATTCATTAAGGTTGGCAAAGACCTCCAGGATCATCAAGTCCAACCGTCAACTTGGCACCACCACCACGTTCACTGCTAAATCACGTCCTCACGTGCCACATCCACATGATTTTAGAACGCTTCCAACAATGGTGATTCCATCATTTCTCCAGGCAGCCTGTTCCAGTGCTTGACCACCCTTTCTGTGAAGAAATTTTTCCTGATAGCCAATCTAAACCTCTCCTGGTGGAACTTGGGGCCGTTTCCTCTTGTCCTGCCACTTGTTACCTGTGAGAAGAGACCAACCCCCACCTCACTGCAACCTCCTGTCAGGGAATTGAAGATGTTGGACAAAGCCATCAGCTCTCAGCAGTCTCTCCCTTTTCTTGGGCTGTGTCAGAGTGGGATGCCGCCAGATTAAAGTGCTCTAAGAATCCAAGAGTGGCTTAATTCCCTAATTAACTCCTTAGTTAAGGATTTACAGGGACGTTAATGACAAAAAATTTCTTCTATCCTAACACAGGTGATCACTAAATGTTGAATTAACATCTGCCTTGGCTCTTATAAACTGCATTTTTTATCTGAAAATATGCTCCCTCTTGGATGCTTTTGCTCCAAGGAATCCCTTTTCCACTTTCACCTTCGGGGAGCCGTTAGTCGTTAAATATCCGTTATCATTTAAGTTATCAGCACAAAGAGAGCGGGAAGGCTGGCTCTGAGACAAGTTGAGATAATTTGGGTTGTTATCAGGCAGGTGAGATAACCTGGTGGTGGAAAAGAGCATTATCCCGCCACTAGAGCCAAAGGGCAGCTGGAAGCCTGGGAATATCGTTGGGTGTAAGGAAGTTTCTCTGGAAATCCTGGAGTAATTTTGGAAGTCCCAGAACAGGAGCTGATTGAATCCAGCATCAGACAAGGATCTGTAAGGAACACGATGGACACAAGTATTTTTTGGGAATCTTTATTCCCAAGAGTTGCACATGTGCTAAACTGGGTCCCGAGGGGTTTGAGCCACTGGGCCAAATTTTAACAGAGTTTGAGCTCATGTTGGAGCTTTCACTGAGCTCCATCAGATCCCGTTGGTGGCAACACCGGGAATATGGAGATTTTTTATTTGAAGGGCAGCAGATGGAAGTCTCAGCAACGTTTTTAACCCCAATGCACTCTGCACACACTTGAGAAGCAAGACCCTCACTGTGGAGAAGTGGCTAAACCATGGTAAAAGAAAAACCCCTGTTCCTACTGTGCGGATAAAGAACTGAGATACGAAGTGACTTTTTCAAGTTATAAAAATTTGTCTGTGGAAAACCGACCTACCATGAGCTGTGTCTCCTCTTCTGCAAGCAACAACATGAGCTGAACATGTGTTCCTGAGGTAGAAACTTGTGCCCGGTCTCACTTCCATCCACACACGGAGGATTCACTTTGGAAAAGGTCTGAGCAGGAGTTATTTTGCCAGGAATCAAAGCCTTTGCCACATCCCCTGTGCTGGGCACTGGTGAGGCCACACCTCAAGTCCTGGGATCAGTTTTGGGTCCCTCACGACAAGAAAGACCCTGAGGGGTTGGTGGGTGTCCAGAGAAGGGAACAAAACTGGGGAAGGGGCTGGAGCACAAGGAGGGGAAAAAGAAGTTCGGGGGAGAATTTTTTTCTCTCTGCAACTCCTTGAAAGGAGCCAGTGGCAGGGCAGGGATCAGCCTCTTCCCTCAGGGAACAGCAGGACAAGGGGAAGAGGCCTCAAACTGTGCCATGCTGGATATCAGGAAAAATCCCTTCACTGAAAGAATGATTAAGCATTGGAACAGGCATCCCAGGAAAGGGGTGGAGTCGCCATCCCTGGAGTGTTAAAAAAATGAGCAGATTTGGCACTTCCAGTATGGTTTAGCGGATGTCAAAGGCTGGACTTTATCCTGGAGGTCTTTTTGATCCATAATGATTCCACAGTTCTGTAACTCTTCCCCGCTGGCTGCATAGTGGGATTATCCTGTGTTCAGGAACTGGAATCTTTCCATCTTCTCCCGCCTCTCAAATATCCCTTCGGCACCGGATTTCTGTGTTCCTTTCCATGGGAAGGACGAAATGGGGAAGAGAGACAAGTCCCTGTCAGAGCGTGCAGAGGGTTATCCATAGCCTGGGAAGTGTGCTGGAACACAGATGGATCTAGGCTATGGATCCAGTGTGGGAACATGGTTCTGCTTTACTGCACATGTGTGTGAACATGTGGAAGGCAGCACAAACCTGGGTGAGCACAGGATATCCATCAGAAACCACAATCCCTGGAATCTCACAGGGACCACTGCCAAGTAACACTCATTGCCAGCTCATCGGACCTGCTCTTCCAGCTCCTGATCCAGGGAAAAAGCCAGGAGTTGCGGGTTCCAGGAGCAAGTCTCATCCCTCTGTTATGGAAAAAGACTGTGGGGATGGTTTCTATCATTGCTGGCACAGAGAGAAAGCGGAATAAAAATGCAGGATGGATTCCTAGAGGAATGTGTGATTTTGCTCACTGTCAGCAGAGCAAACAATCTTAATAATAAAATAAAATAATTTAAATTAAACTGAGTTTATGAACACTCATTGCTCCAGACTGGAGCAGTAGGAAGGGGATAGAGCGGGATGAATGAACAAAGTCTCAGGTCAGGGCTGTGACACTGAAAAAATTCAAAATTCCTGAAGTGAATATGACGCTGGGGAGTTCATCAAAATAAGGATGAAATAAAAATTACTCCTAATTTATAATAGGATTTCAAATTTAAAATCTGGACTTAAAATCCAAAATAAACGTGAGCTAAAGATGACTCCTAATTTCACAAGAATCAAAGGTACCACCTTTAAATTTTCTGCTGGAAGAGCTCCTACAAATGCAGATGAGAATGTTGAAGGCAGAAGACTTTTATTTCTTTTTTCCAGTCTAAAATATCAGAGATTATTTTCATCAATACTTAAGCCCCAGAAATAATTTAAAGAAATGTACTTGTGTTTCCTTTGATTTTTTCTGGAAATCTCTAAGTATTTCCTGAGTGGTTTTTCCTGTTGTTTGAATATTCTTGAGCTCCAGACTGAAGGGAAAAAAATGCCCAAACAAAACCAAATCCCAAAAATTCTCTCTTTCCAAATTCCCAGTCAATCTTCATTAGGAAAAACGGAGATAGAATGCAAACCTGACTTCCAGTAGCTGTTGGAGCTTCTGGTGTTATGAAACTTCCTTCTCTGATTTGGAGTGAAGAGAGAACATGGCAACAAGTGAACGTTGGAACACGTGTAAACAAGTCTGAAGTTCGAGGAAAAACTCATTCCTAAGCATGGATTACACATGGGAGGAGATTTTATCTGGTGCAGGAGCTGGTTGAGAAATCGCAGGCAAAAATTATTACGGCAAAATACGGAAATATTTTTGAGAAAATTATTTATTCCTAAATTTTCACAACAGTTGAGGTGGTGGTGAGGATTTGAAATAGGTGATGTCTGATGCAGTCATTGAGAACCAATAAATCATTTCAAACCCATTGTGTGCCTGTGGGTTTCTCACATTTGTGGTGGAATGCTCTGGATTATCCCGACCTACCTCGCTCTTTTTTAATGGAAAATGTCTGCTAGCCGGTGTTTCCTCCTGCGTCAGAAGGAAAAGTGCCTTTGGAAAACCTCAAATGCTTTTCTGAGGTCAGCACTTCCAGGGGTTGAGCTCCAAACCAATATTTTGTGAGTTGAGAGATTTTTTTGTGAAGATCCTGCCTTTGACTGCGGCAAAACCAGGCCAGAGCCTTTTCCATCCATGCCTGTGGGACATGGAGTGACAGGACGAGGAGGAATGGCCTTGAACTGAAGGAGGGGAGATTTAGATGGGATATGGGAAGAAATTCTTCCCTGGGAGGACGAGGAGGCTCTGGCAGAGATTTCCCAGAGAAGCTGTGGCTGCCCCTGGATCCCTGGAAGTGTCCGAAGCCAGGCTGGATGGGGCTTGGAGCAACCTGGGATAGTGGGAGGTGTCCCCGCCCATGGAAATTAATGATCTTGAAGATCCCTTCCAACCCAACCCATTGAATAATTTTATGATTATGATGAATTGTCACAGTAATTTTCCATATTTAATTGTTTAGAAGAGCCTTTTTTCTTCATGGTTCATAACAGTCATTTAAAATAACAACCATTGCCATTATTCAGTGATTTTGTTATCTCAACATGAAAATATAAGTGGAGAAAAGGCTGTAGGCGAGAGATGAATTTACTGCAGGTTTTGGTCCAGTTATGAACTCGGAGGAACACAAACTCTAGTTTGAATTAAAGCCAGGAGAGATTTCAGAAATAAAATCCAAGCATTTGTTCTTCAGCAGATTTTAAGTCGAAAAAAATCCCCCCAAAATAAACCTTTTTTAAATCTCTCCCTGACTTTGCAATTTCATTGTTATTAATTTCACGCGAGGTGTCACATGTGTGGAACAGTAACTTTGTGCTCTAATGTGTCAAACAGAGAAAGCAGAAATAAAACATTTCCCTTGATTGGAACAAGATGTTTCCCTGTTCATAAATATTTTTCTGCTGGCAGTGTCAAAATGTGACAATTCCACACTAATAAAATGAAATATTTCTCTGGTTCTGAACAGTATTTTCCTTAAATTAGTGTTGTTTTCATATGACATCTTGGAATTCTTGTGTTCATGGCTTGTTTAAGAACAGCTCTTGGAATTTAGGTGGGACTTGTCTCACCTGATGAGGGCATCTCCTCTCCAGAGACCTGTCTGCGGACTCAATAAAATCTAAATTAAATCCAGCTAATTGTAAAGGAAATAATTCCAACCTGTCAGTTAAAACCAATATAAAACCATCCTTTTTTTAATCCATCAGCAATTTTTGGCATTGATAAGTAGATCTGTATTGAAATTCAGCTCATCCAGTGCAATCTTTAGGTCTATATTCAATTTTATTTTTATTTTCCTTCCTTTTTCATGGTGTCTTTAATGATGACTTTTCTTGGAAATCTCTACTGGAGAGTTTCTGAATTAAAACTCAGTGGTCACTATTGATCCACTGAATATATTTCCAATAAAATTCCAATTCCAAGGAACTCACTGGCAAAAATCCATAATCATGGATATATTTTTGTTTGGGACAGAGCCAATCTTGTTTTCCCTTTACAGAAGTTAAAATAACTCATTTCTCCATGGAATTGGAGCAGAATAAAATCCTGTAGGACAACAATTAAAGACCAAAAATTTGCAAATCCAGGCGTTGCCAGAATTCACCTGCTTTGGATTCTGTGCCCAACTTTCCTTTGGAAAAGGTGGGAGATTCATTTTCTTCCTTGAAACCCGGCTGTAAACAGCGGAACAGGGACGTGATGAGACTGATCCATGTGCCCTGAAATCTTTCTGTGGATTCCCACAGGGTTTTGAGATATTCCAACCTGGAATAATTCCTAAATGTGATGGGAGACGGAGTTGACCCCGTGTCTCCTCCGCTGTGTTTCAGGACCATTCCCAAGACTTCGCTCCCTCTCCTGTTTTCCAAAGAAGGGTTTCAAATAATTATTTAAAGAATCTCCCTAGCCCATTGAAAATAATAATAATAATAATAATAATAATAATAATAATAATAATAATAAAGCAGCTCCTTGTGGAACATGCTGAACCCAGGGAGATGGCCCAAAATGCCAGAGTTTCCTCGGTGATACAGGAGATTTGGCAGCAGGAGCGGAATTCTATCTCGTTCCAGACAGGGAAAATAACCAAAACCAGGAGGTTTTTCATGGAACAAATGGGAACCATGTAACCAAGTCACAGTGGAAAAAGCGGAGCTGCTTTCAGCTCCCTAAGCCCTGACACTTCTTTTTGATTTAACCACAATAATCTAAGTGGAAAATGAATAAATGTCAGGGCATTTTTTTTTAATAGATCTGTGCACGAGCGAGAATAGGAACCAGAATAAAAGCTTTTCATCGCATAAAATTCATGTGTTTGGATCTCTGACAACATTTTCCTTCTCTTTATCATTACGATTAGGCCTGGTTGCACCATTTATTTCAGAAAACAAAATATTCCAAGACAGGGAACCTGCTTGCAGTTGCTAAGCCTGGAGTGAAAGCCCAGTTCTTAACAGGATGACCTGAATCATGATGCGTTTATTTATTTTTATGAGTTTTAAACCAAATATTTGAGAAACAAGGATGAAATTTGCCCAGCGGTCGCTTGGGCAAGATTCCTGCCAGTTGAAATCAGAGTGGTTGAGCACAAAATCTCAACCATATGCCAGCAGAAGAAATTAAATGGGATGAGATTGGGTGTCATAATTGTCATTTTTTGGGGGGGAAAATGAATGTCAGGAATAACCCCTGGAGCCTCATTGGTGTGGTTTTTTGTACCTGACTGAACCAAAGCCTCAAGGAAGAATTAATTCATCTGATGTTATCTCTCAGACAATCTCTCTTTAGACAAGGAAAAGTAATTTTGGAGCATTGATACAGCAGGGAGCGATGACAATTGGTGCCTTTGGAATTTGATGGGAAAGCGAAATTTCCCTGCGACCTCGTTTCTAGGGAGAAGGTACTGCCTGACATAAATTATAGGAAGAGATGATTTTCAGATAGTGTAATAAAATATATTTACCACTACAAATCTTGCCTTATGATTTCACCTCTCGAAGCTATGAAACCACTCCTGCTGTATCTATTTTACCTCCCAGTTCCAGCTTATTCCCTAAAAAAGGAAGATGCACAAGTAGAAAGTCACAGGAATTAAAATGCTGCAGCAGGCACAGTGTCCTGAAGGTGGAGGAGAAAGCTCTGAAGTTCAGCCTCCACTCCCTGACAATCCCAGACTCCAAAAATCCAATTAATGTTGGAAAAGACCTCTACCTTCCCTGAGCCAAACCAGTAAAGGTAGATCCTACTATTGGAAAGGATCCCTGCTGCTAAAATTCCTGCAGCAGAGGCTCTCTGATGCCTGGGTGATATCCAGGGTTTCCAGTCAGCATCCCATGGCACAAAGTTATCCTGGTGCCGCCTGTCCTGACCTTCCCACTGTCTTCTACTGGTGGATAAAACCCACTCTGATGTGGGGGAATATGGATCTCAGAAGGTCCAGATGAAACCAAAAGAAGCAAGAGTGACCAGAAACAGGAAGGGAGACGGAATTATTCTTCTGGGAAGGGCAAACAGGGAAGCAAAACAGTGGCTTCACAGATAAGAAGACCTGGGCACACACTTGAATCATGGAATTCTTAAGGTAAGGGAAAAGACCCTTAAGGTCATCGAGTCCAACTGTCAACCCAGCACCACCGTGTCCTCAAGTGCCACATCCACTCACTTTTTGAACACTTCCAGGGATTGTCATCCCACCACTGCCCTGGGCACTCTGTTCCAATGCTTTACAGCCCTTTTCATGAATTCTTTTTCCTAATATCCAATCTAAACCTCCCCTGGTGCAACTTGAGGCCATTTCCTCTTGTCTTATCACTTGCTCCCTGGGAGAAGAGACCAACCCCCACCTCACCACAGCCTCCTTTCAGGGAGTTGTAGGGAGCTATAAGGTCTCCCCTGAGCCTCCTTTTCTCCAGCTGCCCCAGCTGCTGCTCACAGGACAAGTTTTCCAGCCCCTAAATTAAGGAAAAACTCTGGGCTTGCCAACAGAAGAGGTGTTGGTGCGGTTGTCCATTTACTCAGACTGGGGAAAGCTGGGAACACAAAGAACCCACCACAAGGGAAAGGAATTTCAGACAAAATATTTTCCCCAACACCTGGAGGACAATAGAACATCTGCAAAGTGTTACCAGCCAGTGCTGCAGGAGTGAAGCAAGGGAATGAGGTCTGGAAACCAACTGGGTGCTCTGGAAAGCGCTGAGTGGGTAAATCAAGGTGAGATAAGTGATAAGGAGAAGCTCACCCAGCCCAAAGGACATTGCCTCGTTCCCTGCTTGTCAATGGTGGGTTGGAATGACCTTTTCCCTCTCCTTGCTTTGCCAGGTCCTGAGGCCAACAATTTATTTAGAGGCTTTATCACCTTGCAGATATTCCAAAATGTTGCTGTGAAGGTGTAGAACCCTTTATAGGACATTTGCACTAGATGACACCAAGCTTGGCCTCCTCTTCTGCCACCTGTCACAGGAGAAGCACTCCATGGACCACCCTCAACCCTACAGGAGTCTGGAGATGACAGACTGGAAAAAAATATTCCCAAAGCAGAGATAGTAGAGCTAGGAAACATCTTCTCCATGAGTACCTGCCTGTTGTGAAATCCTAGCCAGCAGAAATAAATGTGGTGTAGAGCAGGAGAGTCTCTCCAGGAGAGACGCCTTGGCTTCACGGCCTGAGGTGAGGTGGGGGGTCCCAGTCTGTGGCAGCTGAGCTCCAGGTTCAGATCTTTCTGCGGGATAGTTCTCACTTAACGAGCAGATTGCTCTTAGATGATGTTCATGGAATACTCCGATTTCCAGAAATTGAAACCAGATTTGATTTGGAGGGGAGCAAGGCTTTCATCACTGCCTGTCAGTGTGGCCTGATCCCCAGGAGCCAGGATCACTCTGATTATCAGCCCTGGGGTTTGCTCCTCAAATGCTTCCCTATTGAAACTGAAGGTTCTTGGACAAAGGAAGACTTTTCTGGAACAATGAATCCTCAAGGTTTTGTTCCAGATGCTGACGTTTTTCGTAATTCCTAACAGTTACTAATGGAGTGAAGAAGCTTCGATTCGTGGCCCTTATTTGTCACAAATAATATTCAAGAGCCTGTGTTCTGTTTATACGAGACCCAGCTTTTTGCCATGATTTCATAGAATTGAACGGGAAAGAAAATTCCCGTTGACTGGAGTGGCAACGTGAAATATCACATTAATTTCTTAATACCTAATGACTACTATTCTGTCATATAAAGCTTTATTTTTGCCGTACTACCCCTCATGTTAATTGTGCTCATTAAGATTAGGAAGAATTCAACACAAATTTTTAATATAGACCCAGGGTTTGGGTGGGGCTCAGGGATTGATGTGGAATTTCCTGGCATAAATTCCTTTTCTAGGTGTCCTTGGATTTTTCAGCCTGGATCAGAACCATTCCACGCGGCCAATACTTGCCTCCAAGATTGATGGATTTAGGAAAAATCCAAGCCCAAATTATTTAGGGGGAGTGTGTGATAACTCTCCCTCTACGCCTAGTTTGTGAAAAACACTCATTTGTTAGAATTTTAGAAATTTTCCTCCTTATAGCTCAGGTTCTAACAGTTTGTGGTGGTTTTTTTCAATTTAAGGAAGTTCTTGGCTGAATTTACATGGAATTGACCAAGATGGAAGTCAGAGAAGCATGGAATCATGGAATATGCTGAGCTGGAAGAGACCCCCAAGGATCATTGATCCAACCCCCGACCTTGCATGGACACCCCAACAATCCCACCCTTTGCATCCCTGGGAGTGTTGTCCTGGAGCTCTGGCAGCCTTGGGAATGCGACCATTTCCTGGGAAGCCTGGTCACTGCCCCACCACCCTCTGGGGGAAGAAGCTTTTCCTGAGACCCAACCTGAACATCTCCTGACACAGCTTCAGGCCAGGTCAGCAGAGGGAAGAGCTCAGTGCTTGTTCTCTCCGCTTCTGAAATCATCACTCAGGTGGACAGGAAAAGTGCCCTAAATCTCTATCCATGAAAATTTTATCCTAATGACCCATGGAAGGCAGCTCCGCTTTACGTTCTCAAATGGCTTCACCAAGCTTGGATCAGGAGTTTTCTCCTGGAGACCCTACTGCAGTCCCGAGCGTGGGGACTCCTTAAAAACCTCTCTCCTTCCCTTCAGTCCCGGCTTGTGGCGCAGCCACAGCCGCTCCCGCAGATCTGGAGCATTCCCTTGTGGAGAAGCGACACCAAGGGTAAACAGCAGCTTCATCCCGGCAAAATGAAAACCGAATGTGCTCCCTCCACATCAAAGAGCCAACAGTTGAAGAGTCCCAGACTCCGGGACAGCGAGCATTCAACTCCAACATAAAAACCTCATCAGCACATGAAAGTGTTACATAAACATGTTTGCATTGTTATTTACTGAGTGTCCCAGGAATGCTTTGTACCACTTAATCAACTCAAGGGCTCGAGCAGCGGGAGGAAATGGCTTTGCAGTAATGAAAGACAAAGATTCCAGATCAAGTGGAAGAGAAAAAGAACAAATAATCCTCCAGAAACAACAACGAAAGCCCCAAATCCATCCAAAACTCCGCACAAAAAAATGCAGCTTCGAAACAACTGTCTAGAAATGAAACTTGGAATTGCTTGGTATGGCTGCTTTGGAATTACATCTGCATTTTAATTAATATTTCAACTGTTGTTTGAGTTACCCATCTCATGCTTTCAGGTCATGAATGTGAATCACCAAGGGGGCTGGAGTTTCAGGAAGAAAACGGATCCTAGAGAGGGCTGAAAAGAAATTTCTTCACTGGGGCTTTTCCTTGGAAGGTTGTAAAATTCCTGACAGTAAAGGCAATATGGGTTATACCAATGGGAAAGAGGATTTGGGCAGGATTCTGGACGCGAGGAGGGGAAAAAAAAGAGGATTATTTTGCAAAAAAGAGATTTGTTTAATTATGAGCAGCTGACAGGCAAGACCCTTTCGCTGCATGTCATCCAAAGCCTACACGGGCTGTTTTCATTTAGAGCAGGAAAATTGCAAGAACGAGGCTCTTTTCAAGCAAATTTGATAGAAACCTTATTAAACAGACTTTTTAGAGCATGGTGACGCTTCAAAAGTTATTGTCTCCAAAGTAGTCTGAGAATGAAGATGGCATTAGGTCAATCCCAATTGTGGTGTTTTCGTGAAGATCCTCTCAAGCCCACAATTCCTGTCCTGGGAAACATCGAGGGACACTCCATAGCTGGAAGGAAAAGACCCTGGAAGATATCTTTTATTTCCGGTTCATCTGTGGAAGACCATGTGGGAATGGAGCTGGGGAAGGGACTGGAGCCCCAGAAGTGGCTGAGGGAGCTGGGAAAGGGGCTCAGCCTGGAGAAAAGGAGGTTCAGGGGGGACCTTGTGGCTCTGCACAACTCCCTGACAGGAGGGGGCAGCCGGGGGGGGGTCGGGTTCTGCTCCCAGGGAACAGGGACAGGAGGAGAGGGAACGGCCTCAGGCTGGGCCAGGGGAGGTTAAAATTGGATATTAGGAAAAATTTCTTCCCTGAAAGGGTTGTCCAACCCTGGGCAGTGGTGGAGTTCCCATCCCTGGAGGGACTTAAAAGCCATTTAAATGTGACACTTAAAGACACGGGTCAGTGGTGACCTTGGCAGCTCTGGGTTAACAGACTTGATGATCTTAGGGATCATTCCCACCCCAGATGATTCCAGGGCTCTCTCTCAACCAGTCTGCTCTCTTTCAGCACGTCCAATAACCCCATTTTGGCTGATGGGATGATCTCAGGCCATGGTGACCATAAACATTTTGAGGGAAAGGCAGGCACAGCACCCAAAGAAAGAAAATTCTACTCCCTCCCCTCAACACTTCCATGATTTAAACCAGGCCTAAACTCTAAAGGAAGTTGTCAAGAGCAACCATAGCTCAGAATATGATCTACAGCCTGATGCTCACCAAAATACACAGAATTTAATTTTTTTTTTCTTAAAAAAATGTTGCCATTCTCCTTCTTCTTTTGGTCTCAGTATTCCTTTGGCTTTATGCCTCCTGGTTTAAGTTACCACCAGAAAACAGCAGATTGTGATTCACTGGGGTTAAACTTCAAATTTGATAAATCACTGCTCAGTGGAAGTCAGAGAAGTGACTTTTATTTAAATCAGCTGTGGAATCATGGTGATCCATGTAAACAACCCAAAATAAAGGCAGATTTTATGAGCGAGGCTGTTCCCGCAAGAATTTTGGAAACCATCAGGTGAGAACAGACTGAAATCAATTTGCAGCTGATTCTGTGGTGTGGAAGCATTGATGAGGGAAGCTGAAATTATGGAAAACATCCTCTAAATCTGTATCTGGTCAATCTTCCCTTCTGGATACAGAGAGTATTTTTTTTTTCTATGGAAGATAAACAAGGCAGAAGTGGAAATTAGGTCCCTGTTTGGTACAAGGAACTTTCACCGGCCCTTTTCTGAGCACAGACAGCAAGAATTCAGCAAAATCCTCTCACGGAGAGAGCCTGTCACACACATTTATGTGTTCATATGTGTGTAATCCCAGGAAAAATCGCTTCCCACTGGATAGATCCAAGGTTCTTAAAAAGTTGATAAAGCCTAGATTTTTTCTCTGAGTTTTTTGGCCCAGCACCACTGAGGGATCTGCACTTGGCAGTCACACAGGACTGGAGTGTTGGTCACGGAGAGCTCAGGTCTGGTCCCACCGCCATGGGCAGAGTTGAGTTTTTAAACCCAAAGTCCTGTCACCCCAAATTCCTGGGAATTTGGAGGTGGCTGAGCTGTTGTGCTGCAAGCAGTGGTGCAGAAGAGAAGCTTCGATTGAAAAATTGAATTATTATTGCATAAATCAAGGCCTTCCCAGCTGCATCCTTCATCCCAACATGAGGAGGGATTCCCACCACCTCAGTGCTGTCTCTGGGAGTGAATCCACTGAATCCAAGGCTTGGAGAACAATGGCTGCTGCTCCTCTGTGAGCTCCTATCACACACCGCTGGTGGAACTGCTCAGCTCCGGGAGCCTCCCCTCCCATATCTCCCTTCTAGTGATGCATTTTGGGGGGATCCCACCTTTTTCCTGCATTTCACGCCTCTGGGTCCATCCTCAGCGTGTCCCATCGCTGAGCACCCAGCCGGGCACTCTCTTGTCTTCAGAAACTGGGCTCCATGATCCTTGTGTGTCACTTCCAGCTCGGGAATTCCGTGATTCCGTGCTTCTGTGACTTGTCCTGCTCTCCCTGGATGAAGAGTCAGTGGAGACAAAGCTTTGTCCTCCTTCCACCCCTGCTGGCTGTTGGTCACTCAAGTGACCATTTGCCTTCTGTCCCCACATCTGACACTGATCTAAACCCAGGGTGGCTACAGAAACAGAATGTCCTCCAACCCTGCACACGCACAGACGGCTTTGAAGCCCTCCAGGCCTTCTTCTGATTTCTTCCCCGTGTTTTGCTTTGGGTTCGCTGCTCCTTTTTATTGTTATTTTGTTTAGACAAACCTTTTCCAGGGGCTGTGTTCTTTGTTATCCCTCTGGGGGAGGGACAGTTGTTTTTTTACCCCTTCCACAGCTATTTTTTTTTCCAGACACTCCCCCAGTATGGAATGTTTGAAGCAGAAATAAATGATTAACATTTTTTCCCCCCTTCTCCCTTTTTTCCCCCCGTTTCTTGGAGCTGGATGAAGGTAAGAACACGGCATCCTTTCCTACAGCCATCATGTGCAAGTGATTACAGAGTTGCCCTTAACTTGTACCATATCCCCAGTCAGCCCTCGTAAAAAAGACACGAGAAATATGAACGTGCCACCAGATTCCTGGATGGAATCAATCCCTGCTGTGTTGTTAAAACAGCAGAGGAAATTTGGTGTTGAAAGAATGGGAATTCAAGAAAAAAAAGCCGCTGGATAGATCAGGGCTGTAACACCAGCAAAAGGAAAACTTGTTCTAGATAAAATCTTATCACAAGTGCTGCCCGTATTTTATGGAGTTGTTGGTGATTACACTGACATGCGAACAACTCTGCTAACTCCAGGCTTGAAAAGAGTAAAACCTTCAAATAAATATTCATTAAAAGGGCTCCTGCACGTGGAAATGTTGGAGCCTGTATGGACAAGGGTTAAGCTCCAGCTTCAAAGTGAAGAGTTTGGATGCTGCAGAATGAAGGATGGGACTGATTTCAGTTCATTTTATCTGTGTTGTCACCCCCTAAAATTATCATAGGGGAGTAAATATATCCAGAAAGGGATTTATTCTCCCTCTCGGGATGGGAAATAACCTGTCTCCATTTTTAATCCAAAGCCAAGCTGGATGATTGAAGTTTAAATAGTAGAAATTAGGTAAAAGCACATTTATGGATATTTGTGATGTTACATGGTCCCTGCAACAGAGCCAAGATCTCTTTCCAGGATTTTAGAGGTGCTGCTCAACATCATAACCATGATGCCATCCTTCCTTTCTCAGCCACAACTCAGGTGGTCTGCAAACATTCAGGATCTCTGGAAATCGCCATGGAATCACAGGATCACAGCTTGTACTTGATGATCTGAAAGGTCTTTTCCAATGTCACGATTCTGTGATTCTCTGACCGACTGAAAGGGACGTTTCTGTGGAAGGAGAAACTCAACAGGGAAAAGGGAGCCACAGCCCCAGCATTACCAGTGGCTGCATCACTATGCAGCAATATTTTGGGGAAGAGTATCCCAAATGTGCACCATAGGATGCATGGGACATGTTGGATTGTGTGGGAAGGTGAGTGAGATGTAGTTGTGACATTGAAATTCGGAGAAGTGAGGACTGTCCAGAACTGACTGGCTGCCAACAGAAGATTTATTAACCATTCCTATTCCTGATTCCCCATCCCAGAACCAGAGGATATCTGGAGCTGGTACAGGAAGGAAAAGAGCTGTAATAAGGTAATAAGGGATGGGAGCAGAGCATTGGTTTTATTTTCTTTCCTAATTTATCCAGGAAAATGGCTTCCTAAGATCTGTCAGTCAGATCTTTCTGGTTCCCTGCATGTCTGGTGACTCCTCAAAACATCCTGAGTTGGAAAGAAACCACAAGGATTCCAACTCCTGGCCCTGCACAGGACAATCCCAAAAATCTCACCCTGTCCACATGCTCCTGGAGCTCTGGCAGCCTTGGGAATGTGCCCATTCCCTGGGGAGCCTGTTCAGTGCCCACCACCCTCTGGGAGAAGAACCTTTCCCTGATACCCAACCTAATCCTCCCCTGGCACAGCTCCATGCCATTAATTTTTATTTTTAAAACATTTAACTCCTGTTTTCCAGGTCCACACAGTTCTTGGGGATCAAATATAGTCAAGTAATTTGTCTGCAGGATTTTGGGGAAGTGCTGATGTCTGGAGTGGGCTCTGGGATGCTGGGAAGGGTCAGATTTTCTACAGGATGAGCAATCCCAAAGGATCCCATAAGGGAAAATCCACCCCAATCCCTGCCCCAGCACCCAATTCTTGCACAGCCTCCCTTTTCTATACATTAACATAAACCTGTAAATTTCTGTTGGTCAAAACTCTCATCTTCCCAAAAAGAAGAAGGAAAATACATAAAAGTCCTTCCTGGAGAACCTCCCTTGGTCTGAGACTCCTTTTCCTTGGGATAAACACCGGTCTGGCTCTCCTGATTATTCCCATTCATCTGTAAACAATTTCCGCCATATGATGGAGAGGAGATGAAACGTGCAAAGCATAAAGTCCCTCCAGCGTCCTAAAACTGTGACATTCCCTTCCAATGAGTGGCCTTGGAGAAGAATTCCTTCGGTTTATGATGATCCCAAGGATTTTCAGCTCCCTGTTCCCACCCTGCAACCATGAAGAACAAAACGGCACAGCCCAGTTTATGTGAGACCAGCAATTTTTGGAAAATGGATTTCAGATTTTCTCTGGAAGGTGTCACCAAATAGAAATTCTCCCATAACTGAACAGTGGAGATGAAAGGTTTGAAACTCTGAAGGGCAGTTCCGGTGAGGTTTTCTCATTCCCCGTGCTCAGCTACTGCCTCAGCTCCATTCCCATCAACATCTGGGAACAACATTGTCCCTGGAATCCAGGCTGGGGCAAACTCTCCCTTCAGTTGAAACGTTCTGTCTTTTGATAGGAAAAATATCCCCAAATTTGTTTGTGTGTTCCTGAAGGGAAAACATCTCTTAATCAGCCAGGCAAATTTGCTTTCATGTCATCCAAATTAAGTGTTCTTGCAATGTTTTCCAAACAGTTTCTCCAAGACAAAAAGCAAATAAAAGTGGGCAGAGAAGGAAAGACAGAGGGCGAGGATGGAAAATTACTCTTTGTTCATTTGATTTATTTTTGTCGAGACCTGAAGGCACAGGAGGACATTAATGAGTCACTTTTGAGAGCTGGGATAAAGAACAACAAGATTTTATCTCATTTCTGCAGAGCATGAAGTACTGGACATGGATGAATGGTGCAAGGAAAAATTGGCTGAAGTAGAGCTGATGCTTTCAAGGGTATCCAGAGCTTTTGATAATTAAGAATAAATAAATAATAAAAGGATGGCCAAGGAAAATTTGTGCCTCTTTCTGGATGGGATAGGTGATGTGGAAAGAGCTGAGGAAAATAAGGCTGAGATATCCAACCTCTTCCCTGCCTTAATCTTCCAACAGGATTCCCAGGCCTCTGTGACTAGAGGTGGGGAGAATTCCATGAATTTCATGAGGAGACTTCCAGCGGTGGGTAAGGGTCAAGTCAGGCATTCCTTGAAGGATCTTCCTGTACAATTCCAGGTGCCGAGAGAACTGCTGTCCTTGGAAACATTATTATGTCCAAAATGTCATGGAGAACACCATGTTCACCCTTATAATAAGGATTTTCTTCCCAATATCCCATCTAAACCCACCCTCCTCCAGCTCAAGGCCATTGCCTGTGTCCTGTCCCTCCACCCCTTGTCCCAAGTCCCTCTCCAGCTCTCCTGGAGCCCCTTTGGGTGCTGGAAGGGGCTCTGAGCTCTCCCCGGAGCCTTCTCTTCTCCAAGCTGGACAATCCCATCTCTCCCAGGCTGTTTTTATAGGAAAACCCCATGATCAACTTAGTGGCTCCTCTCCGGAGATGCAGCAGAAGAGACGGATAATTTTCCCAAGGAATATTAGAGATATCATTCCAAAAGAGTTCATTTTACACAGTTTAAAAACAAAAAAAAAAAAAAATCTGATTAAATGACTTTAAAGCATTATCCAGCTGATTCCTCATTTATCCTTAAGGATGTGGCTCCTTTAGTCTCAAAGGTAATGGAAACCTACGGAAAAATCGGGTTTGCCTTAGGACCTCAGTCGGGTGGAATTAAAGAGCCTTTCCCAAATAACTGCTCGAGCCAGGGAGTCAGACCAGATGATCTCCAGAGGTCCCTTCCAGCCTCACCCACTCTGTGATTCCGTGATAACATGGAATTGTTCAGCCTCTGGATTGCTTTTTTTGCCCGGTTTGGATTGTTCTGTAAATACTGGGCAGGCAGATGTTCGGGGTTTTTATTTTCCCTAATAATGGTCACTGCTCTTTGATCCTGGGACAAAGCAGAAACCACAGGGAAGGGAAGAAAAATTCTGTTCTGATTAAGGTTTGGGACGAGGAAAGGTTTATTTATTTATTCATTCATTTATTCCTTTATTTATTTATTTTTATTTCCAAACACACATATTTAATTAGTGAATGAGTCATGGAATCTTCTTCTTCTCCTAGGGAGAATGGAGAACCTCGTTCTTCTACTCCTTTCTCTCTTCTAGGGATAAATGGAATCCTTTTTCTAGGGATAAACGGAATCCTTTTTCTAGGGAGAACTGGAGTCCTTTTTTTAGGGAGAAATGGATCCTTTCTCATGGATGTGTGATAAAGATTTGCGCAGGGTTGTAAAGGATTTCGGTTGCAGAATGTTAAATCAGATTTAAAAGTCCTACTCAGCCTGATGGGATCTCTCAGAGCTTGAGCAAATCACTGGGAATTTAAAGAAAAATTTAAGACTTCCTTAAAAAAATTGAAAATTTTCTTTGGTTTACAGCAAACCTCCAGTAAATAAAAATATTTATGCAAGTGAACATAGAAGCAACATATTCAGCAAAACAATGGAAATTTTATCCCTGCCCAAAACAGTGGGAATTTTATCCCTACCCAAACCAATGGGAATTCTCTCCATACCCAAACCAATGGGAATTCTAGCCGTACTCAAACCTATGGAAAAGACGGATCTGGAAAAAAAATGCAGGAACACAGCCCCAGTTTTCTGGTCTAAAGCAATTTGCTAAAATTCCATGCCTAAGATGTGGAGGAGGGAACAAAATATATTTGTGGAATTCATTTCCAATTTGACAACATTTTTCAGCCAAGAAAAAAGGAGAGATGTTTCAAAACTGCTCATTTTCATATTTTGAGAGGAAAACTTTGAGATTTTTCATAGTGTCTGGTGTCCAGGATATAAAACGTCTTTAATCTTAGATAAGCAAAATTACTTAAGCCAAAAGTTCCAAACAAATCCAAGTGTTTGGCTTTTAATCCTCCTGCTAAAAAACCTGTAATAATTCTGCCTTCATCCCAACAAAAAACACTTTTCAATTTTTGGTGACTTATTCAGCTTCAGTTCTGATATTTTTTCCTTTGCAAGGACTGATGGTGTAAAACTAATTTCATTTAGTTTTATTTTGATATTTTTTAATTATTTGAATTCTTTGTTTTTTAATTTTTCCTACGGATTAACCAAGGAGTCTGGTGGAGTTGGCAGTGCTGGGTTTATGGCTGGCCTCAATGACCTTAAAGGTTATTTCCAATCTAAATAATTCCATGATTCCATGTCTTCTACCAAAGGCAGAAGTGAACCCAAAGTGCACCTTCCCAGGTGGAATTGGAGGAAATCTGCCTTTTCCTAGGCTGGGAGGAGGGGCCAGCTGGGAATGTACACGAGGCTGCTCCTGGGTTCTGCCCAGTTCTGATTATTAAAAGCTCTCTCGTTTCTATCCCCAGAAGATTCCAACTCTAAATCCATCCTGTTCTCTTTTTGGGAAAATGAGTTTTGAAGGATGACGGCCTCCACCTCACAAATGGAGAAACTGAGGTAATAAAGAGACATTTTGTGACCTGTGTCATGATTTTTTTTTTTTTTTTGATTCTGGGAAGCTCCTTCTTTGTCGTCACCTCCAGCACAGATTTTAGTGCTGAGCGTTTCTGTGGTGCCCTACAAAGCTCATCTTGGAGAGGTTGGGCTCAAAGCCCTGGCACAGCTTTCTCAGAGAAGCTGTGGATGCTCCGTCCCTGGAAATGTCCAAGGCCAGGCTTGGAGCAACCTGGGATAGTGGAAGGTGTCCCTGCGGTGGAATGAGTTGATCTTTAAGGACCCTTCCAACCCAAACCATTCTAATTCTGGAGAACCTCAGTGGAATTCTTTGTCTTGTTCACAGGTTGGCCCAGGTAACAATTTCTGTAGGAAAAAACACCGGGAAAGAGGGAAAAAGGGAAAGAGGGAAAGAGGACGGAGGAATTTGGATGAGCGACCCTCACTGACCCTTCTGCAACATACTCAACCCATATATTTCAAAACAAGATGAGGAATTTTAGTTCCTAAATATGCTTGAAGCCAAACTCCTTTGCTCCACTAAATAAAATTGATATAACTAAATTCTGTGGTGCTGCTAATGAGTGATAAAACGTGACACAGAAAGGTACTGAAAGCAATGAAACACAAGGACCATGAGAAGGGCAGAGCTGAGGTTTCCAAATATTTTATTTCACAGCTGCTTTGTGACTTCACAGGTGCTTTAAACACAACCATTTCCCTCTTTCCGTACAGGTGGCAACGATGAAAAAGCTGAGAAAAGGCCCAATAATGCCATGAAAGAGAGACAATACCTTAAAATCGTGGATTTGTTAAGCTGCTCTAAGTCCCGAAAGCTGCAGAAGAACTTCACGGGTCGGAGTGAATGAGCTGATTGCTGAGGAGCTGAGGTTTGAGGTGAGAGAGTACCTGAGGAGTCTTCAGCTGGGATAAAAACCCAAATGCACCCTGAGGATGAAGGAAATCTTTCATTTCCTTTGTTTCTCCTAATTGCCAGCAATTCTGTGGTGCCAGGGCCTAAGTCACCCTAAAATATTTCCTTAAACCATGTTACTTTTTGTTCTTTTTCTCCACCGCCCCCAACGACTCCCACCAGAAAACAGCCAGGAAAACCCCATTGGAATGATGGACCCCAGGCCTAGGGAGACACGTGGAGGTAAAGGGAGACAAGTGGGAAGTCCCAACCTTTTCCCACATCAGTAATTCCCACGCCACATGAGCCACCTGGAGGGAGTGTGGATGTTTGGTGCTCTCTAGTGACTGCTCCACAGAGACTTTTGCCACTCCTGAACAGCTCCTGGGAGGAAGGGTTGAGGTCTTTGATTCCCTTGGGTTTATTTCAGCTGAAACCCGTGAAAAACCCTCTGTTCAACACTTGTGAGCAGCACAGACAGAGCTGGTCAAGCAGGCTCTGGTGGCGACGGTAAAAAAATTGACTTCTTAATTTGTTTTTAGTTTCTCTCCTCAAATAAAATCCCAGGCAGCTCTTCCATAGCAAATGGATTCTCTTGGGATAGTCAAGAGGGAATGGATTTAGGATGGAACGGGGTAGGTTTAGATTTGATATCGGGAAGAAATTTGTCTGTGAGGGTGGTGAGGGGCTGGGATGGATTTCCCAGAGAAGCTGTGGCTGCTCCATCCCTGGAAGTGTCCAAGGCCAAGTTGGAGAGGGCTTGGAGCGCCCTGGGATAGCAGAAGGTGTTCCTACAATTCCAAAGCAGCCAGGGGGGTTTGTGTGAGATTTTCGAGCATGAGAAGGTGCTGATCAAGCAAGGAACAGCTGATCCTAAGGGGCTGATCCATAGGAACATGATCGGACTTCCTCCAGAGCCACATCCCAACACTTTGGTGCTCACAGGATTTTTTCAGCCCTTCTCTAAAGAAAGGCTTTTTATCTGTACCTGTGAAGAGGTGCAACTCCTTCTTTTACAAGCAACCTGCTATCCAAACAGAGTTTTTCATCCTTAATTTTTCAGATACACTCATCTTAGATGTCAAATTTGGTTCAAATTAACTCATGGATTAAAAATAAGCCTAAGGTAGGGTCAAACTTGTACAAGTTTCATTTCCTTGAGAAAGCAGAGCAGAAACCTTTCCTGACATGTTTTCCATAAAATCTGAAAGGAAGGAGAAACCCACCTCCCTTCTGGACGTTGCTTCTGGTTCACTCTGGCATCTGCATTTAAACAAAATGCAGAATTTTCCTTTTTCTCCCACTTATTTTTTTTCCTCATTTTCTTAAATCTATTTAGGCCAGATATTAATTACTTTACTATAAGTGAAGAAGCAAAAACTCAGCAGTGAAGATCTGGCCTGAATCCTCATCTTGGAAGATTTATGGGAGCCGTAGGCTTCCAATGGCTGAGCCTGGAAAGATTCCTTTCTTTTTGGCCCCCTCCCTGTTTGCTTGTGTGTGCATAAAAGAGCTCCTCACACATCTGCCTTTATCAGTGATAAAGTTTGGATTTATGGCTCTGTGAGCTTTTAAGAGTGTTCATATTTTCCCATCTTTCCTGCTGAAAGGATGCCAACATCCCAGTAGCCTTTGGGATAAACCTCTGGCTACTCACCTCTGGAGCCGGCGCTGCTCCTTGGGGATCGTCCCACTCGGCTGAGCTGCCAAGAAATGAAATCTGGGCTCTCTCAATCTCTGAGCACCAGCAGTCTTCAGAGGACACTGGAACTTTGCTGAGTTGGTGTCCTTTCCCCCCTCCTTTTTCTTTCTTTCCCCCATGTAACCCATCTGGGTAGTTTTGTTTGGTTTTTATTTTAACTTGCAAGTTTAAAATGTGCTTAATTCCCCCTCCTCTCAGCTGTTCCATCCTCTTCTCCATGTTCACAATGGCAAATTATTGCTGCTGGCTTGGAGCTGAATTTTCTCCCTGAAAAACAACAACAACAAAAATCCTAATAAAAAAAATTTTAAAAAAATTTAAAATATTTTAATAATAAAAAAATCCTAATAAAACTAGGAAACACCACACGACTCCAAAGCAAACCTTCCACTGATGTAAATCAGCACCGAGCCATTGAAATCACTGTCAGTAAATGTCTGTTTTTTGGATAAAGAGAGGGGCACGTGCAAAAAATGTAAACTTTAGAGCCCTGGGATGGGATCTTTCTCTTCCAGCTGGTTTTTAGCTCAGGAAGCATCTTAGAATCTGAGAATCCCAAATAGGTTTGGGTTGGAAAAGACCTTAAAAATCATCCAGTGCCACCGCCAGCCATGGGCAGGGACACCTTCCACTATCGCAGGGTGCTCCAAGCCCCTGGAACACTCCAGGTTGGTTTCTCCCTTTTTCAGGAGGTTGATAAAGATATTTATCCCCTCCCCTCTTGTTTCTTGAATTTGGAAATCATCAGCAAGTGAAAATATTTGCTTGGGAAAGCGAAATGCCAAAGCCACCAACATCAGGCAGGCAAAGCACGAGTCAGGAGTTGTGTGCAAACCACCCCAGGGAAGCAACTCAACCATCCCAGCAAAACAGAAAATATTCCTGATAAAAGGGGTGGTCAGAGCAGTTTCACTTTTTAAGTGCATGTATTAAAACCATCCATGTACTTATGTGCATATTTGTTTTTTAATATATATAGAAATATACCATTTTTTTAGGAATTCGGCTTCCTGGTTACAAGCCTGCACATCCATTTTTGAAAAAATTAGACTGAAAAAAAAAAGAAGAAATTAGATTAATCTCCTATTCCTTGCCGAGCAAGCCTTGCCCAGGGTGGATTGTGTTAAAACTGGATCTTTAGAAGTCATGGCAAGCTGCAGAAAAAAAATAAGCAGAAAGTTGTGATGGCTCCTGATCTGACTGGTGCTGGCGCTCGAGAAGCTTTTGGGCATTCCACGTGCCCAATTCCTCATCCCAGAAGGTTTCCCAATGCAGTCAGACCTCTCTGGTCCGGAGGAAATAGGGCAGGAAACCTCAGAAGGTCAGGGTTCCTCAGGTTCTTGCATGTCCTGTGCAGGGTACAAATTCCATATGGAGAATCTTTGGATATTTCTTGTGGCATCAGGCAGGGGTGTCACTGCTCTGTGGAGAGATGGGGTCTTGTGGTCTGTTTTGTTTAGGATTTTACTGCCATGGGGTGGAAGATCTGGCACCCTGAATGAGGGAAAGTCACTTTCTGTGTGTCCGTGTGCGTGGAGAGTGCTCAATTAATCAATTTAATTTCTTGTAAGAGTGATGAGTTTGATTTGAAAAGTTTCATGTGTTCTGTAGAGCTTTAATCACACCTTCCCTGTGTCACAAAACAAGAGGTGACCATCCCTTACCTCCTGGGGTGCTCAACTTGCCCCTTTCTGGGCACATTTTGGCAGATCTTGTTGCGTCAGCAGAGCCATGGTCACCCTGGGACAGTTTTCCCAGAGAAGCTGTGGCTGCCCCTGGATCCTTGGAAGTGTCCAAGGCCAGGTTGGACACTGGGGCTTGGAGCAGCCTGGGATAGTGGGAGGTGTCCCTGCCCATGGCAGTGGTGGAATGAGATGATCTTCAGAGTTCCTCCAACCCAAACCTATTTGGGATTGTCTGATCTTACCTCTCTGCTCTCAGTGTGACGAGGACTCTGCCTTTCCGTGTCCCCTTGAGGATACAGAGAGGGCAGAGACCAGCACAGTGCTCAGACCCTTTTATTGACCCTGCTCTGGATCCAGCTGGGCAGATTAATTTCTTCTTCCTGTTGTGCTAAACATTCCCTGTCCTTCTCAGATTCAAAACAGGACCATGGTTTCCGTTGGGATCCGCAGTGAAAATCCAGGGATTTGTATTTCCAGACTGAGCTCACCGGGACTCCAAACACCTTTTGGAGGTTGGGTGTTGGTGTCACTCACCAGTGGGACCAGTTTCATGCTGTCCCAGTTTTCTCCTCTCTGTCCCTTCTGGTTCCCTGAGCACTTCTGTCCACATTCCAGAGGAGTCCATGCAGAGGTAACACTGGATGAGGCCACAACGTTCTTCAGGAATCAGTCCAGCCAGTCTGAAAAGAAGGGAAAACTACTTCAGGCAGCACTGGTGGCTACTGGCAGGAGTCAGGAATCTCTGAGCTCGGTTCAACCAATGTGGTTCTTCACACAGTATCCCAAGATTTGGGTGGTTAAAGAAGGAATAGGGATGTTTCTCCCAATCCAACATCTCTCCAGTGGGATTAATGGGTCCATTGAGACGTTCAGCTCTGGCTGAGGCAGAATTTGGGAAGCCATATCCCATTTTAGTGCTCCGAAGGCTTGATGGGAACATGAGATTGAAGATCCTTCAAGGGCAAAGCACAACCAGATCTAAACATAACATCCCCACACCACACGGATTCCTGGGACCATCCTTCCTGGTTATCCCGCTCTCAGGAATCCAGAATAGCGAAGCCCAGATCCTGCCCTCAGGGTTCTGAGCTCTGTGGTCACTGCTGGTTTTCTCAGGATAAATGCAGGGCTGGAGGTGCTGATAAGAAAATCAGTCTGAATCCACCCAGCCCAACCTGAGCACTCCAAATAAATGGATGGCAGGGCCTGAATTAAGCCAGGCAATAGAAATTAAATTCTTGAGCTTGACAGAGCTCTTGAAAGTTTTCTATTGGTCACGATTTTTGCTCAGTCAGCTTCTGCAGGCCTGAATTTTGTCATGGGATTACTCTATTGCTTTAGGCTGCAAAGCAAGACAAACAGCTGGAGAGGAAAGGAAAGCTCAGCTGCCTTCCTGACCCACGCTCACTCCTGCTCGGCAAATACCAGGGATTTCAAGGCTTCAGCTGTGTGAGAAAGAGCGGCCCTGACTGCACTCACTGCTCCTTCTGGGTCTCATCCAAGGCACATGGAAATCAAAAGGTCTTTTCCTGCTGACATCAGTGGCCTTTGGAACATACCTAGAATGTCCCCAGGCTAGAAGTCATTGCACTCAAAGGGTGGCTGGGCTGCTCCCAGGCTGCTCCTAAAGCACAGACAGTCCCTGCTCCCTCAGAGGCCCCAGTATTGATGATGTTGTCACTGTTCATGGGGTCAGAGCCCCCTCACAGCTTTCCAAACTCAGCTTTCAGCAGTGGCTGAGGGACTTTGAGACCAGATGTTGTCCAGGGAGGTGTGGCATGGTTTGGGGACCTGCAGGAGGCTTTCAGGGATGTTGCGTGGTGGCATTGGCCAGGGGAGAGTTAGGGTAGGCCAGGATGCAATTCCTCTTTCCAGAGGGATTCCAGCAGTGCTGGAAAGAGGTGGAAGAGGGATCAGCTACAGTTCACCTTCTCTGCCCCTTCAGGAAAGGAAAAGGAGGTGGTTTGCCACCCCTCGGACGCTGGTCCTTTCCCTGGGGTCCAGAGGATCCTCATCCGCTTTAACACACAAGGCCTAGGCCCACAAAGGGATGTTCAAATCCAAATTGTGTTGGATTCAAGGGCAAGAAGAGGTGGGATGGAGCTCACCTATCTTTAGTTGTAGGGAAGGAAGATCATTAATTTCCAGGTAATCATCATCTACAACCACAAGGAAAAACACCCCTGAGAAAAGCAAAATAATCCAGGCTTTTTTGGATGCCCACCTTGGAATGCGATGATTTATTGTGTTGAGTTTTGAAGTGTTTAGAAAGGAGAGTCTGAGGCACTCTGAGGTTTTAAGATCTAACTTTAAAATTAGGTGAGATTTGTTCTACCTGTGACCTCTAATTGTCTTATTTCAACAGCAATCCAGTCCCCATAACTCACACATAAATCACTCATGGTCCTCCAGGATCCACTTTCCCAATGAATTACTGACAGCCATTAATTATTATTTTGTTCTGGCCTCTGAATTGCAGGGAAAACCCAATCCTGTCTCCAAGTGTTTCCCAGGGTTGTGCTCTGTGTGCGCCCTGAGGAGCGGCACATCTGTTCCGCTGGAAGATAGGGTGCTGGAAGGGATGGGCTCATTTCTGATTCCAAGGCAACACCTCTTGTGCCTCCTCATTCCGGGAACGCTGTCTCCCATCCCGGTGACGCCAGCAGATTATCTCCTGTCAGGAAACAGGGATCTCACGCCAGTCCTTCAGGAAAGATTATGCTCGGCAGTGTGAGGCTGACAAGAGGGAGTTGTCAAACCACCCCAAGCATCTGAACCTCTCGAAACCCTAAATTTTCTCCGCGCCTGGGATCCTGATCGTGCTCGTCAACACGGAGCTGCTACTCAATGCCACGGAGCTGCCACGCTGATTCCAGTGACACTTTTGTGACATCAAGCCCAGCAAGCTCAGGAAACAATAAATCCCTGTGCCAGCATTGTGTCCTGGCTCAGATTCCAGGAGTGACCACAGCTCCTGACAGGCCCAACCTCAGCTGCCTTTCAATGATTGTTCTGTGAGCTACGGGTCTCTCCCTCAGCTAAAAAACAAAATATCATCATGGACCTATATTTTCTCTCATTCCCCTCCTCCTCACTCCTTCCTTCTTCCTCCCTTCTCATCCAGGCAAATTCCCACAGCTCCAGAGCCAAGTCCAGCAGCCGCTGTGGGTGGTTTAGGGGCTTCACCAGGAGTGGCTGGACTTGTTCAAATTCCAGCTCCAGGTTTCCTGGGAAACCTTGACCAAGGCAACCAGCCTGTGTCTAGGAGCAGAAGAAAATTCCCAATCTTCTCCAAAATTCTGAGGAATGAAGTCCTGAATGAATGTGAGGAGAGTTAGGAAGACAGGTGGAATTGTGTTTCTGTGTCAATATCATTTTTTCCTTACAAATTAAGGTTTTTGGGGAATTTTCTCCCTTCCCATATTTCCACATCAATTTTCCAGCTTTAGGAGTTCCACTGAGTTTATAACCCAGTCATGAAGAGAGAAGAACAGAATTTTAGAACAGAAATTTCCTAATTTAGACAGAAGAGTTTCCTAATCCATTTGCCATCTTTCAATCTCTCCGACAATGCCCGATTTACACCAAGCTCGGGGACTGATTTCTGTACAAAACAGAAGACATTAAAACCTCTCCATTTTAGACAGAGAACCAAGCACGGAATATTCTCATTCTCTCACCTCTGCTGAAGCAGAAATATTTTTATTTAGAGCCTGAATTTCAGCTGTCCTAAAAAATTCAGCCTCTAATTACAACCAGTGCAGGATTAATCATTTACACCAGAGGAGGAGCTGGCCCAGATGTCTGCAGGGAGCCACTGGGAGCCAAAATAGCCCCAGAGCTCCCCAAATAAAACACGTAATTAAGTGGGTTTTTATTAAATCTGACTACAACTTATTCAGTTGGTGTGAAATTCATCTCGCTCCACTTCTCCTTGTAAATTCCTACATGGGAGCTGAGCAGGGCTCAGCACAGGATTGGGATTTGCTTGGCAGATTAGGGTGGCAAGAATTATCTCTGTACATATCAGGGCTTCCATGTGAGCAGGAATTAGTGCCTTAATTAGCGATTAATTAGCAATTAATTCCAAGTTATTATTGGTAATTAGTGGCATCGATGAGGTCTGAGCAGTGGAGTTGGAAAATCATCCAACTGAACGAGTGGGGGTGGCTGCAGCAGGGTGGGATCAATCCCTGGGTGTGATTTGGGAGATTTTACTTCAAATTTAATATAATTGGAGGGAAGGTATCTGGAGGATATTTTGGAGTATGGAATTATGACTCAGGAAGTGGAATTACAGAATCATGGGATAATTAATGTTGGAAAAATGCACAAAGTCACCAAGTCCAACCTTTGCCCAATAACACCATGTCCCTGAAACCCTGGTGTGAAGTGTCACATCCACTTGGGTTTTGGACACTTCAGGCATGGTGATTCCACCACTTCCCCGGGGTCTCTGTTCCAATGTTTCCAGGGAAAAAATGTTTCCTAATATCCAACCTGAACACAAGAGGAGACCTTAGCAGTGACACGAGAGAAACGTCCTGAGCCAGACACTTCAGCCTGAAGCAAAAAACCGAATTCTGACTTTTAAAAGAAGCAAATCTCTGATCAGGACTATCCCAAATTCCAGCAGAAAAACATTCCTGAAGCATAAAATATAAAGTGCTGACTCCTTTCTCTACAAACAACTTTTTGCTTTATCCTGGCCTGTAAAATAAATTTATTCCTAGTGTGACTTTGGGAGGAGATGCCAACAAAGTGCTGCGCAGGGCAGGGTTTATTTTGTTTATGCTGTTAGTTTGGAAAGGAAAAATAAAAAGGTATCAGTGCGTACCCTGAGCAAAAATAATGGGAAATTGTACAAAAACAGAGCCTGGATTCTCGGGAGACAACTTACGATTATATGGGACATGACAGGATTTAAAAAACAACACACGGAGCGTGTAGGATAAACAAGGCCAAAATATCCCTCAGGCCTTGCAGGTTCTGAGGGGCCATAAATTAAAGATAATGATATTTAGGTAAGAGGGGGAGGTCCCATAGGGGCTCCCAGCCCTATTAATTTTCAGACTCCGTTTTTTGTGACTTGGATTTGGATGCCTTTAATGGAAAGGAGATAATTCAAAGGACAGCAAAACCACTACAGACCAAGTTTTTAGTGTGAAACGGCCTCGGTGCTCTTCAAGAGCAATTTTTTATCCTTGTTCTGAGGTGCTAAAAAACAAACCCCAAACCACAAATCCATAGGGAATAAATTGGTTTTTGAAGAGTAAAAAGTCTCCTTTTTTTCCTGGCATTACAGCAGGGAAAATCTCTATTTTCCATACCTGTGAACATGAACTTTCCTTTAGCTGTGGTGGGGAGGTTCTGGGTGATTAAACTTAATTCCTGAAATAAACAGTCCTAAATAGTTGCCACCTTTGGACTTCCCTGCCCTCCGTTCTGAGGGAACTCCATTCTCTTTTATCAGCAAAATATCTGGATCCCATTTTGCCTCGTCCTTGAAACATCCTAAAGGCATGGTAATTTTAATTCCCTGCCATGTGGAATATCCTAAAATTTTCCTTAAGAAGTTTACAAACCAAATATCTCTTCAGTTTTAGGAAGAATGGAGATGAACCAGTGGATGGATAAAACTGATGCTATAAATGGGAATTCATGGAAATTCTGAGGTTGGCCAGAGCTGCAGGGGAGTGCAGAGAAAATGGGGTGGGAACGATGGATTATGGCAAAATCCTTCCATCCCTGGTGGTAGAAACCCCGTTTACACTCAGCAGAGGTTTGTGAATCCTCTGGAAAGCAGAATCACCAACAAAAATATCCAGGGGAGACTAGGTCACGGTCATTAATTACTCAAGATATTTAAAATCTAATAACTGAACCTCTTCAGGTTTTTGATAACCCTGAAGAATGAAATTCAGCACTCAAAGCCTCTGAAATCAGCCCCACGTTGGCAGCAGCTGGGAGCACATTGTGGGACAGGATGAAATTTATTAGGAGCTTGAAAAACCGGGAGAAATTTTGGGTGGGATTCGATGACCAACAGAATTCTACTCCATTCAGAACATTTTTGTTGCCTCTGAACAAGAGGTGTCCAGTTTAACCCTCAGCAAGGCCCCTCTGGACATCCAGACACTTTCTCTGGATGCATCCCACCTATTTTTGGATGGCAGGAAACTGAAAATGACGATCTTTTTCTCCATCAGCCATTGTCCAGCTGATAAATTTCAACCAGAACTTTCTGCTGGCTGTAATTAGAGGGCTAATTATGAGGCAGGGCTTAATTAACTGAGTGGATTGAGATGCTGAATGAGAGATAAGATAAAAGTTCTTCAGAGGAAGAGCTGACTAGATAAGAATTTACTTTTTTGCCAATTCCAATGCACTGTTACGAGGTTTAACAACATTTAGAGGATCATTAGGGTACCTCATAATTCAAATTATTCAATGATCATTAAGGTCCCTTATAATTCAAATTATTCCATGATCATTAAGGTCCCTTATAATTCAAATTATTCCATGATTCTCTTTGCTGTCACTGGCAGCCAGGAATGAACTTTGTTAATGCCTCATCCAGAGAAAAATACTCAAACTGACAATTTCACTTCAAGAACAACATAAATCCAACTTTCCTTTTCCTGAGGAGGAGCAGCATCCCCACGGGATTAAGGAAAGCAGAACCTCTCCTAAAGAGAGGCAAGAAGCACAAACTGATCCCTATTTTTGCAGGTGGAGTCCCTCCTCTCTAGAGGTGCTGGATTTGCCTTCCCATTGGGAATTAGGGTATGGATACAAATGTACTCTCAGTTCCCCCAGCCTGCAGCATCCTAACCACTGAAATCCACCAAAATCCACCAAAATAGAGGCTCAGCAGAGACTGAAACCAGGCCAGGGCCTCTGGGTTTAGCCTGGGAGGTCAGGGCAAGCTGACATTTGAGGATGGGTCAGGATGGAGGAGCAGACGCATGGGAAGAATAAATCCTGAGCACGGATTTTTCCCGGTTTCCTTCACAAGACGGAGGTTTCAGTTCCAGGCTTTATTCCACGGGCTGTTTGCTCCCGTTTTGTGAAGAATTTTTAGCCAAAATTTGGCCAAATGGACTCAAAAATATATGTAGAGGATCATGGGCTTAAACAATGAATGAAACTCCTTTAAAGCAGCCTCTTTCTTCATTAAATACTGAAGGAGATACAAAATATTGTAAAAAGCAAGACTCCGAATTTATAAACATCCCAAAGAAGAGGTGACTCCCTCTGTAAAGTGTTGGACACAGGGAATATTTCCAATTATGGGAATTTGACACCACCTTGATGGGATTCCCACTGTATTCCCAAAATCAGGAAGAGAAACAAGTCAGAAAAGAAACGAAGGCCAGGAACTGGAGTTCGAATCAGCAGAGCTTTTTAAGAGCACTCCTAGCCCACGAATCTGTTCACCATCTGAAAAATACTTGCTTCTTTTACCTTATAAAATATTTAATTCCACTTCATAATGACCAGCAAATTCTTATGCAGCACAAGTGAAAATCCACAGTGTTTGCATTTAATAAAAAGCCTTTTCTTTTCTCCGGCTGACCTTTAGGAAAGTGTGGCATTTCCCAGGGAAAGGGAAGCAGAGGTTTGGAAAGAGAAAATATGAATAAAATGCAAAGCTGAGTGTGGAAGAGGGTTTTGTGTGAGGTTTGGTGTCTTAATAACCTTCAATTCCTCTCAGGGAGATGAAATAGTTGGAAAATTAAATAGCAAAGTGATTATTACTGTCATTATCATTGGCATTAAAGCAGGTTAAAGTGTCAAAACACTGCTCCAGCAAAGGATCTGCTGGACTGGAATCTTTATTTCTTCCAGCAAGGATTTTACTGGGTGGATTTTAACAGCCAAACATTTGGAAAAATATCTTCGGAGGATGAGGTGGCTGGAGCTGCTGAAATGCTCTCATGCAAGCCGGGGAAATCATCTCTGAAATCCGAAATTCAACACAAAACATCGCCTGGGCCAATAATTCCCAGGCCAAAAGTGATAACCTGAGCTGGCATTGATGATAGTGGGATCTGTGGAATTGTCCCTCAGGGCTTTATCCAACGCTAAAAGCCAAAAGGAAGAGATTTCCCGCCCTTTCCCTTGGGAAAGTCGCAGTCATCTGGTGGTTGTGGTTTTCAGGAAATATCTCCTAATCATCAGCCCTCATTTTCCTTCTGTCATTTTTCATCTCCCCACGCCTCGTTCCGCTTCAAGCACCGTTTCTTTTTCTGTGCCTATCTAGGAGGGGCTTATATTGCATTTTCCTCCCTTGATATCCTTTTAACTCACCTCAACTTGGGAAAACACAAAGCATATTTAATATTTTTTCATTAAATTCTCTTCTTAGAACCATGATTTTTTTTTTTTGAGACGTATTATAAGATTCATTTGTTGCATAAAGGCTTGAAAATGTTTTTTTTGTGAAAGGCTCCAAATCAGAAGGAAAATAAAATTACCCCAATAATATTCCTAAACTAATGGAAGTCAAAGCCAGAACTTGTGGGATGCTGCACCAAGATTTGTGGCAGCCTGGGTGTGGAGACTTTGAGTTTTCACACTTCATGTAAAATTAAAATTTCATTTCTTGTGCTGGTTCTCCCTGGTCAGTTGGGCCGAATGTACAATTCCCTCTTCATGCCCGAAGGTCAAAAAAATGGATCAGATGATCCCCAGAAATCCCTTTCAGCCCTTCTTCCTATTTTTTCATCGGTCCATAAATGTGAATGAGGTGTGAAAAATCCTCCCAGCATTTCCTCCACGTCACTTTACCAATGTTGAATCCAATTCTTTCATGCTGGAATCACCCCAGGTTCTCCTTTTTCCTTATCCCTTCTTTTATATTATCGATTTAATGTAAATGTTCATATTTTTTGGATAGTCCCATTTGATTTCTCGCTCCCCTCCAGAATATTTAATACTTTGTGTATTAAATATGAAAATATTTCTGTGTGAGGTGGAATCATTCACCCACAGAAATACCTTTACAGACCTGGGCAGAAACATTCAAGCTAAAATGGCAGAAAATCAACTTCCCGGGGTCCCAAAATTTTATAACTGAACAAAGACAAGATTTTCAGGGCCGGATGAAATCCTTTCCCGCTGCTGGACACTCTGGAACGTGAGGAGAAAGTCAGGTCTGGATGACCTCGAGGAGTTTTCCCCCTCTATCTTTGCCAGCTCCAGTTTCAAACAGACATTGCAAGCTCTGGAGTTACCAAAATCCCCTGGGAGTCTCCCATGGTGGTTTCGTGGGAATGGGCGAAACAAAGAAAAGGTGTAGGACTATGCAGCGTTTTTGGAAAGACACAAAATTCCCCGGCTGGCAGCCAGAGCCATAAACCAGGCTTTATTTAGGCCAGCGTTGTGCCTGTTTTGGCAGCAGCCACGTTCTGGCCATGAGACGCTGAAGCATCTCAAAGCATGGCCAAGGTATGAAGCAGATCCCATCTGAAGGTAAAAATTTGTCTCTTTGTGTCCTGGTTTTGACTGGGAGAGTTGATTTTCTTCCTAGAAGTCGTTCTGGTGCCACACTTTGGATTTAGGATGAGAATGAAGTTGTTAGCCCAGGGATGGTTCAGTGGCTGCGGCGGTGGCACAAAGATAAGACCTTTGGAGCTCCTCACACCACCCAGGGAGGGAAGAGGTCGTGGGGCACAAGGAGCTGAGGGATGGCACAGATGGGGCAGATGGCACAGCTGGGACAGAGGGCCCAAACTGGCCAGAGGAAATTCCATATCCTGTGGTGTCTGCAAACAAATACAGAAAAATACCTTAAAACGCAAGCCCAGATTCATCTCATCCGTTCCTCGAGATGCTCAAATCAGACGCTCAAAATCACCTCCATCAACAGGCTTTGGTTGACAGCAGGACACCTGACTTATCTTCAGACCTCCCAGGAGAAGGGGAAGCACATCTTGCAAGTGACCACAGAGTGACCTTAGTGCCCTTCAGGAGTGGATGCCCCATCCCTGGGAATATTCAAAGGATGGACTGGACGGAATGACCTGATCCATCAAAGATGTCCCTGCTCTCTGCAGGGGAGTTGGACTGGGTGACCTTTAAAGGTCCTCCCAACCCAAATCCTTGGCTGATTCCATGATCTTTTAGAGGATTTGGAACGCTGATGTTTGGGGCCCCTTTCTGTTAAAAATCACCAGCCTGGCTCAGCTCTGTGTTCCCGTTTGGAGGATTCCGTGCGCATTCCGGGGTTGGAACGGCTCAGGGAATCCTGCTAGAGGTGTGACCCATGTTCACATCACTCTGCGCCCCTTCCCAGTCACACATTCCCTGCCCCCAAACCCCTTCCCATCCTCACCAGGCCACGTGTGCTCCTGCTCCCACTCTTTTCCTGCTTTTTTCTCACTCACATCAGGCCCAGCTCTGATTTTGATCTGCCTCAATTTACATCCCAGCATCCTCCTGGAGATTGTCCTTCCCAGTTTTTCCTGATTATTGCAGCCTCTTTCTTCTTCCCCTCCAGCTCCTGTTTTCCATGGATCTCTCCAGCTCCAGAGGATGTGATGTCACCCGAGGTGTTTATGTTTGTCCTGAGCTAAAGCTGTTCGTGGACACAGCAGGACAGGGACAGGACAAAGTTCCTTCCCACGAGTTGTGAAATCCCATTTGTGTGGCCAGCAAAATTCCAGCCTCCACACGGACACTGATACAAAACTTTTTCACCATTTTCAGCAAAGAAATTAATGTTCGTTGGCTCTAATTTGCATAATTCTCTTTCATTAATTAATTAGTATCCTGCCCTTTATTGGTTATTGATTTCTTGCTGTTTGTGCTAATTCATCAATAATTTCAATCTTCTTTGTATCTTTTTCCTCTGGCAGGGACACAAATAAATTGAGGTTTTTTACCTTCTCCTTTATCTTCTGCTTCCTGCGAAATGTTCTCATGGTCCATAAATCCTGCACTCCTTGTATCCAATTCCAACAATCCATTTCCCTCTCCCGGCCTTGCTCATTGAAGCACCTCAGGGTTTCTTTAGAAAAACTTAAAATTCCAGTGATTTTCCCAATAAAATCTCTGCAAAAGTACTCAGCTACGTGGCTAAAAGTGATTTAAGACTAGCACACTGCTTCTAATCCACGTCCTGGTTATGATTAATTAAAAAATGATTAACAATTAATTCCAACATACCTACTCTGTTTAAGGCCAAGAGATTTTGCAAATGCTTCCTCCTACCTTTTGCTACACATTTTGTCATTAGTGATGTCATCCTCCTAAACTGAGTGGCAATTCCTTTCCAGGTCACTTCCAAACCCCTTTGGAAAGCCCTCCAAGCTCCTGAGCCCTGAAAGTCTCCCGGGAATTCCAGTAGCAAAGATCTTTATTTGGTGATGGTTCTTTGACAGCTGCTTTTTGTGGCCTCCAGCGAGAGATGAGCTCGAGGCAGAGTTTGCTCCCCTGATCTTCTCCTGGGATAAAATGCAAATTAAAACATCCCAGAAAATTTGCATCAGGGGGAATCTCGAGATTTCCTTTGCTTCCTGAGAAGGGAACAGCAAAATTAACGCTGACAGTCAATAAATACCCACAGAAAATTCCTGGCCATCCCCTCCACTCTTTCATCACTTTTATCATTAAAAAATTCCGTAAGAAAATTCCATCCCCCACTCCCAGTTTCCAAACGGATTTTCCTTGACTGAAGTTGAAGGCCAAGGTCTCTTATCCCATCCTCAGAGGGCAGGGATCTTCGTTTATTTTCTTTCAGTGCTACTGTCTCCAGATTAGGGAAGTGGTATCAGGTTTCCCTTCTGTTTATTTTTCCCTGGACTTGGGAAAAAAAAAGGCCAGTCACTGGAAGGGAAAGTCATCAATCCCAGAGGGAAAACACTTCTACTTTTCCTCCTACTGAGATCCCATTCCTCAAAAAATAAACAGATGATGGAGCCCGAAGTCAAAGGGCTTTTTCATCAAATCTGAAATTTCCTCAATGAACAGAACTGAGCTTCGTTGGTCTGAGGTTGTGGTCATCAAATGAGATCCCCCAGTCCCAGGCACGTTCTTTCCCTCAGTTTCTTTGCGTTGAAAAATGAATAATGATAATTATTCCAAAGGGACTGTACACGGAATTGATAATTTTGATGAGAAAATGAACGGGAACAGAAACTGCCTTGAATTATTTGACCTTTTTAATTGATTTTTGGGATAATTTCTTGCTGTGCCACCAAACTTGACCAAATGGACCAATCCATGTCCATATTTTTTTTTTTTTTTGGATTGCAAGAACTCTGAACATTATTTTTTAATCCCAGAAATCCCCGATATTATTTAACCCGCATATGATTCCTCTCTTCTTCCTGCTCTTCCCTGTTCCAAATCAGCAGCTTTGAAAGCCTTTTGCCCACATTCCCTGGGCTGGCGGGAAGCTGATTTCCTCATATCCCTGTGGAATGTTGTCCCAGTACCACGGATCATCTCTTCACTTTTCCAGGCTGCCCTTCCGTCCCTTCTATCCTTGGCTCCTTGCCTGACATTCCCATGCAAATGGATTTGGCCTCCTTCCACCTGTTTTCCTGAGCTCTACTGGGTCATTTCTCCTTCTTATCCTATTTTCTCCTTCCCTCCCTTATAATATTAGGAATGTGCCTACTCTAAAACATGGATTTATCAAGTCCAGATTAAAGATGACCTTTGCAAACTCCAAATGTCTTTGAGTCGAATTTGTTTCGCTCACAGAGGGCCCAGGTTATCAATAAACCTGAATAAAACCAGAGCAATTTGCTCAAAGGCCAGGCTAAGAATAGATCCTGGGTCTGATTGGATCAGGAATACTTGGAAGGATTTGGGTTTTCATGCTTCATATGGGGTAGGATTAGCTTCAGCTAAAGCCAGGAATTCAGCTCAGAGGTAAAGAGAGCTGGATTTTGGGATTTGCATGTGGATGGCCTGGGGGATTTCACCTGGCCTTCAGCTGCTGTTCCAGTCTGCCCAAAATTCCTTTGTCCTGTAAGTCCTATGGATGTCTGGGAATCCCTGTTCTCCCAAGGGTCCTTTGTTGTGTAAATCCCATGGATGTCTGGGAATCCCTGCTCTCCCAAAAATCCTTTTCTGTGTAAGTCCCACGGGAGTCTGGGAATCCCCTTCTCCCAAAAGTCCTTAGTTGTGTAAGCCCTGTGGATATCTGGGAATCCCTGAGGCTTCTCACTGGCACTTGGGATCTACAGCTGCCCAGGGAATCCAGGCTCGGATTAGAGCTCCAAGGAAATCACGGCTTTGACTCAATGGCCCAAATGGAGCTGATTTGTGCTGCCACTTTACAGGGAAGCTGGAGAGGGACTTTTCCCAAGGGCACGGAGGGACAAGACAAGGGGAATTGGCCTTAAGCTGTAGGAGAACAGGGTTGTATGGGATATTGGGAAGGAATTCCTGGCTGGGAGGGTGGGGAGGCCCTGGTACAGGGTGCCCAGAGAAGCTGTGGCTGCTCCTGGATCCCTGGAAGTGCCCAAGGCCAGGGTTGACAGGGCTTGGAGCAGCCTGGGACAGTGGAAGGTGTCCCTGCCCATGGCAGGGGGTGGAATGAGATGATTGAAGGTCTCTTCCAACCCAAACCAGTCTGGAATTCCATGATTCCATGGACATTAACACCATCCCTCACACTGATAATGTAGATCTTATCTATTAAAAGGAACAACCACTTAAATTTCTGCCTTGACTTCCAGGTATCAAAAACTTCCGCTGGTGAAATTCCTGTTTATTCACTGATAATTTCACCCGCATGGAATGATTAAAAGATTAAAACCCCATCTAAAGACCATCCCACTCTTGCTTTTCAATTATCCCACCCTCCTGGGATGCTTGGATAAGTTTTGGGAAGGAATGCTGCGGTGTGGGCAAGGGATCCTTTCGATTTTCCATGGGCCAAAGTTCTTCCGTCTCCACCCATCTCCTTCTTCTTCCCTTGTCCTCTGTCCCGATCACTTTTCCTCCTTCCTGACACAAAAACACATGCACCCACATGGATTCTGGAATTTCTGTGCAAATAAAAAGGTGTGGATTCCCCCTCCCTGAAAGTGTCCAAGGCCAGGCTGGACAGGGCTTGGATCACGCTGGGATAGTGGAAGGCGTCCCTGCCCACAGCAGGGGTCGATGAGCTTTAAGGTCCCTTCCAACCCAAGCCATTCCGGGATTCTGTGATTTTAAAAATCCTTATTTATTCTGGGAAGAAAAGAGACGCTTGGGCACCTTTCGCTCCATTCAGACTCTGTCGCTGCTGATAGACCTTCTCTGTCTCCAGACCTTCTCTTCCTCCAGACCTTCTCTTTTCCAGACCGTCTCTTTCTCCAAACCTTCCCTTTCTGTCAAAATCTGGGAGAAAAAAGCCAGAGCTTCTTTCTCCTTCAGGGAAAGCTCTGCAGAATTTCTACCCTTGTCACATCAGTGAGTTTTCTCCTTCGGCACATGGCACAGAGCTCCTGGTCCATCCTTTCATGTCTGTGAGGCTGCTTTCCCTCTGGCAGCAGCCAAATGAATCCCTGGGATGTGGGAATGGGATGCCAACTCCTTGGCTCGTGTTACTGGTGTCATGTGCCCACGGCACAGAGCTGCTGGTGCCTCTCCACCAAAGAAGGTTTTTTGGCCAAAACAAAGAGGGTGAGTGATGTTTGAGTTCACAGCCTCATCAGCCTTTGTTCATCAGTGCATCCCTAAAAACCAGCTCCTTTTAGTCCAAGGATTCTGGTGTAGCTTCCCACATTTGGCTGGAGTTCCATCAGTTCTCACACAGTGAGAAATTTGTTTGGTCGGGACTGGGAAGCCTCCAAGGAAAACTTGTAGGATGCAGTGCTGGAAATTCTGGGATTGGAGTTCTCTGCCTGAGTCTATAGGAAAGGAATATTCAGGGAAAACTCTTCTGCTGAGGCACGAAGCCAAACCCCGACATGACTGCGCATGTGGAAGGTTCACTGGAGCTTTTCCTCCTGGTCTTTAAGTGACTGAGTGGTAGGAACAGAAATCACACCCAGACATCTAAATTTATATCAGAGAATGATTTACTGGCCTGGGAGCTTGGAAGGAAGAGCAGCAAAAGATCTCAGGATTTGTACAGGACCTATGGAAATAAATTCCTCCTTATGACCAAGCAAAATGACAAAAATTAAATAACTTTATTTAGAGGCCTGACGTGGCTTAGGATATTCCGAACTGGTGTTCCCTGGCTTGAAATGTTTCCCAGTTTGAAACTAGGAATAAAATTCTGCAGATTTGCTTGCTAAATAGCAAATGGAATTTATCCCTGGCTTGCTTCCTACAGAATTAAGGAGTAGGGAGAAAAAAAGGCCACAATTTTGCCATTATTTGTTTCGGCAAATTGCCCGTGAAGTTCCTCACACAATGGATTTGTTCCGTTTACGTTTCAGGTGTGGAGGAACCAATTCCTTCCCTTTGTTACCCAAGTGCCAAACCCTGGCCACTCCACCCATGGCTTTTAGGGAATGGCCAGGCTGGCGCGACCTCAATCAGCTGGATCTCAAATTCCCCCTTCCACGGTGTCACAGCTTTTTCCAGGCCCCAACACTCCTGTCCCAACCAGGTCACCAAGTGGGATCCATCGGATGTCAGCACTGCCAGAGGGCCCATCTGGACTCCTCCAGCCCTTTCCAGTGAAGGGGGAGAAGCAACCATTTCTCAGGGCTGCCCAAGCCATCCTGGAATGGCTTTGGAATTAAATCCGTTCTGATAGATCCTACCTGATGGCAGGAGCCTTCAGCCTTTTCATGGAATCAGGGAATGGATTGGATTGGAATGGACTTAGACGTCATTTAGTTCCACTCCTGCCGTGGGCAGGGACACCTCCCAGTATTACAGGGTGCTCCAAGCCCTGTCCAACCTGGCCTTGGACACTTCCAGGGATCCAGGGGCAGCCACAGCTTCTCTGGGATGGAATTCTGGGAATTCCAGCCCAGCCCCTCCTCACCCTCCCAGCCAGGAATTCCTTCCCAAGATCCCATCCAGCCCTGCCCTCTGGCAGTGGGAAGCCATTCCCTGTGTCCTGTCCCTCCAGCCCTTGTCCCCAGTCCCTCTCCAGCTCTCCTGGAGCCCCTTTAGGCCCTGCAAGGGGCTCTGAGGTCTCCCTGGAGCCTTCTCTCCTCCAGGTCTCCCAAAGCTCCTGTGTCACATTCAGCCTCATTTGGGTGTCTTGGACTTGATTTTGCTCCAAACCAGATCCCAAATTTCAGGCAATTAGTGCTGCACTAATTGACTCTGGCTGCCATGAGGAGATTCCTACACGTTGAACCCAAATTTAGGAGACTCAGTGAACTGGACACCACCCTGAAATCCCGGGAGATAAATCCTCTTCCTTGGAGGCTGAGCCCAGGTACCAGCAGAGGGTTTGATTTAGACCCCCACACTTCCAGCTCCAGCCTCTGAGCTGAGGGCAGGTTAAATAAACATTTGCAAGGAAGGAATTTTAAGCCAGATTTATCTGCACACCTCCAGGCACCTCAAGCCAAGTGAGACGTTTGAGGGCTCTGACACATCTGCACAGCTGTGCCAGATGTGACACCACAACTGAAAGGGGCCTGTGCCTTGCTGGAGCTGCAGCTGGAGGCAAAACAGGATCATTCCAGACAGCTCAAATTCCAGCAGACACTCGTGCTTAGACAGCCCCTGAGTACCTCCGAGGGAGGAAGATGAGCTGCTCTCCAAAGGGATGATTCACCTGCATAAACATCCAGTATTCCTGGAGATGCCCTGGGTGGGGCTGCAGGACATCGGGCAGGTGGGGGACACGGAGGAGATCCGGGCCTTTCCTGGAGCAGACCCTCATGGCTGAGGCAGGGATGTACCCAAAATGCCACAAAAAAATCGTGTTTGCATGACTGAGCCCTTCCCAAATATCTGTGTGCAAAGGGATTCCTGGGGGGTCAGCTCCAGTGATCCATGTCTGGGTTCCCCACCTCCCAGGAGAGGAGTTGTCCCTTCCCTCCTGTGGAATCCAGCAGATCTCATGGATCTTTTCTCCAGCCCTGTGGCTGCAATGATCTCCACACCTCCCAGAACAGACACGTGCACTCCACAACCCCTGGGCTGCTCCTACAGGAAGTTTAGGGAAGCACCTCTGGCACTTTGGGAACCACTGCTTGAAAGGAAGGGTTTCTATCCATAACAGTTCATCCCTTTCTGGATAAAACCCCGTCAAGTTTGATGCTTCCCATGGAGAACAGAAAAAAGTGAAAGATTATTCCTGTGCAATCCACGGTTGAGACATCCCAACTGACGGGATCTGATGGGAACCGATGGGAAGTTGTTTCTGACATCCCAACCTCCCTTATTTGTAAAGATTTACCTAATTTTTCTTCCCCTTGCTGGGTTGTGATGGATTCAGAGGTCACAGAGGTTTTGCTGACCACAGAAAATGTCTCATTTTCATTCCAGAAAGATTGTTATCCCCTGCCCACTTCTGTCTGGGATGAATTCCCTCATTTTCCCTTGTCTCTCCCAAGGCGCACTTGGAGCTCAGGAATCAGGTGAGGACGCAGGGATGGAGCAGGAACAGCAGCACATTACAGCAGGTAGGACACAGATAACTCCCAAAGATCTGATGGATCCATAAAAGAAGCCTTTGGCTTTGGGAGCAGGAATTTATTTGTCCCCCTGTGGTTTTGGCTGCGAAGAGAAGTGGAATTGGAGATGGAAGTTGGCTTTTACCATCGGTGTGTTTTGTAATTCCCTACCAGAGGGCAGAGGGGGACTTTTCAAATTATTATTCCTTTACTTTCTATTTCTTTTCCCCTACAGTGGCAAAAGTTATTGTTTTAAGCCTTCTGCAACACTCTGGGAGCTCCCTCCCTGCTTTAATTTTTGGCTCTCCCCCTCTGTCTGGCTCTGTATAATTCTGTACAACCACATTCCTTGTCAGCCACATTCCACTTGCTTCCAGTTCTGTGTTCTGGTGCCATCTGGGACAACCCAAATGTTTCAATTGATATAGAAAAAAAAAAAGACTGGACCTTCTGCTGCCCTGATTTTTTAGTTATAATTAATCTCTGGCTGATCTTCAGCATTGGCTCATGTGGAAATTTAAATGGAATTGGTCAAAGGGCCAAAATTGGGATATTTGTAATTCCTGATCTTCACTGGGTGGATGGAGCTTGGAGCAACCTGGGATAGGGGAAGGTGTCCCTGCCCACGGCAGGGGGTGGAATGGGATGAGCTTTAAGGTCCCTTCCAACCCAAATCAGTCTGGGGTTCTGTGATTATAAAATCATTCTGATTCTATGATTTATATTTCCTTCTTGGAAGAAGATAAAAATTAGGCACAGATGTACAGGGAGAAGAATTATCCACTGGAAAAGGAACTCTGTGTTTTCCCTGTGCACTTCTGAACCAAGACTCAATTTCTTGTTGAGAATCTATGACTGAAATAAGTTACTTGGCTTAAAAAAAAATGAAGTGAAATCCCAAAGATACCATTGCACAAGGTAGAAAATTATACACATCAAAACCAAATTCTTGGCCTGAAAATCTTTGTCCCAAATACATCCGAACTAAGGCTCAAAATCCTGACTGGAAAACCCTAAAGAGAGGACCCATACCCTATATACAGCACCAAGTGATTGGATTTATGGATTCTTCCATCCCAGCCTTCCACGCCCTGAGCTATTTTAGCCTGTAATTATTAAGATTAGCTCCGTTCATGGTGTTCCCATGTTATTATATGTAAATACGTGTTATTATATGTAAATAATTTAACACATAATAATGAAGTTGCATCTGCTCCTGGTGTAGGAAAACCTAAACTTCGGACAGAACCCCTCAATATGAACACAGGAAAAGAAGGCAGGAAGAATAATGAAAGCTGCAAATTCCCGAGTCCAACTAGGATGACCACAGAACTGGCAGAACAATGGATCACAGAATCAGGGAATACTTTGCCTTGGAAGGGACCTTGAATATTCCCAGGAATGGGGCACCCACCACCTCTCTGGGCAACCTGTGCCAGTGTTTCACCACCCTCATAATAAAAAAAAAAATCCCACTTAAAGTTAATTTAAATCCACCTTTTTTTTTATTTTGAAACCATCACTCCTTGTCCCATTGCAACAGATCCTGGTAAAAAATTTGTCCCACCTTTCTTTGGGCTCCCTTTAAACACTGAAAGGCAGCAATGAGGTCTCCTTGGAGACTTCTGCAGGCTGAATAATCCCAACTTCCTCAACCTTTCCTCATAGGAGAGCTGTTCCATCCCTCTGATCCCCCTCTCGACCAGCTTCCAAGTCCCCGCATTCCTGTCTGAAAGGATAAACAGGAAAGAACAAAGACTCTCCAACACTCAGGGATGGATGTGTAGCACTGAATGTTTGTATTGAAGCAAAAGAATCACCTCCAAAAGAAAATTCCTTGGATCTGCTTTAATGCAGGCACAGAACTGCAGCTGCCTTGTTTTTCCACTGTTTTCACCTGTAAATCCTGGGGAATAAATTCTCATGGAGTGAGAAGAGGGAGGAGACGCAGCAGAACAAAGGGCACCTCTGCACCTTGGGGCCATGTTTGATCGATCTCCAGCTGCCACCACCCGATGTCACCCTGTGGATCGATCTTGGGACGGGAGACACAGGAAATGAGCAGCAGGATTCGTGCATCCCCTCCCTGGCTTCCCACGGAGTTGTTCCCAACCTGCAAAGGTGCAGCAGCTCCATAAGGGACAAACGCTTGGCTTTGTCTCCTGGGAAAATGAGTTTCCCTCTCCCTGACCCCTCCCAGAGCCATTGAATATTCCACTTCAGGAACCCTTTGGCCCTTCCTTGTGGTGATTTAGGGAGCTGTGAGAGGGGATTGTTCGGGGCTGCCCAGTGGAACAGGCACGCGGTGCTTCCCAGAGATGGAACGATAAAGCTGGGGCCATGCAGAACTCGAGTTTTCTGTTTTGTTTGTGTTATTAGGGTGGATTCCAATGAACAGGTCCCCCAGTAAATGTCACCTCCCTCACCTGGCAAGATTTCCTGGGAACAGGCTGGGTGCGAGTCATTTCATTGCCTCGAAACAATGGGTAAACAGCACAATTAATCCAGGGAAAGGGCACTAGAGGGGATGGATTAACGGGCTGAGCACCAGATTGAAACTGTGCAGCCTCTCTGGAGCCACAGCATCGAATTGGAGTGCTGTCATTAGCCTTGTTTCCCTTTTTCCCCCTTTTTTTCCATCTCTTTTCCTTCTTCCAAGGGTTAAATCCAAGGATTATTAGCACCCTGTAACACCCTGGGCTGCTTTACAATCCCAACTCCCGCTTGCTCCGGACGGACCTTGAAAAGCGCATCTCGCACAAATGGGAATTCACCCCGTTGTCCTTGGACGTGCCTCTCCTCCCTTCCCATTGTTGTGGCGGGGCCAGGCTGGATTCCAGCCCCCATGGATGTGACCTTTGGAGGTGTCATTTGCAGAGTGCTTTGGGATCACGAGGGATGAAGGGCTCTGGGGAAACGCAAACCCTTTATTATTAGCGGCTGCGAAAGGACTGCAGGGAACAGGTGGGAATTGGGGCTGGCTTAGCTAAGACTTCCTGCTGGGCTGCCTTGGTCACCTCTGCCTGGCCTCTGCCACCGCTCCCAAAGCTCGGCCTTACCTCCACAAATACTTCCACGCTTCCCACAAGGTCTATTTTTAAAGGCATTACTGAAATGGAATGAAAGCTGAAGAATTCCCTGGGGATCAGCAGATGCGAAGTGGGAAATCCCACTTCTTCAGCCTGGCATTTGGAGATTCCTGATGTCCCACGGATCACCTGGAAGGGCTCTGGGCAATATAAGTCAAGCCCACGTTCTTCAGTGTTTAAAACCAAATTTTTAAAGAAAAACACCACAAAGGTCGAACTGAAACTGAGTGAGGGTTTTAAGGGTTAAAAAATGAATCCAAGGGGTTGCTGTCCCACTGTAAATTCAGCTACAAAAATCACATCAGGATACCTGGAATATCTGAATATGCTGGGATGAATCACATCAGAGTATTCCGAGTTGGAAGGAATTCAGAAGGATCATCAAGTCCAAATTTAATGAATGGTCCAGACAGGGATCAATCTCACAATCTTGGTGTTATCAGTTTTCCATCTTGTTACAAATATCCTGTGTGATCTCAAGCAACTTTCCCCCTTTCTTGCCTCTGAATAACATTTTTCCTGCTTTTTTTCCACGAGGATGAGAGTTAAACTCTGACTCCGTCTGTGGTATTATGCCTTTATTAATTGCTTCATTAATAAAAGGTAATAATACCTACTAATAACTCTGGGAAAGTTCTGATTCTTGGTTTTTGGTTTTTTTTTTTTTTTTTTTTTTTTCTTGAAGGAGTTGGAAAGCTCTATTGGGATTGCATCGCTCCCTCCTGCCCTCAGCTGCCGGTAATTACAGCCTGATACCATCGGTGTCAAGTGACAGGCACCGGGAAACAATTCCAGGAACAACGCTGGGATTGCTGAGAGCGGCAGCGATTCGTTCCCAGGGGTTGTCAAATGGGAGACAAGAGATGAGGGAAAACAAAAAATAAAAAGGAGATTTTTGCAGGTTGAGCCAAGTAGGGGCTGGAATTTTTTGATGGACGCAAGTATTTTCCTTGGGGCAACTCTTAGTGTTCCAGAAAAAAATGAGAAAAGTGATGGTTCCGGATGCCAAAACTTGTCTTTTCCAGGAGCTCCAAGAGGTTTTCCACTTATCCCAGAATCCTGACTCAGCTTTTCTGAGGGATTTGCTCCCATCCGTGCTCAGGCTCTCTCCTGCTTCTCCCCCATCCAGCAGACACCTGGGTTTCCCTCTTTTAGTCCTTGTTTGATGCAGACACATCCAAAAAAAAGAACAAAAAAGAGGATATTCCTGAGCAGAATTCCAGCTGATGGAAAGAGCTCTGGACAGGGCATCAATTAGGGCTCACTGAGGGTTTCCACACCCTCTGGAATGAGGATGGACGAACATCAGGAAGTTGGTTCAGGTGTTATCAGACAAATATCAGCATTCAAATCCTTTTTTTTTTTTTTGGTGGCTCAACCCAAATCAAAACATGGGATTGGTCAAAATCCTGGTAAAACAAGGATGGGATAATCCTTTTAATCAGATAAATGTTCCTTCTCCCACCATCACTTTCAGAATAAAAATTGATTTCTGTTTCTAAAAGTTTTGCTGTGATTCCTTCGCAATATTCCCAGCTTTGCCACAGTGCCAGCATGGAGACCTGCACCTAATTCCCAAAAATTCCCTTCACGTTAGGTCTAAGAAAAGCCTAATTATGGAAGTGTTCCCTTCTTGATCCTTTTATATAGTCATGGGGGAATAAAAATAAATACTTGATTGAGAGAGAAAATTAATGACTAAATTAATGAATAATTAACGACCAAATTAAATTTTAGGTCAAATCACTGCTGGAGAAAGAAATGGGGGGAGTGAAGAGCCAGAGAATAAACAGAAGAAACCACAAAAAATCGTCACTTTGGGCAGAGGATTAAGGATCAAGATAATACAGGGAAGAACTGGGATTTACAAGGAAAATAACTACTTGAGCTCAGAAATTGATCAGTAAAACTCAAGTTTATTATTGTTATAAAGTTCCATTAATGATGACACCAAAAAAGAGAGAATAGTGCAGGCCATGATGGCAAAATGTGTTAAACTTTAATCAGATTCATTAAATAATATTTAATATTCATTAAATAACATCATAATTCATTGGATATACAACAGTTCGAGAGCAAGACTCAAATCCTGCTGAAATCAGTGGCAAGACTCCTAAAATTTTCATCTGACTCTGGAACAAGGCTTGTGCTTATTTAATTAATAAACACAAGACTAATTAGCCAGGTCAATAAGTGTAAATTTTAAACGTAGGTCCTTTAATGCCAAGGTCCTGCTTTAAAGCTGAAAAACAGACACTTTTTTCCAGCGGTTTATGGAATTTCAGATAAGGAGCTACTGGGAACGGACCTTGACTTGAAAGATTATTAATTGCCAGTGCTACCTGACGTTGCGTTACTAAGTGTAGTTTGGCAGCCGCAGCCTTCCCTGGGAGCCCAGCGGGGCTTTCTAGGCCAGGACAGCTGTTCTGTCCTCCCGCGGTCCATTCCGGACGGCCCCGCACTCTTGCTCCGGCTAGCTGTCAGCCCTGCAACCCAGTGATTAGCAAAGGAGGAGAGAAGGGTCTCTCCATAGGGGTATGAGAAGATGTTTAATTGTTGCACATCGTCCACGCGGTCCCCAGAGGCGGAGGGAGCACGTAGCCAGAGTGCAGGGGGGTTTTGTCGGGTCGCAGGAGCAGTACATGGGCAGAGTTGGGGTGCAGGAACCAATAGCGGGAGCCCGAGGGAGTGGCCAGGACTAGGGGAGGGGGAAAAGGTGGGGGAACAATGTAAACCGGACCTCACATCCCCCCCTTTTCATCCCAAACTCCCGGCCGCACGTTGCCCTCTTCCTTTCCCCATTGCTGAGGTACCAGGAAGGTGCAGCCTTCCCGAACCACCTGTCACACACTCCCTCTTGAACCTGTCCTTTTACCCCAATGTTCACAAACTCAGCCTCGTGCGGCCCCATTTGGCTGTTTCAGGAGTCAAACTGTCCAGGCTCTGGAACAAACCCACGGCTGGAAGTTAACAGAGACACTAAGCCCCATCTCAAAGATGTTAGCAGCCATCCCCTCACCCATGGAGTTGTTTGGAAAGACATTTTCCCTATAAAAATGAGGCTACGCCCTCCAAAACCTTGAGAGAGAAAATTCCCAGTGGCCTCTCTCCCTTTATTCAAATAAAGTTGCAGGGCTCCTCTGTCTCCCTTATGGACGCTTTTCCCAGCGGGACTTTCCGCACAGGAGGATTTCACCTGGAAGACCCAGGAAAGGGGATGAGGTTTTCAGGAGGACTCACACCTGCCCAAACTTGATTCCCACTGGAAAAGGTTCCTGCTGGATCAATGAGGACAAGGAAAAGCTGGCAGCGGCCCCTGGATTTAACTGTTCACACAGGAGCTGCACCTCTGGCAGCTTGGTGCAATTTTGGGCAGGTGAAGGTGACAAATGTTGATGTTTTCCAGCAGATTGGATAAAATGAAGAAAAAATGATCCCTCAGGGTAGGGTTTGGGAATAGAACAGTAAATTTAGGTTTATAAGTGAGATGAGGCACTTATTCCTTGGATTTCATTATTTTTTTCCATTTGATGTCAAGGCCAAGTTGGACAGGGCTTGGAGCAGCCAGGGAAGGTGTCCTCACCCATGGCAGGACTTGGAACGAGATGATCTTGAAGGTCCCTTCCAACCCAACCCATTCCATGATTCCATGTGCTCCAAAACACCTCGTTTGGCCCTCAGGGACCTCCTGAGCAGGACAAAGCCTCCTTTAGATTGGGCCTCCCATCCTCCAGCCCGGAGCAGATGTTGGGGAGATCTCGGGTCATCCAAGCTGGCAGTCGGTTAAAGCAGGAAATGACATTCCCACATTTGGATGCTCTTCGGATCCCACTGGCTTTGCTGGATGACCTCCAGTGATTTATGAGGAGAGCTGAGATTCCACCTGACAAGTGGACACCTCCTTTTCCATGGCTGTGAGGTGAATTTTTCCCATGGAAACATGGGAATGAACCATTTCTGCTGGAAGCTCACAGATCATCTCCTCAGGGTTTAATCCTGCCCATATTTCACACGGAGCAGGGTGTGGAGGTGGATGTGTATTCCCAAAAATAACTTGGAGTCATGGCATCACACATAGGAAAGAGCCAAGAGATGTCAGAAATGGAACCAAACAATCCATGGGATTAATATTAGACTTCCCAGAAAACAGAAATTTGAGTCAAGACTGGCCTTGGATTCTTTAGGCTGACCTTGTGCAAAGCAAAGGTTGGGGAAAATAAAAATGAAAATTAAGTAAAATTAAGATAAAAATAGAGGCGAAAATAAAAATTAAAATAAAAAAAAAAACTAAAAATGAAAAAATTAAAAAATGAAGAAATATATAAAAAAAGAAAAATTATATAAAAAAAGAAAAAATAGAAATGAAAATAAAAATAAAAGATAAAAATGAAAAATGAAAAGAAAAATGAAAAGTGAAAAATAAAAAGAAAAATTAAAATAAAAAGAAAAATTAAAAATAAAAATTTAAAAAAGAAAATAAAAGTTAAAATAAAAATTCTCAAATATTGGGAGACACTCAAGTTTAGAAAACCAAGCCAAGACCTTTGGGATTTGCTTGTGGCAAAGGAGGAAATTGGTGTTGGAATAAAGCTGGGAGTGTGATTTCCTGAGCCTCCATCTACTCATCCTAAGAATCCTCCTTTCCTTTTAAAGAGCAAATCACTCTGGAAGGGTTGGATCACCATGGGACAAAAAGAGTCCTTGGAAAATGAAAAATAAAGGAACAAAAATGGAATTGTCAGAGCCCAAGATACAAAATCAGGGCACTTTCAAGGATCAACATCCTAAAATTAAGATTTCCTTTCCCTTTTGTGTGTTCTACTCACGCCATAAAGTTGGAAATTCAGGGAAATGGAAGAAAAGCTGCTCTGAGTAGAAGGTTCCGTGCCCACGGCAAAGGGTTGGAATATAAGGATCTTTAAGGACTTTTGCAACCCAAACCATTCCATGACCCTAAAAATTATTAATAATTGCTGTGTGTGCTTTAAATATCACCCTTTTCCCTTTTTCCATGTGTGGAAATCCAGGGATAGAGGCCTCTTGGCTCCACCAGTGACAGGAATTGGGCTGGCTGGTTCCAACCCAATGAAGCTCAAAAACCCCTCCAGTTTCTATTTATTTATCTATCTATTTACGATTTATTTATTTATCTTTTTTTAAAAAAAATATTTATTTAAAATTATAATTTATTTATTTAAAGAAAAATTATTCAGTCTCTGGAACATTCATGGACAGAAATTCATCTCCAGTATCTTAAATATTCTTAACGTGAACTTTAATTTATTGCACGTCTATTTCAAAATTAATAATTGTACTCATCTGCTTCTTTTAGTTGCTCTAAAATCAGATTAATTAATTCAGAAAGAGATAAAAAGACAGAACAAGGGACAATTGGGACAGCCAATTCAAAATCTTTTTTTATTTCCCCCTCAAAACCGAACATTGGACGTCAGAATTAAAAATCGATCTTCATCATTAGGAGGGGATTGAACATTAGAGAGTTTTCATGTGAGAGAAGAAATAAATCTCATTAAATTAAATCATTAATGAAATATACTTGAAATAATTATTAATTTTGCACTCTCATAATGTGAATTTGGTGATTGAAATCCCAAAAAATAGTGAGGGAAGCCAAGAATTCTGCTGTTGTGGTGGAAAATCACCGCAAGATTTCACTCCTTTGGAATTCCTTTAGAATTCCTTTAGAATTCTAACTCGATTTGGGGTAAAAATAAATTTTAAAGAATTCTCTTTTTTAACCTCATTAGGAAAAGTTTGATTTTATTTGAAACCCTTCCATTTCCATTGATTGAAATTTAGAGATTTAAATTAAAACCGATAAAAAATATGTTAGTATATCAAAATATATCATTGAAATTAGATATAATTATTGTCCAAATGGACACAATAAAGACAAATTTTATCCAAATTTTAGGGGAAAAAAGGTCACCTTTCCACTCCATGTTTTTTTTAATAGTTGAGATTTTTTAAGTCCGTGAAGGAGAGAATCAGAGAATCACAAATTTGTAGCCTTTGAAGGTGTGGTGGAATAATTTCTACTCCAATCTCTTGCTTAAGCTGAGAAAACTCTGAGCTTCCCTTGAATTCCCAGAGTGTGGATTTTCATCCGGCTCTGGATTTGGATGAGTTGGAATCACACAATGCATTCCAGCAGATTATTATTTAAATAATAATCTTCTTATTATTTAAATAACAAGAACGTGGACATCAGATCCCAGCTCCTGTTGCTGGGATAGGAGGAGGAATATGGTGCTTCGAGTCATGGAATTGCTCTGGTTGCTTTTTTGTGGGATGCAGAGCAGACCCAGCCCATTTTCCCACTGGGAATTTCCTGGGTTGGAATGGAAGAGAGTTTAGATTTACGGACATAAGGTTATCCCACTTATTTTTGGGGCTGGAAATTGAATCTTCCCTGTTTTATTTATCATTTATCCATGTAAACTTTGAGTCTGAGCCTCAGGTAGGTAGTGCAGGGAGGGAAGCTCCTGGCTAAGAGAATTCCATGGATTCACCTGTGACAGGGTCATTCCTGTGCCATTTTTCCATGGAAAATCCAGGGGTTTAGATCATGGAGTTTGGTTCTTTATCACCTTTATGGGATTTCCATTTCAAATTCAATTTGGTCTCCTCAGCTTCGTTTGAAATGCTTGAAACAACAACAGTTGTAAATTTTTCCAAGGAAATCCAAGCCCAGTCTCCCGATTGATTCCAGTCTCTCACAGCTGCAGTGCTTTATTTTTCCTTCCTCCCAGCAGAGAAGCAAATTAAATTGGAAAAATTAATTGGAAAAATTAAATGGGAAAATTGTTTTTCCGTTTCCTTCTTCCTCCATGAACTTCCCCCCCTCAGGTTGGATTATCCCAGAGGGAGAGAGGATGAGGACAGGAGGCACCATTCCGTGAGGAGTCCCGGGAGATGCAGCAATTCCAAAACATCTTCCTGAGGTTCACTTCCTTCCTTGCTTCCTCTTATTTTGGAGAGCGTGGGGATTTTGTAGGAATTTGATACTTGTCAGTGCTGTATTTCTCAACGTTCTTACATTGACTTGTGAACTGCTGGGTAATTCCAAGCCTAAATCTGGAATTCTGTTCCACTGCTTCCTAAAAACCTCGATGTCAGGAGGACCAAATCCTAGCAAAAAAAAAAAAAAAAATTAAAGGAACATATTTTTGAAGACTTACAAATGGTTTTATTAAGTGTCTCCTCATCCTGAGTAGGATTGTTCCCACCTGCTTTCCTTATTTCCTGGATTATTCCCTGATTTCCCCATCAGTCCGCTCTGTGGAACACCCTGAAGGCTAGGGAGCACGTTCACCCCAGCAATCCATAGCATTCCATGCCAAGATGCTTTGGGATCATTAATCAGTTAAGGTTCACATTACTCCGGGTGAGCATTGGGATTTTCCTCCCTGAAGAATCCAAGGGAAGGAGTGGAATGATTCCCTCAAGGCAACCTCACCCAAGAATCGCTGCCAAAATAGGGAGCTGGATCGGGATAAGCCAAGTGCGAGAATCCAAAGGGGTTTTTCCCATGGCAAGACAACTCCTGGGTATTTATCAGTGTGGGAGCCCAATTCCAGAGGTCGCTTGGGTCGGGAATGGTGTCTTTGGCACCAACGGAGCTGCTCCGAGATACCTTCATGGAAAATCCATATTTACTTTCCAGGGAATACTCTGGAGGCAGCTGCATTCCAAGCAGGAGCTGAGGAAAGAAAATCTCTTGGCATGGGACAGACTCCAACAAGTCTCGTGCAGAGCAGCAGTGAAGGCTGTGTTATCTCCTGTCTGTGCATCCAGCATTCCAGAAATATCCTACCAGATAAATCCCATATATCCCCCATTCAGTTCTCTATTGGGAATCCGCCAGGCAGAGGAATGAGATGTGGAGAAATTTAAATTTTACAGGAATTTTGCAGGAAGCTTCAATTTTATGTCAATGGTATCCACATGTAGGAAGTAAAAGATTCCCAGAGAATTTGGGAATGCTGAGGAGGAGTTGCAGGTCTGGTTAAGGGAACGCGTGGGTTTGTTAAGGGGATATTTAAGGTATTTTTCCCAGTGTTTTATCCTGAGATTTTGGGGACTGACCTCAACTTATCCTTCCTACCCCAAACCCCTTAAAATATATGGATATCCCTGCCACTTCCAGAGCCATATCCAGATGTGATGGCAGCCATCCTTCTGTTTTTCTGGCACAATCCCACTCCTAATCTTTCCCTTCCACTCTTTATCCTGTCACCATTTGTCTATTCCACCTTTAGAAAGTGGGAGAACAGAATTTGGTGTTTTTTCCTTTTTTTTTTTCCTCCAGAAACGGATCTGGTAATATCTGGAATTTACCTCCCTCTTCCCTTTCTAGATTCCCAACCCCGTCCCCGATGCCAGGCAGGGAAGGTTTTCATGGATAACTTGCCCAACTGGACACGTGCAATGTGTTTTTCAGGAAGTCCCTTCCCTCCTGCCAGCTCTGAGTCATTGGCAAGGAGCAATCCTGTCTCCATGCCAGGAAGAAATTCCGGAGCCGTGGAAGGGGAGAGGCTTTGAGTTCACTGAACCCAGTGACCGACTCTGGGAAAATCTTCGGGGGAGCAAATTGGGAGAGGAGGATCCATCGATCCCCACGGGAGGTGTGGCACTGCCAGCCAGGAATTTTAGTGGATTTAAAGTATTCCCAAGCCTGATTATCACGCAAGGGTTCATAACTTATGGATGAGTCTGAGCTGTCTCTAGACAGCAAATCTTTCCTCACCTTTCCTGATCCTTAGGATAGAGATTTATCAGATCATTAATCACGGATTTCAAAGAACAATTCCGCCCTTTTGCTGACAGATTTGTCCTGAAAATAATTATCAACGTTTCTCCCTTCTAGGAAGAGGAAAACATTTTCAATCCATACGGAAAAATACCCCAAGCCCGTATTTTTTATGCCTTCTGAGCCCATTCCTTGGAATAATTTGTCCCATCATTATTCAGCCCTGGCTCTGTTGATTCCATTGGTGCAGCACAGAAAAATAAATAATAAAAAGTGGTGGCTGATTCTTGTAAATCCTTATTTTTATCCAGTTACTTTATGAGTCTCCAGGGAGGGAGAGCGATGCTGTGTCTCCACATGGATACCAGAGCCCTTCCTGCTCCTCCACACTTCAGTCCTTGGATTTTAGGCTCCTTTTCCCACATTCCTAAGTGCTCAGTGTAAGACAAGAACCATCCCCAAGATTTCAGCTGCTCTCCACAGAATATCCACGCACCACATTGGGATATTTTGGAATGGTTTAGAGGGAGAAAACTCAGCAGGAGGAATGTTCTTTGGGAACTGAACATGGAGAGCGGGAATGTTTGAAAGACACCCTGGCAGGTTCTGTGCCAAATAAAAAACATCTGGCAGGAAAAGAAAAAGGAATTTTAGTGCCTGACTCAGTCAGTGGCAAAGATTTGGCATCAAGCGGGGCGTGATCAAGCCAACAGACATAAACAGCTCCCAATCCTGCCCCAGGGATGCCATGGATACCACTCTGGGATTATTAATTCCTGCCGAATTGCCAGTGTTTACTCCAAAGGAGTGTGGAATCCTTCCCACAGCCAGACTTCCACTGCTTCCTTGGGTGGAAATGTGAGGGGAAAGTGAGACTGGGAGAGGTTGGGTTTCCCTGGACCATTCCCTTGGAGGTCTCTTTTCCCTGTTTCCCATTTTCTATCCATGGTACCTCTCTGTCCACATTCCCTTTGCCATGAGGGCACCTCCTTTCCCCTCTCAACATTCCTCTGGATGACACTTGGAAGAGTTGGAGTTAAACGCTCCAGAGAGACCTAACTGTGACTTTTCACCAAAGCTGGTGAGGCCCTGACACAGATTTCCAGAGAAACTGTGGATTCCCCATCCCTGGAAGTGTCCAGGGCCAGGTTGGACAGGGTTTGGAGTAACCTGGGATAGTGGAAGGTGCTATTTTCTTTCCTGAAGATACCTGAGCTGGCTCAGTTGGGAAAAGCATCTGGAGGACAGGGAGCAACCAGAGGGAGAGAGGCCTCTGGCCGGGAGCCCAGGGAATGAGGAAAGACTGGGACATTTCCTGAGGGCAGCCGGAGGTTTGCCTCTGGCAGGGAGCAAAGCCACAATGAAGCCTCAGAAGTGACGGAAAAAAGGGACTTTCTTTGGGATTCAGAGGGAATGGAGTTCATGCAGGAAGTGACAGGAGATGGTGGGAAAGCCAGGCAGTGGCAAAAGGACCTCCCAGAAATCCCTGAAAGGCCCAGTGGGGAGGACTCGTTTGCAAATCTTTTCATTTGATGTCTCCCGCTGCTCTGAATTTCACTTTTTAATGAGTTAATTGATGACATGGATTGGGAACGGCACCACTGGGATTGGATCCCTTGTCTTTTGACGTGTTCCAGTCACACCAGGCACAGCCTGATCCGTCTCCAGGCTCGGACTTACTTGGGGGGCCATTCCAAGCCAAGGCACAGGGCCAGGAAGTGGGAAATCTGCCCTCTGCCTCCCCCTCCTCCCCTTCCCTCGGCTTTGCAAAAGGACTTGAAGGCACTTTTCCTTCCTTCTGTGGGAATGGGATGATAGGAAACATTCCGGCCTTCCAGGTCATCACATGGGAGCTGCACAATTGGAATAAGACAGGGAGGGAAGGAGGAATTGGACAAGATTTTACAGTCGTGCTCACTGCTGCTGCTTCCCACTTATTCCAAATTTATTGGTGTGGTTTATATTGTTTTGGGGTTTTTTGGCGGGGAAAATGGGAGAGTTAAAGTCAGCCCTTATCCAATCCCTTGGATCCCAATCCAAAGCATCCCGTTTTCACCTTGCACAGGAGAAGTATCTGTCCCTCTCAGTCTTGCCAGCAGAGGAATTCCTGGAGAGATGCAATTGTTCCTCTGGGAAGGATAAGGATAGTGCTGGAGGATAAGGATAGTGCTGGAGGACTTCCTGTTCTTCCATGATTCCATGATGCTTTTGAAGGTGGATGGATCCCAAGAATCCAGTTGAGACATGGATAAAGTTATTCCATCCCAGTTGGATCAATTCCTCACCTATCAGCATTGAGCAGAGACTCTTGTCATGGATCAATCCCTGAAAACATTGAACCCACAGCTTTCCCAAAGTTCCTTTTCCTGCTGTTTCATCTTCTCCACACAGTCACAGATATCAGGTCAGGTCTCTCTTCTCCTTATCCACTAAAGAATTCCATAAAATATCCTATTGCCTCTGGATTTCTGGGTCAGGAAAAGGACCACCAAAAATTTCCAAGGAAAAGCTCATTTTGCAGCAGCACTTCAGCTCTTCAGTCTTTGGGAAAATCCAACAGAAAGCATTTTTGTGGGAATAATAAAATTCCAAACTTGGTGGAGGGAGGAAGAAGGAAAAGGAATTTGTGACAAGTGCTCCTCTGGTGCTGCAACAAGGCTGGGAAGGAGAGGTATATCAGAGGTGAGACTTCCAAAAGTGGCTGCTTGGGAATAACCTTCCAGGAGTTCTTGGGAATCTGGGAGATTCAGTGAAATCCACATCATTCTTTTCATGGAAAACACTGTCCTCTCCAAAATCTCTTTTTTCGTCTTTAATCAGCAGATGAAAGCAAATATTTGGGGGGAAAAAAAGGCAAAAGGTTCAAGCAGGATTTTTTGTCATCTTCCAATGTCTTGTTTATTCCATCTGTTTTAATCTTTTCCTATTAATTTTGTTTTAATTTTGGATAATTAAGGACAGCTGTTTTTAGCACTAATGCAAACATTCTTTTTCCTTTTTTTAAGATTATTTTCCTCTGTGCATCTCTTCCTGAAATAATTTTGCAATCCACTTTTATTCTTCCCTATTTAATTTCCCTGAAAAACCTAAAAAAACCCCTGAATACCATTGTTCGACTTGAGATAGGAATGCTGGGTAAGGAGGAGGGGCTGTTTATGGGACGGGATTGAGGAATTTATCGATGAAGTTGCCATAACAAAATAAAAGGATTCAAAGGTGCAGGAGGGGAAATCCTAATCCTATGGAGGAGATTATTGGAATTATGGGAGTTCTGGAACATGGATTAGGTCAGCCAATGTTTGGTGCTAAAGCAGCCACATTCCCTGTCCTGGACTTGAACCATTCCAGTGAAAAGTGTTTTGGAACTTACTACAAAACCTGGAAAATTACCATTAAAATATTCAGGATATTGTGTGCGTGTAGTGCTTGGACCATATGGGAATATGATTGGGAATTCTCCATGGATCCAAAGGTTTCAGCGTGTAACGGGAGCAGTGTCATTTTTAAAGCCATTTCTTGCTGAGGATTCATTCCATGTCTTCCCCAGTGACCTCCCAACCTCTCCTCATCCCTATGGATATTATCCCAACATAAAGAATAGTCCCAGCTCATGAAATCCTTGTTTTTTCTCATTTTAATCTTAATAAATAATTTTTAATCTTTTTAACCAGTTTCTAAAGCAAGGTCTCTGCAAATCCAAACTCAGCAGAAAAACCACCAAGCTCTAGCAAAATCCCAATGGAATTGTGAGGTGAGGACCCAACCACTCCAGCCATAAAACATTCCAGAATTCAGGAGTCGAATCCTACAAATGAACAGATTTTACTGAGCAACAAAAGCGAAACAAAAGTAGCAAACAGGAAAAACTTCCATTTGGATCTGCTTCCCATGGCTTTCATCCCAACTTCTCCTGGTTCAAGGCAGGGAACACCCTGTCCCTGGATCTGGGTGGACCAGGAATCTTCTCGGCAGCATCCAGGTCTTGTTCTTCCTCTCCATCCCCCGGTGCAATTCAGGGAATGACACCGGAGAATTCAGGGATTGAATTGCAGCAGATCCAGGCTCCACCAGCACTTTGGGATTCCCATGGAACTGGCTGTACCTGGAATTAAGTGTCTCCAAAACATTACATTTTCCCAAAGGCAGTCTTTGGGGAAGAGGTGGACTTCCCAAACCACAGCTGGAGCAATTATTCCAGTGTTAATTCCAGTGTTTATGGAATTCATATTGATTCAGAGCCATCCTCTCCTTAATAAAAAAAAACAACCTTCAGCAGAATTCCTATTAAAATGGGTGTTTGAAATATAGGAATTACATTTCTTGGAGGCTGAAGTTCCGCTGTATTTGGTGCTTCCAAAGTTTACACGGAGAAAAACTGAAATTCCAATGAAGTGAATGTTTTCCTTCAACTCAGCACCTCTCTCTAAAGTGAGACTTTTATTATATTTTCAAGAAAGTTTGAAATAAACCATTTAAAAAATAAATTTAAATGAACATTATTTCATGGTTTCCTATAGGGAAAGTTTATTTTCTTCTCCAGACCAAGTTTATTTTCCTCTTCAGAAAACAACTTTTCTTGTTACAAGTTTTGATTCAATTTGAGTATGCTTTTTCTATCCATATCCCAAATAAATATCGGAGCTGCAATCAGAGGGGCTGGTTCGGGATTTAAAAATCTCCATTTTCATACAGGACAGAGCATTTTAAAGGAACTCTTGTAGGTCAACAGCAGGAATTTCATGTAGCACTTGCCATGCTCACACTCAAAGGGAATAATATTAAGGGCTTTTCCTTCTCCTACAATCCCTGGAATAATCCACAGTTTGGAATATCTCAGCTGACTTCCAGCTGCTGCTCTGGGAGAGCACAGTCTCCCACAACTCCTCTGTCCCGCTACCATTTCTATCTCCTGAACATCCCAAATATCCCATATGTCACTGGGTGCCACACCTGAGGGACCCGGATGTCTCTCCGTATCACCACTTATGGGAACAACATCCCCAAGAATTTTCTTACTCTTAACCATCATAATTATTTGCTTTATTATCCCGAGTGTGCCCTGGTGGCCAAGAAGGCCAAGGGCACCTGGATTGTATCCAAAATATCCCACAGGACCAAGGAATTCCTGTCCCTCTGTGCTGGGCACTGCTGAGGCCACACCTCGAATCCTGGGGTAAGTTTGGGCCCCTCATGACCAGAAGGACACTGAGGGGCTGGAGCGTGTCCAGGGAAGGGAACGGAAATGAGGAAGGGGCTGGAGAATTCCTGAAGGAGCTGGGAAAGGGGCTCAGCCTGGAGAAAAGGAGGCTCCGGGCGGACCTTGTGGCTCTGCACAACTCCCTGACAGGAGGGGGCACCCGCGGGGGGGTCGGGCTCTGCTCCCAGGGAACAGGGACAGGAGGAGAGAGAACAGCCTCAGGCTGGGCCAGGGGAGACTCAGGTTGGACATCAGCAGGAATTTCTCCATGGAAAGGGTGCTCAGGCCTTGGAACTGCCCAGGGAGGTTCGAAGTCCCCATCCCTGGAGGTATCCCAGGAATTCCTGGATGTGGCACTCAGTACTCTGGGCTGGGGACAAGGTGGGGATGGGGCACAGCTTGGACCAAAGTTGACCTTTCTACTCCTCGAAATTATTAGAAAAGTTGAAAATGGACAAGGTAAAGCTCAGTATTTACAGAAAGAAAAGCTGAGCGTCTTCCCAACCTCGATGACCTTCAGGCACGGAAACCTCCTGGAAAGTCATGCTCCAAGCCCAGACACTTCCCACTTTTTTAAAGAACCTTTCAGCTTCTTTTCTGTCAGTATTTGGTGCAGAAAAGGCAAAGTCACTCTTTGGAAGGCAGGAAGGGTCCCAGATAAATGCCAGGAGCCAGGCAGCTCATAGCTGGAATATTTACTCTGTGTGTAAATAGGTACTTTACTCCTTGACGGAACTCAAAGAATTTTATAACTCTTCTGATAATCAAAGGCTCCTTGGAGTTCTACTGACCTGCCCTGGCCAGCATTTTTAGAGAGTAAAAATAGTGTCATTCTAATAGGAAATAGCAGTTTTGGAACCATCCACAGGGGAATCTCAGTGGGATTTCACCGGGGCAAAGAGAAGGAGGACAAAAAGAGGCACTGTCTCCTCTGCGTGCCAAGAGCTCCTTCCCCTCTGGCTCCACCACCACGCTTTTGGCAAACCACCAGGGAAGGAGCAGGATGAGCTCTGCAGACAACCCCAAATGAGCCTCGGTGCTGCTTCCCTCCGTCCTGTGGGTGTCCTTTGAGTCCCGTTGTGTTCCCAGCCCTCCCAGCACACAAAGGGATTTTCCTCCAGCTCCGAGCCGTGCTCCGCTCCCTCTCCCCTCTCCCCTCTCCCCGCCACCGAGTCCCTCCCTGTCAGACACTATTGCTCCCAGATTAAAACAATAAATGACCCAAGGATCCCCGCTGACTATTGACACTGGCAATTACGGGGGAGTTAAAGGGGCTGTGTGCTTTGGAAGCACTTCAAAGCTTTGTGGGATTCCCACACATGCGCCGAGAGCTGTGGGGTCCCGTTTGAGTTCACAGACACACGGCCACTTCCAGGGCTGCCATTTCCTATTAACATGAAACCATTATTACCCACTCACTGAACGCTTCCTGGCACTCTCCAGCCGGGAAGGAGAGCATCCCAGAGAACACAACCCCAAGGAAAGGGGCTGGCAGATGGGTTGGTTTCCTAAGGAGCCGTGTCCAGCAGGATTTATCCGACTTTCCGCTCCTCCAGCGGTGGGTGGGGTTGAGGGGGTGATGTCATTGCTGGGCTGTTGAGCTCAGCATCAATCCTAACAAATCTGTGAACTTCGTGGGCCCAAGGAATTGCAAATGCCATGGGAAAAATTCCTCCTTATTCTCAGGCAAGTCCCAAACCTGCCACGGCCCCGGATTCCCTCTGGGTTCCTGCTTTAGGAATTATTTTGCTGGCTCTGAGCACACTCAGACCCGTGTGTTGGTGCTGGTGGAGGAAAAATCTTCTAGGAATTGTCTTCCCAATATTTAGGTGATGTAGATACTTTTATACAAAATCCCTCACTCCACTCTTTAATATCTCATTTTAACAGAATAAAATGTGAAGAAAATGTTATTCCCTATTTTTACCCGAAGTCTGGATTTCTACCTCTATCCAGGTTCTTAATTCTCATGGAAACGGTCTTGGAGTTGACAATGAAGAACCCACTGAGATGATTTTTGAAGCAAAAAGACCTTTATGTTTTAGGATTTGGTACAGAAAGAACAGTTCTCAGCCACTGTAGAGTCTTTCTAATTAATAGAGGGGGTTTAGATGCCTCCTTTTAGAAAATCTGGTCCGTAAGGATTTGCTGCAGTTTTGCTTAACGTGGCAAAACTGGATAACAGGAATAGGTTTTGATGACGATCCTCCTGCTTTTTCCCACAGGGGAGTCTCATACCTTGAGACAGAGGGGAGTAGATTCATTTAGAAAAGAAAATTAATAAAAAGAAAGGAGGAAAAAAGGAGAAAAAAGGAAAAAGGAAAAAAGGAAGAGAAAAAAGAAAAAAGAAAAAAATAAGAAAAAAAGGGAAGAAGAAGAAGAAGGAAGAAAAAGAAGAAAAAAGAAGAAGAAGAAAGAAAAGTAAATAGCAGATAAAAAGGAAAAGAATGGGAAAAAGGAAAAGAAAAAGAACAGAAAAAAGAAGAAAAATTAAAAAGAAGGATAATAATAATATTTTTTCTTTAAATTCTAAAGGGGTTTTGGGTTCAGGGAGCCCCACACAGAGTGTGGATGTGAGCTTGGAGCAGCGCCTGCTGTGGGATTGATCCAGCCCCTCATTATGGGTTTCTTGCTCTGTGCTGAGTTCCCCTGCCTGGGGGCTGCTATGCCCAGGTCCCTCGGACACTGTCCCTGTCTCTCCCGGACCCCTCGGACACTGTCCCAGACCCTCCTGAACCCCCTTGGACACTGTCCCAGACCCTCCTGGACTCCTCGGACATGCTGTCCCAATCCCTCCCAAACCCCTCGGACACACTGTCCCTGCCCATCCCGAGTCCCTCGGACACTGTCCCTGTCCCTCCTGAACCCCCTTGGACACTGCCCCAATCCCTCCCTGACCCCTCGGACACTGTCCCAATCCCTCCTGGACCGCTCAGACACTGTCCCTGTCCCTCCTGAACTCCTCGGACACACTGTCCCAGTTTCTCCCGGGCTCCTCGGACATACTGACCAGTCCCTCCTGGACTGTCCAGTCTGGGCAGATCCCCACGGAGCTCCCCGCAGGCAGTGCCAAGTCCAAGACATGGCTTTGTCCTCTGTGACTCCCAGCCATCCCTTCCCAGAGGTGCAGAGCTTCCCTCAAGCCCCAGGCTGAGACCATAAAGCAAACACAGCCCTGCCGTTATTCCACGTTTCTATTCCAGTCTCATCCTCCCCCTGTGGAGAGCAGGGATTAACCTGGCTGCTGTCCACGGAACTCCATGTTTCCCAAACCTCTCCTGGGTCACGGTGCCTCGGTGGTGCAAAGGAAAATAAAACACGGCCTTGCTGATGTGGGGAGCAGGAGAGGAGAGCGAAATGTCACGGTGGTGGTGACTGCACAGAGGTGGAAGCAGGGGACAAAATGATCTGGTTGATATCTCAGCATCCCTGCAGCCTGTTCCTGATGCTCCCCAGGGAATGGGCACATTCCCAAGGCTGCCAGAGCTCCAGGAGTGTTTGGGCAACGCTCTCAGGGATTCACGGGGTGGGGTTGTTGGGGTGTCTGTGCAGGGCCAGGGGTTGGACTGGATGATCCCTGTGGGTCCCTTCCCACTCAGCAGATTCCGTGATTCCATGGTTGAGGTTAACCAGCCAAGGTTTGACATCACCCTGTTATTCCTGCTCCTGGTATGGGAAGGCACCAGATCCAGGTGGAATCAGGCTCATGACACAAGGAATTCATGCATGGAGCAGGAGCTGGGCTTCTCTGCTCTCCAACTTCATCCCCATCATCCCGGGAACTCTGGAAGAGACATGGAGGAGTCGAACCCACTTGAACCAACATCATTTGAGGAGGAATCAGCACTTCCAGACTTGTACCCACAGCAATTCCCACCACACCAGGACACAACCTCTTCCTGAAAGAGTTTTTGGGAATCAGACCACTGTCCCTGCCATGATTTGCTCTCTGGGACCTCTACCAGCATGGCCACTGCTCCATGTCTCACCCTCTGAGAGGATTTTAATTAAAAATAAGGAACTGATTGGGTGGGAAGAGCCCTCTTGCCATTCCTGGAAGTTTTCAAGGCCAGGTTTCTTTGCTCTTGCAAGCAAAACCTATCTCCCCATGCAGAACAAATCATCCAAAATAACACAGTATCACCATAAAAGGTGTTATTCTAATAAAAAAAATCCAGTTTATCTTTAAGTAATTTTAAAATGGATATTTTGTATAGGAAAAATCCAACTGAAAATAACCACAGGCAGAAAAGTGAAATATTCATTGGTTTAACCCCAAAATAATTCAAGGGGAAATCGTGACAAGGAACCATCATATCCAGGTAAAAAAATATTTGGATTTTAAATGATCACAGTGAAATTTGTTTATCCTTGTGTTCAACTTTAATTTTGTGTATTTAAACAGTTTCAAACAGTTCCATTCTCTTGTGTGCACAGTAAATCACATGAGGGTTCCTTTTTTCCTTGGCAGGTGATTCCTGCCTTTGACTTTGTGCTGTCTGGTGAGACAGCAGTGGGATATCCCAAAGGATATCCAATTCCTACCTCTGTAAGAGGGAAAAAACTGAGGATGAAGGTGCTGAGCCGAGTCCTGCTGAATTTTATGGAACTATTTCCATGAGTTCTGGAGAGAATTCTCCATCTCGAAGTGTTTTTGCGTGTTTCTACTTGGAGACAGGGATATTGGTCACTCCAGACAATGAAATCATCCCGTTCCATGAGCCATCTGATAAATGCTGGGAATGATCCCACATCCTATAGAAAGAACTCCGCCCGCTCCTTCCTTATTACAAACACTACAACACACAGCTCATTTTGTGTCTTGTAAAGGAAAAAAAAAAACTCTGGAATAAATCTTGAGACTCCTGCAGACAGGGACTTGTTATTAATTCCCTCGTCAGCCAATTAAGCGTGGCCTCAGTATCCCGAAGGATTTCCCCGCCATGGATATCAGAGGCAGCCTCTCCCTGTGTCTAAGCTCTGGATGGTTATTTCGGTCCACTGCTCACTCTTGGCTTGGGTTTGCCTCCCTTTGCACATCAGTTATGGCCCCTCTGAGCCTGCAGTCTATAAATACTTCACATAAAACCAGGAATAAAACCCAGCCCAGCCCAACTCCTTTGTCAGAGGCACTGAACTCGCCAGGCCATGGTTTGGCTTTTCTTCCTCATCTGCCTTGTCACAACCCGGCAGCTGGAAGGGAGGAGAAAATATCCCCTTAAAGTTTGGAAGAATCACAAAATGAGTTGGGTTGGAAGGACCTGAAAGCTCCTCTTGTTCCATTCCATGGGCAGGGACACCTTTCACTATCCCAGGGTGATCCAAGCCCTGTCCAACCTGGCCTTGGACACTTCCAGGGATCCAGGGGCAGCCACAGCTTCTCTGGAGGCCTCACACCCTCCCAGGGAAGAATTTCCTTCTAAAATCTAAACTAAATCTCTTCTTTCAGCTTAAAACCTTTTCCCCTTCTCCTATCACTGCCTATCACTGAAAAAGAGCTTCTGTGCCTGAAAAGTCAATTTTTTTCCCTAATTTCTAGCAATCAATATAATAAAAATTTTGCATCATTCCAGGCTTAGCCTCATTGTCTAAAATCCCTCCATATCAAGTTAAAGAAGCAATCACCCATGGAATATAAATTACTCCTACACATCAGAGGCAGATGAGGTGGATCCACCTTCCAGATGTGTTTTATAACCATAGAAGGTGTGAATGGAGATCTAACTGGAGATCATGGAATGGTTTGGGTTGGAAAGGACCTTAAGATCCTCCAGTCCCATCCCTGCCATGGGCAGGGACACCTTCCACTAGGTTACTCCAAGCCCTGTCCAACCTGGCCTTGGACACTTCCAGAGATGGCAAGAGGGCTCTTCCCACCCAATCAGTTCCTTATTTTGCTCTAAGCCCCGTCCACCCCGGCCTTTTCCATCCTCTCAATCCACACCTTCAGTGCCACCCTCCTGCCACCCACGGACCTGCAAAATACCAAATCATGGAGACCGGACTCAACTGATTAATCATGGAGGGAAGTGAAAATTCCTAATTTTTTTTTGTGGAAAGGTGGCTGTTTGTTCCCCCTCCACTTTTCTGCCCTCTCTTTCTTCCTCTGGTGTTACACAGATGTTAAATGCAGCTCTTCTGTCCAAATCAGCCCGAGCAGCAAAACCCACAAACCCAATTATCTGGCAACAGCCCAAACCCATTCCCGTCCATTCCAATTTATTGGGAGACAAGTGCTGGCACGTTCCTCCCAGATACATCATCAAATTAATGGCCGTCAGAGGCCTTTCTTCGAGAAATGGGGAGGGAGTGAAAGTTATAAATCCAGCCAGGACATAAATAATAGAACCATGGCATGGAAAACAAACCACCATTTGCTGTTAGTTATGGACTCCCAGCCTGGAAGTGACAAAAAACAAACAAAAGGAATTTGTTATGTACATTGAGGTTGGAGGAGTGGAGGAACCACGCAGCTTTTGGGAATATTCAGGGAAAAGGGATCCGGCCAAGTGTATTTCTGCCATAAATCTGTATTTCTGCCTGCTGTTTGCTTATTATAGCTGAGGGGTTGTTGAAATTCAGGGAGATGAGCGGCAGAAAATTGAAAATAAATAAAAAAAAACAACTTTTCTTTCTTTTTCCTTAAAATTAATGAAGGGCGAAACCACCCCTGAGCTGAAAGGGTGGGACTCAGCAGAAACCCACTACAAGATGAGGCGTTGGGAAAATTATATCCAGGAATTTCAGGGTGGGGCTTCCAAAGTAGCTGGAGAGTGAAATCCTTCCCACCTCAGTTTAGCCACCGGGAAGTGAAACGTCTCCAACAGGTGACTCCCAATCACCTCCAGGAGACACAAGGTGAGAAAAATGACTGGTGCAGGCAAAGTGTTAAGAATTCCTCAATAACCCGCATTTTTTTATAAATACCTAATTTAATGACCTGAGGTTGTTTTCAGTGTGGAGATCCCTGCTGATGGACACGGACCCCAGAATGGGAGCCATCCATGAGGGCCACCAAGTTCATTGGAGTTTTGGAGAAGCTCTGCTGTGAGCAAAGGCTGAGAGACTTGGGATTGTTCAGGGTGACCTAATTTTGGCCTCCAAGTACCTGACGGAGCCGACAAGAAACATGGAGAGAGAAAATTTCCGAGGGCCTGGAGTGACAGGAAAAGGGGGAATGGCTTCAAACTGATAGAGAGTAGGCTTAGATGGATTCTAAATCTACTCTCTGGGATAATGGGAAGGAATTCTTCCCTGTGAGGGTGGGCAGGCTGTGGCACAGGGTGCCCAGAGAAGCTGTGGCTGCCCCTGGATCCCTGCAAGTGTCCAAGGCCACACTGGACAGGGCTTGGAGCACCCTGGGATAGTGGGATGTGTCCCTGCCCATGGCAAGGGGGACAGGGTGATCATTCATATCCCTTCCAACCCAACCCATTCCACGATTCTATAATTCCATGGTTTGAGATTCCCAAAGGCATCAGAGACTTCTCACAGGGCTGAGAGATGACTCAGGGTCTCAAGACCACCCTTCTCTTCTGAGGGAGCACCTAAAAATCATTTGGATTTCAACCTCCTGAAGGATTTGAAAGGGAATTAGAGGGGTTTTGTGAGCCCCTGTGGGAGGTGTAGATCTGCATTTGTTGCAGTGGGACTGAAATATCTCTGTGTCATAAAGACCAAGGCTCAGCCTGATGCTGGAAGCCCATCCAGAGGCTTCTGATCCCATTTGATCCCATCCCTTGGCCATCCTGGATGTCCTCACAAGGAGAAATGACCCAGAGTCCACCGAAGATTCATGTTGGTTTGTAGCAGGAGACTCTACAGTGATTAAATCAAAGATAATTAGGCAAATTAAATGCTCCCAGAAAGTGGATTCATCCAGGAAGGAATTACAGCTTCAGAGTCCAGGCTTGAAGCCAAAGCAGCTTCCCGGTGTAATTTAAAGCTTCCACATGAAAAATTAAGAATCAGATTCTCGATAAAAAAAAAGAAAAAGAAAAGAGGAAAATTAAATAGAGGAGATTTGGGGAACAGGGAGATGGCTGCTCGAGGAAATTACTGCACGAGGAAAAAACCCCAAAATATTAAACCAATGATTTCTCATTTAGTCTTGGATTAAGGAATAATTAAATAAAGGATTATGGAGAGATTGGGAATGGGGAGATGCAAAGATCTCTTCTGTAATAACACTGAAGACACAGAAAGCCTGGGAGAGAATATTTGCCAAGTTTTTGGGGTCACTTCTTAGAAAATCATATTGATCCTCATATTGATTTGCCATTTAACTCTGATGAGGACGAGAGGTATATAATAAATACAAATATTATGTAAATTTTGACCTAAAATGCAACGAAATTTGAAGGAAAAGAGTTGATAAAAATGTTCTCTCTGCATCTTGGAAAAACAAAACAGCTTCTGTTCAGTTCAGCTTTAAGAACTAAGACAGGGCTTTCATTTTTCTTAATTAATTTGGTGAAATTTAATGGCCAAATAATCAGAAGAGGAAGGGAATAAATGAGATTAAAAGGGAATTAATCTGCTTCAAAAATGTCACTGCAAAATAAAGCAATAAAATTAAGAACTGACCCTGATGTCACCAAAACCTACCCTCACATCCAGGGAAAAGCTGAGGAAAACTCTACTCATATTCCTGGGATATTTTAGTTTTCCCCTTATGTAACTGAGACCAGGATGTTTACAAGAATCTGGTCTAGAAAATCTTGGAAAACTTAGGGCTGATTCAAATTAGTTGAGTAAAGAAAAGTGAATGAGGAAGGGAGATGCTTGACCAAAAAAAGCCATTTAAAGCCCAGGATATTCCCATCAGGAACCCGTAGGAAACCTGCCGCTCTCTTGGGAAGTAGGGATAACTAGAAAACCCTATGGAATAATAATTTAGGGTGGTGCCAGAACCTCAAAGAAAACTTTTAAGAGCAGCTAAATCATGACTCCAGTCAGATGGAGAAAGGAATTTTGAGGGGAGAAGTTGATGAAGGAATCATCCTGGAAGCGGAAGACGAATCCTATGGGAGAGTTATTCCACCCCTGGGAATTCTGCACATTTAGCTGCTGATTAGGACTCTTTATCAAGGATTGTGCTTCTCCCTGCATCCTTGTTAACTTGGGTCGTTCCTGCATTTCCCCCAGGTAGAGTGGTGGATCCATCAGGATCGTTGCTCTGCTTCCCGGATTGATTCCAGGGGAATGGATCCCACCAGAGCACCTGGCTCAGGGAGCTGGAAGACATTGGAAATCCCACAGAGCACAGACTGAGACATGGAAGTGTCGATCACCTTCCCTGGGCACCTAAAGGAGCAGGGATTGTTGGGAATGTTGGGAATGTTCAGGAATGCGCCCACAGCCAGAGCCTGGTGCCTGCAGCTATCTGGGGGGAAAGCCAAGGAATTATTCCTGCTTTTCTCTAGGAACAGAAGTGACAGTAGCGACTTTGGCCAATTCCCTGCTTTTTACAGGCTTTCCTTGGCCTCTGCTACCCAAAATTAACAGTTGGTTTCCTGTTCTCATCCTTCAAGTGGCTAAAAATGATTAACACCCCATGATTAATGCAAATCTCAGGTAATTGGTGACTTTTTATGGCATTAATCGACAACCAAGTGAAGAATTTCTTCGAAAACACTGCAAAGTCTCTTTCCCCCCCCCCATTTTTCTTTTAGTTTGGAGAGTTTCAGCCCTGTGTTCCCAAATCCCAGCATGGGGAAGTGCCAAGCTCTGGTTTCTCCGGGCATATGATTCCCATTTTGGGACACACTCGGATGGATTCACGTCAAAAACTCCTTTAAACAGAGCAATTCTTTAAACAAGCTCAGAACTCAAGGACAACCAGGGATTTAATTTGCCAGCTCTAAACAAATTAGGAACCTTAAATAAACATCTTCTCCTTGAATAAACATCTTCTCCTTCTTTAAGCCAGTCAAAGGCAGGGGAAGCACCCAGCTGCTTTTAATAAAAATGTTGTGGAAATCAAGGCAGTCCCAGATGGCAACGTTTATTTGTTGTTTTCCAAAGGGAATTTTAATTTGGATTGAGGCTCGGCAATTTCTTTTCTTACTTGATTTCCCTCAAGCAGCGTTCCAGCAGTTTTCCCAGTTTGGATACTCGGGCTGAAATTCTCATCTGGAAGAGTTTTGTGTTGTTCATGGAAGTTGGGATCCAGAGTCCGTCAAAGTCCATAGGATTCTTTCTAGGATTCCAGAAGACTTTGGGTGAAATCTGTGGAATCTGAGCTAAAGCCCAAGGAAATAACAGAAAGGTTCTCTTAAAAGAAGGTGCCTGAGACTCTTTGAAAGCAGTGGACCTGTTCTGACAGACGCTTCCCACAAATGAAAACATTTAAATTAATAACAAGTTTATTTCTTTCAGATTTTTAAATATATGGAAGTAAAATAAATCAATCGTTTTGGTGTGAAGTTGGGGGTCTTTTAAAATTTATGATCCTTTATTTACCCTCTTACAAAAAAAAAGAGGAAAGAAATGAAATTAAAAATTGAAAAGTCTAAATCGATTTTATAAAGGGTTTTAAATGCAATTTTTAAAAGGTTGCCCAGAGAAGCTGTGGCTGCCCCTGGATCCCTGGAAGTGTCCAAGGCCAGGCTGGGTGGGGCTTAGATTCCCCTGGGATAGTGAAAGGTGTCCCTGCCTATGGCAGTGGTGGAACTGGATGATCCATAAAGTCCCTTCCAACCAAACCCATACCATGATCCTATGATTATTTCAAGGCTTTTCCAAACGCTGACACAAATCATTTTCATCTAAAAATAACTTAGAGAGACTTAACTTCCTTTTTAAGTGAAAAAAAAAGGAATTTTTTTATCATAGAATTTAAATTACAGTTCCTGCTTCGCATCAACAAGATATAAACAGTGACTGGATATGGAATTTAATCCTAGTCTACAGAACTGAGTTTATGGCTGGATATGAAATTTAATCCTGGTCTGTAGAACTGGGTTTAAGACCACCTGGGCTGGGAGCAACTGGCTCAGCAGAAGAGTTGCGTGGTCCTGTGAAGTGTCAGGTCCTGAGTATGAACCAACTGCTTGGTTTTGAGCTGTTGACTTCAAGATCAGTGGTTTTATCCCAAATTTCCTTGGTATTTCTTTGATATTTTGGCTTTGTCCAGTTCTAGCTGTGACTCAGAGGGCCCGTGGTGAAGTTGAAGTCCACTCTGCTGTATTCCTTACCCTGGAATACTGAAAAGCACCTGGAGATTTCTGGGAGATAAACTGAGATCAGGAGGGATGATTCCATTAATCTCTTTCCCAATCTGAGAGAAAATATTGGCTCTTTAACAAAGATCGTGGTTCTCCTGCAGGATGGATAAGTCCACTCCACTGGATGAGATAGATGAAGATTTCTCTGTTAAACACAAAGAAAATGCAAAACAAACTCTCATCATTTGAGATAAAAGAAGTTGGATGCATAAATAAATATAACATAATTTTTTTGTTAAATATTTCGCTTTTATTTTGTAGTTTTTCCAGGTTCCCTTTTAAGTGACCAGCCAGAGGCAAGTGGTGCTCAGAAAATTTCTTGGAGTTTCTCTGTGAGGAAAATTGAAGCAAAAAACAAGGAAGAACAGGGAAAAAATTGAGTTATTTAGCTGAAATAGAGGATGTAATTGGATGAAAAAATTCCCTTCAAGAAAACTGTTCAGTCTTGGGTGGAGGGGAGGTGGATGAAAAATAAGAAGATATAAAATGCTGGTGGAAAGTTATGGTAACAGCTTGAGTAATAAATACATGGCTTGAGTAATATATCCATACTTTTATTGGTGTATCCAGTATTGTTCTTTTACAGCACATTTAATGGCCCCAGAAGACGTGGAGGAGGTCTTGCTCTGCTGGAGCCCAGATCTTTGGGATCAGGCAAAGAAATCCCACCCAGAAGCAGAGCACGAGTAGTTGAGAGGAAAAATCCCTGAGAAATAAGCTCTAATTAGGGGGTTAATAAGCACAAAGGGTAACGAGGCACCCAAAGGAGATGCCCACCCTAAAAGAGCACATCCTTCATTTCATTCCCATGGAGGTTCACTGAGATAAGCTGGACGTTGATATGGATAAAACTGGGTCTCTCTCTGCCTGCTTTAGGGTTTGTCTGGTTTCTTTCCTCTTTTCTCACTTATGGGGTTGGTCGCCCAGCCGAGGTGAAAGCAGGGGCAGGAAGGGGCTTCCTTCTCCACTGGGGGCTGTCCAGAGGTGCCTCTCCCACTGGAATTAATCAGTGCAGGACCAGCAGAGCTTGGCTCTGGCTCCCAGTGAAGCAAGATCTTGGAAAACATCTGCCAGGGTGGAAAGAAGGAACAACAGACGGGAGAGAAGAGGGAGAGCTGGGATGTGGAATGATGAAGGTTACAGAGCTGTCAAGGGCTGATCCAAAGCCCTCACTTGAGTCAGTGACTCTCACAGCTGAGGTCAAAGAGCTTTGGATCAAAGTCAAGAAGACTCTTTTAACCTTTCCAAAGCCGGGATTGTCCACCTGTGATGGGTTCTGATCTGGAAAAGTCAAGGAACAAATCATAGCAAAAGCCTCAAAAATATTTTAGGTTCACCGAAGGGTGAGGGAGGTTGACTCCCCATGAAAACCTTGAGAGGTCCATAAACCAGAAGAGGTAGAGCACCAAACCTTCCACTGTCCTTTCCCTGCTCCTGTATTCCATTAGCACTGGGATCTTCCTTAAAATCCACCACCCCAATGCACTTGCGGAAGAAACCAGGAGTGGCTTGTGAACAGACGAAGAAATCATTCCCAAAAATTTGGATAAGATTCGATTTCTTGAGTCTCAATTCAAGCAGGAACTACATTAACAAAACTGAAAATTTTACCTGTGCTTGGAAATACCGATGGGAAAAAAATCCCAAACGATTAGACAGATGTGCAAAAACATGGGAGGGATCCCAGAATTTGCTGGACTGTCCATCCACATTTATGCGCTGGAGTCAAACCCCAAGGTGACCAAACTGGACCTACTTCAGGATCATCTTAAAATGCTGTTTAAGCTTTTTCGCGTTCTCTGGGGAACTTTCTGGGTGTAGCTACAGCCTGGCCATCAGTGCCAGCCTCCTTTTTCCCATCTGCCTTATGAGAGGTCCAAGGAAGATTTGATCCTGCATGGAAGCACCAAAATCTTCTAGACAGGACAGGGAATCTCCAAGGCAGCAACTCCCAGGAACACTCTGGATTTCAATCTGTTCTCAAATATAGCCGAAGAAAGTCTCGTCTTTCCTTTCTGCCAGAGTTCCAGGCGAATGATAATAACTTTAAATCCTTTCATCCCTTAATGGCCTGGTTGTTCCACCAGAAAGGCACATTAAAAGGGTTATTAACATGCAGGAGGCAGAGCACAGGATAAGACAGGATAAAACACTAATCCTGGAGCTGGAACAGCTTTTTCCTCCTCAAAACTCCTTGTGCAGACGTTTCTCAGCACCACAACCCAGCCTGGTCTGGGTCTAAGTACCTGAAGTCACATCTGGATTATAAATTCTGCCAAAGAGACCTTTCAAACCACGGAGGCGCTTTATGGGGGAAGTGTCCCTGCGAAAATCAGCTGTCAAATCCCACGTCAAACAAGGAAACGGGAATCTGCTTGTGGAAACTATTCCTGTGCTAAAGCTTGTCCCAGTATTGTTATTCCAGATGAAGATCTTCCACCTGCTCCAAAGCTCCTTTGCAGAGGCTGGAGCGTTTTTGATGATGTGCGTCTGTCTTTAAAAGGATATATGGAATGTAGGAATGGTTTATGGTCGGATTTGTCAGGGCTGGCCTTGTTCGAGGAAGCGCTGAAGAACCCTCAGGAGACCCCTGAGCGCTGCTACTGTGACCACACCACAAGGTAAATTTTGGAAGAATTTTCGGATGAAGGAATTATCCCAGGGCCAAATCTCAGATGGTTCAGCCTGCACAGTCCTGGCACTGTCTGGTGGAATCAAACCTGCCAAAAATCCCTGGAAGGAATCTCCTGGGGAAGTTACAGGCTGCTCAAATCTTGTACAGCTTTGCTATTCTGGCTTTTTCTTTGTTGCCAGGTGGGCAAGGAAAAGTTTTGGAGTCAAAATTCCCTGTGCAACGAAGAGTTTTGGAATCGAAATTCGCTATGCAGTGAAGAGTATCGGAATTCAAATTCCCTGTGCAATGAAGAGCTTTGGAATCAAAAATCCATTGCGCAGCAAAGAGTTTTGGAATCAAAATCCTCTGTGCAACAAAGAGTTTTGGAATCAAAAGTCCCTGTGCAAGGAAGAGTTGTGGAATCAAAATTCCCTGTGCAACAAAGAGATTTGGAATCAAAATCCCCTGTGCAAGGAAGAGTGGATGGCATAAAGTTAGATCTACAGGACTTCAGAATTACAGAAATGTTATCCCAGGAATCTTGAGGAATTTGTATGGATTGTGCCACGTCCATGCAGTCTGCAATGATGATGAATTCTTCAATACTTCTTTGTTCGACTACTGTCAAGTTTAACAGCTTAACCTCCAGCTTCCTACAGTTATGAAGGAAAAGTGTGGTTGGGAAAGAGAATCTGTGATTTTTGTACCCAAATAAACCTCGGACTCGCTCATATTAAGCACTTGGGGGTCTACAGAGGCAGGAGATCCTACAAAACCCCTAATTTCAGATTTCCTTTAATCCAAATTTTAGACACACCAGAATTTAACCTTGAGACAAATCTCGTGCTCTAGGAAACCCAACTTCATCTGTTTCATCACTCAGGCCTGATTAAGTCTCTTGCCAGCAATAATAATTCTGATTTTTCCTCTCCTTGTGTCTCTTAACAGAAATTGTTTGGCTCTGCCTGGTTGTTTTTGATCAATCTCTGCCTTTTTCCAGAGTATCCCCGAATAACAGGGCTTTGAGCAGCACATGGAGCAATCACCCACGTACTTGGGATTTTTTCCTGTTCCAGGTGGGATGGAGCCAGCTTTATATTAAACCATTTGCATTTTAGGATTTCCCCCAAAGCTATTTCTTGTCAGAAGCCCAGGGACTGTGATCCCTCCGTGCTTCGGGTTTTCTTGGAGAATTCCATGCAGAATCCTGCTGGCCATGTTCCCAAACAGGTTACGGTGCTAATGGATTTTGCTTGGAGCCAATCCACTTCACCCTACTCTCATTTTGTGCTGAATTCAAGCACCTCATTGTCACCGATTCTCACATGACCGGACCCACAACAGCCTCCGAAATTGTTTTTATTTCTGTTCAAAATTAAAATCAAATGAGTGCCTTTGGAGAAGACACTTGCAGGGAAACATTTCCACTTTTAACTGGAAACAGCTTTGTCTGTTCTTGACAACAGATTGAGCTCCTCAAAAGCCAAAATTCATTCAAAATTCAGATTATTTTGCTTTTTTTTTCTTTCATAAAATGAGAGCAATTCCTAAAAAGAGAGCCATGGATTAGTGGGACCAGCTCAGATGTTTTGCTCCGTGTTCCACGGCCATGTGGGTACCCATCAGACCAGGTAAGTGATAAGATTTAGATAAGAACATCTCACCTCTCCGGAGCTCTGCAAGTGGCCTGAAGAGCCCAAAATGACCTGTCCAGAGCTCCAAAATGATTTGTAAGGAGTTGTGTGCGGAACCAGAGGAACCGGATGGGAGGTAAAGCCCTCGTGCAGCGTTTCCACATCCAGGCTGTACCTGCTGTACCAATCCGAGCTGAAGCAATGACCACCGTGGGACCGGAATACCTTTCCCTCAGTTTTCCCACTGCCAGTGGCTTTGGAAAACAGTCAGAGCAGCACACAGGGAGGCCACATTCCTGCAGTCATCCCTTATGGGGGACTGAGCTTCCTCCAGCCAGGCCAGCCCACCGTCAGTAACATGAGATAAATCTGCTTTCCAGGCCTTTTTGGCTCTTCCCTCTGGAACCACAGAGAGGGCTCCATGACTGACTCTCTAGCCCAGAAAATAAAAAATAAAGCTTCTGCGTGTTCGTGTGTGTGTAGGCTTTGTTTTGTAACTCTGCCTGAGGGTGAGTTCTTTCAGGCTTGAGTGTTTAATTTATTAAATTTATTGGACTGTGATTTTAGGCCCCTCCTAGGGAACATCACTGGATAGGAACATCGTTCCTCAAACAGGACAGCCCAGAGGGGAAGCCTTTTCCTTTTTCCAGCAACTGTTGTGTGCCTTTCGCTTATCCCTTTCTCCTGGAAGGCCCAGGAATGAGGCCTGGTGAGCCACAGGCACACAGGGCACTGCTAGAACAGGGAACACACTGGGTCCTGTGTTTGTGAGGTCCCCGCTGGCCCTGACCAGCCAAATCCTGGAATATCGTGGACAGTTCCGGTGCCTGCAACATAAAAATGACATGGAACTGTTGGAGCAAGTCCAGAGGAGGCCACGGGGTGGATAAGAGGACTGGAGAACCTTCCCTATGGAGAGAGGCTGGGAGAGCTGGAGAAGAGACAGTTGCGTGGAGACCTCAGAGCATCTTCCAGGATCTAAAGGAGCTGCAGGGAAGATGGAAAGGGAGTGGAACAGCAGCAACGGGACAAGGGGAATGGCTTTAAGCTGACGGAGAGTAGGTTTAGATGGGATGTTAGGAAGGAGTTGCTCCCTGTGAGGGTGGTGAGGTCCTGGCACTGATTCCCCGGAGAAGCTGTGGCTGCCCCATCCCTGCAGTGACCATCTTCAACGGGATCAGGTTGCTCCAAGCCCTGTCCAACCAGGCCTTGAATATTTCCAGGGATGGAATATCTGCCACCTCCCGGGGCAACCCGTGCCAGTGTTTCTCCACCGTCATCACAAAACATTCTTCTTATCTCTGGTCTGAATTAACCCTCCCTTGGTTTGAAACCATCACCCCTTGTCCTGTCACAGCAGGCCCCGGTTAAAAAGTCCATCCCCATCTTCCTTAAAGTATTGAATGGCTGCAAAAAGGAGCCCCCAGATCCTTCTCCAGGCTGAACAATCCCAACTCTCTCGGCCTTTCCTCACGGGAGAGGTGCTCCGGCCCTCTGTCCCACCCTCTCTTTCTCTTGGTGGCTCTTAGATTGGGGCAGATCAACCACTCCTGTCTCAGCTGCTTCTTCACCTCTGTGCAATTCCCTGTTGGAGCTGAGGAGCAGGAAGCCAACCCCTGGATGCTCTATGGACTCCTCATAACTAGAACCATTTTTTTGTCTATTTTTTCCTACACGGCCCTCGGTTTAGTCTGGCGGAAGCAGGTTGGCCACACCAAGGGGAAGTAACAACTGTTTTCATCCAGAGCATGCTCCGGTTTGTCCCCCAAACCTGGCTTGAAGGACTTTTTCACAGCTCCTGCTGACGAAGGAAGTGAGGAGGACATTGCTGGTTCCACAGTTGGATTTCATCTTTTTCTGAATGATCATTGACTTAAAAGTTTTCATTTCTGGCAGGTGTTCAGAGTGAATTTAAAGATAAAGGGACCAGAAATGGCACAAGAATCCCACTTCCTTAGGCTCCAGGAATTCTTTAAGTCTGTCCATCCACCAATTTAATCATCATCAAAAAAAAGCGCTGCCTCGTGTAGACCAATTTTCTTGCAAGTCCCCCACAGATTTCCACAGCTCCCAGGGAATTTTAGGCCAGAATTTTAGGCTTGTGCTGCTCCAAAGGGACAAAAACCACAAAACAATGGCAGGAAATGCCAATATCAGGAAATACCACATTTGGGACCTTGGAAAATGGCAGGAATCAGACTGATGAAGGTGAAGGTGTCTATTCCCAGGATGCAGCAGGGAATTCCGGCAGAGCTAAGGTAGGAGAACAAACCATGGAGGGATATATGGTTTTTAAGGAAGATTTTTCTTCTGGTTTTGCCTTCATTTTAAACTGTTATCTTTGGGAAAGACAGTGTGGGTTTGCTTTAGTTGTTGGGACTTTTTAATCAATGGAATCCATCCAATTCCTTCACAAAATTTTGGGTAGTAAGATGGCTATTTTTGTGCATATTTTAATGTGCAAGGCTATGGAATAGACTCCCAGATTCCCAGATTCCAGAAGATCTGTTATGACCTACTTTACTCATCTACTTCCCGCATTCCTTACACTGAACTTTAGGATTTCGGATTCTGGGGGGTGGATTCTAAGGTTGCGCCATCTGCTTTCATTCCAAATTAGGATGAGAAGATTAATTCTTCCTTCTTTCACTAAATGGAAATGCATCTGTCAAAATGTTTTCCTTCAGCTTTTTTTTTTGTGAAAAAATTAAATATTTCAGCATTTCTTGAAACGGGATTGTTTCACTTGGATTCACTGAGCTGACCGGAAGTATTTTATTTGACATTGGTTCAAAGCTAATCTGCTTTCAGGGTTGGATTTTTTCTTTCACTGTGGCCTGTTGCCACTTGGAAGTTCTCATCCCAAGTCCGCTGCTGTTGCTCTCAACTTTGGGACAGGTTTTTTGTCCTTCCCGAGTGTCCTTCCTAGAATTCTGTAGCAGCACAATCTTCATCGTCGGGCGTTTTCAGGATTGAACAGCTTTTGTTCAAGTTTTTCCATCGTTCTTCCAAAGGAATGAGCTGGTTGGACAAGAGACTGATAGACATCCAACAAAAACTTTCCCATGGTTTTGAGATTAAAATTCTGTTTCAGAGGACTGGAGCTGCTCCTCGTACAGATGTAGCAAATCCAGGTTTCCTTCCTCCCACATCTGACCTCTGCTGGGAGCTGTCACATGCTCGGATCCTTCCCATCAGTCAGGCTTCAGCTGGGAGGGAATTTTGGAGATGAATTGCCCATGGATCAGGCTGACACAAGGTGGGCGTTCAAAAAATGAGTGAACGTGGTTGTTCATGACATGGTTTAGTGGATGTGGGGGTGTTCAATTAAAGGTTGGGTTGATGATCTTGGAGGTTCTTTCCAACCTTAATGATCCCGAGATTCTACAAAACTCAGTCAGTGTATGATAAGATCCCAGCTCTCTCCCAATTTTTTCCTCTGCTTCCCTCCCTCTTATTCCTTGATGTCCCTTGGATGTTGCAGCCTAGGAAAAGAGCAACCCCCAAACTTCCCCTGCTGCTGATGCCAAGGGCTCTTGCAGGAATGAGGCTGCAAGCTGTTGAGCCAGAGGTTTCTCTCCGGAGATTTTCCCAAAGAAATTCCATCTAACGGAACAAAAGCTCCAGAAAAATCCCGCGTTTCTTAGGAACCAGATGTTTTAATGCCTTGCCAACGTCTAATAAATGGCAATGTATCCACACAGTCAAGGCTGCAAACGTAATAAATTACATTTAATGCTGATATAAATACAGAAAACCACAGGGAAAAGAGGCGAGGAAAGTGTGTCTTATTTGAGAGGGAGAACGCTGGTGTGAGATTTCGCTCAGGCATGTGTGGGTGTGGATCTGAATACATCTGTTTATATCTGCATATCTCTGCATGTATTTGTATATATCTGAATACATCTTTATAGATCTCAAGTGAATGGTACCAATTACCTGAACGGTTCTGGGTTACTCGAGCACGACTCACCTGCAAAACAATTTTTAAAGAAGGGAGGAAAAGGAGGATTTCTCATGTTTTACAAATTGCCATTCGAAAGTCCAAGTTAAACCCCTAACCCTGACTAAAGCTTCCCACAGTTCATCTCCTTCTTTTCAGCCTCAGCGTCCTGGGCTTGTATTGAAAATTAAAGTTACTTCGGGGAATTCTGACAGCTACAAAAAAATAACGGCCCTAGGCAAGGCTTTGAGGGAGTCGGAACTGTCTGGTTGCCTAAAGAATTCCAGCTTCTGGTTCCAGGGCTGGATCCTAGAGATTCCTGCTCCACCATCCTGCAGCATGGGGAGAAATCAGACCAAAATAACTGATAAAAACCAAATAAATAAAACCAAAATTGATAAAAACAGCTCCTGTTCTGCCCAGTTGCTTCTCCTCATGTTGAAAATTAATTTACATGAGCAAAACCTCATAGTCCAAAATCTGTTAATCCTTAGAATTTTCAGTCTGGACCAAGTGATGGAGATGAGCAAATATTTAGGGGGTTTGTGCTGGTTTTTGGTTACATATGTGGGGTGGTGCTGTCAGTGCATTAACAATTCCCTCTGGTGCTTCCTGCAGAGGAAAAATCTGTCCAATATCTGCTTTAATCGCCATGCCTGAGGTTAGACTGAACCATTCCAAAGTCCAAGAAAGTCTTTTCCCTTGATTTCAACAGGGGGTTGGATGAGATCTTTCCCATTTCTGAGCACAGTTTGATGCTGTTATTGATACCCTGGCAGAGTGCTCACCCAGATCTGTCATTGGGGATATTTTATACCCACTTTAGTCCTGTTTCAAACCCCCCAGCAGCTGTGTGGCCATAAAAAATCAACTTCATCCCAAGTCAAACCCAAAATGCTGAAACTCAGAAAGAGTAGAAAGGAGTAGAAAAAAAATCCTCCCCTTTGTCCTGAGACTTGGTGAGCAGCAGTAACTCAGCATTTTCTCTGTCGAGGGTTTCCCCATCCCTCTCACTCGGAATTTCCTCCTCTTTGGCTTTTATCCAGGACTTGCGTTCTCACCTTCAGGGTGAGGTACAAGGTGCTTTAATTTGCTTTCCCAATGACTTGTTTTCCTTGGTCTTCCTGCAGTGTGGAGCCCGATCCAGGCAGGATGCACCATCTTTTCCTCTGGCATCAAACAGCCAGCACAGGCTCCTGGGTCTGGATGCCTCTACAATCTCTCTGGGTAATCTGTCCCAATCTTCAGCTGCACTCACAGTAAAAAAAAAAAGAGTTTTCCTCTGTTTGCACAGAATTTTCTGTATTTCAATTTGCCTCTTTCTCTGGCGCTGGGCATCACTGAGAAGCTCCTGGTTCCATCTTCTTTTCTCCTTCACCATCAGGTATTTCACAGAATCCCAGAATGATTTGGGTTGGAGAGGCCTAAAAGCTGATCCAGTTCCAGCCCCTGCCACGGGCAGGGACACATCCCACCATCCCAGGTTGCTCCAAGTCCTGTCCAATCTGGCCAGGAACACTTCCAGGGATCCAGGGGCAGCCACAGCTTCTCTGGGCACCCTGTGCCATGGCCTCATTATCCTCACAACCAAGAATTCCTACCCATTATCCCATCTAACCCTGCCCTCTGGCAGTGGGAAACCATTCCTCCTTTTCCCGTCACTCCAGGCCCTTTCCCTAATGGAAATTGTCTCTCTCCATGTATCCTGGAGCTCCTTCAGGCCCTGCAAGGCCACAATGAGGTCACCCCAAAGCGTCTCCTCTCCAGGCTGAACAATCCCAGCTCTCCCAGCCTTTCCTCCCAGCAGAGCTGCTCCATCCCTCGGATCATCCTGGTGCCTCCTCTGGCCTCTCTCCAGCAGCTCCAGGCCCTTCCTGTGCTGGATCCAGGGCTGGAGCAGCTCTGCAGGTGGGGCTTCACCTGAGGGTGGCGGAAGGGCAGATTCCCCCCTTCCCTGCTGCCCACACTGTGGGATCAGCCCGGGATGCAGTTGGATTTCTGGTCCCAGTGCACATGGTCAGGGCACGTCCAGCTCTGACCCAACAGCACCCTCAAATCCTTCTCCCAGGGCTGCTCCATCTGTTCATCCCCGGCCTGGATTGATCCCAGAGTTTAACCCAACCCAATAACATACCTCGCCCTTGGTTTTGTTCACACAGGGATGTTAAAACTCATTTTAATTCTCAGTTCTTTGGGGCTTCTTGCCATGAATCCCTGCAGCACCTTGAGTGACACATCCCTCATCCCAGAGCTGGCCTGCAGGCACTGCCGAACCAGATAGAGGGGGGAATTACATCCCACTAAGGAAAAAAAAATCCAAATTTAGGTGTGTTTCTGTCCAGAGAGCCATCTGTTTGCTGTCTGCACATGAAAGCTGTGTAACCATGTAAACAGAGTTGGGATTTTTGCCTGATTGCAGCAATATTCCCATTTGTTGTTTTTCCTATTAACCTTCCAGTGCTGGAGCAAAGAGATTGGGAAATGAGCTACATGGAAGAATTCTGAGTGATATTCCCTATCAGATCTGGCTGTTCCCAAGGTATGTTAGAAATGAGCCTTTCAAATGAGGGGAGGGCTATTCAGCAGAGTCCTTTTAAGCTTGGAATTCACAGCTCAAGACGAAATGTGTCTCTTTCCTTCTTTCTCTTTCAAAGAAGCATCGGAATGAAAGGGGACGTGCTGACCTTGGAAATTACCTCCTTCTGTTCCTGGAGGAGAGGAGAGGCAGGAGGAAGAGGTTAGGAGTGCGAAATGCTTTGGGGTTTGGATGTCAAAGACTTCAAACTTCTGTTGCAACACGTTTGCTAAACAACCCCAGCGATGAAAAACAGCTTTTGTCTGCTCGCAGCCCCTTATCAGCCTTCCCATCTGATAACAGGAATCATGACTGGCTATTAACCATTCAAAAGGAATAAAGGTGACCCCATGATCCCTGTGGTGCTGGAAGGAACCTCGGAAAGCATCTGAGGCTTGGCTTGGTGCAAAGCACAGCAACCACCAGCGTCTGTTCCAATGGATCACGTCAAAAATACCTGACATTAAAGGCAGGCAAGAGCTCTGGCAGCCCTAATTAACAGCAGATTCTGCTTGGTTCGTGTTCCAATCTGCCTCGATTCGAATTCCGGACAAGCAGACTTCTAGGAACTACGTGTGGATAGTTTGGCACGCCTGGAAAACCAGGCATTGCCTACCGTGACACGTCATCGCCACAGGGAAAGCACTGACCAGGCTTTGTGGATCTGGCCCAAGCAAATCTGTCGCTGGATGGGGCAAAAGTGAGGGACCAGCCTGAAGATGGAAATTCCCAAAGGTTTGAGGCCACATCCCAGTGCCATGCCCAGCTCCGGGCTCCTCAGCGCAGGAGGGACACGGAGCTCCTGAGGAAGGGCCTGGAGCATCTCCATGCCCAGGAAAGGCTCAGGGAGCTGGGGCTGCTCAGCCTCGAGAGGAGCCCCAGCTGAGAGGGGCCCTCAGCCCTGGCTGTCCCTGGCTGCAGGGAGGGCTCCGGGCAGGGCCCGGGCTCTGCTCCGGGGCCCAGCAGTGGCACCAGAGGAACAGGCAGGGACTGATCCCAGGAATTTCCTCTGCACAGGAGGCAGAACTTCTGCCTTGGGCAGTGCCCGAGGGCAGGTGCTAAAAAGCTAGAAGCGGAGAAATTCTTCAGCCTTTTCTCAATATTCTGTGAGCAGACTGTCTTTCCTATGTAAACTATTTTAAACAAGGTCACAGTTCCATAAACTTCTTGCACCCGCAGGCTGTTTTGCAAGATTGTTATGGCTTTGACTTTGAAAATATTTTGGAATCGGTATCTTAGGACTTGGCCAATCCTCTCAAGGGGTGGATGGCCGAGGAACCAATTACCTATTGCCACTCAACACACTTTTGCGATCTATCCTATAAAAGTAGTTAAAAAATTATTAAAGCGCTTAAGCTTCGGCTTCCACTTGTTCATGAGCCTGGACTCTGTGTTGTTTTCTTTATGCGTCTCGGACGTAACAGCGACACTCGAGCTCTGAACAGAGCCCAGAGAGGCTGTGGAGTCTCCTCAGCGGGGATATTCCAGAATTATCTGGACACAACCCTGTACCCTGCACTCTGGGATGGCCCTGCTTGAGCAGGGAGGTGGCACCAGGTGCCCACGGTGGTCCCTTCCAACCTGACCCATCCTGGAAATCTGGGATTTCTCAGGAGAGCAAAAAAGAATTAAATCCCTTTAAAAGCAGTGATAAAACCTCCCAACACTGTAATTGTTTTAGTGGAATCCCTCAGCAGACTTTGCCCCAAAGCATTGGAAGAGCTTCTCCAGATGCTTCCGTATCCCACTGAAATTTCAGACACTTAAAAGTAGATTTTGCCTTCAAAAAGGAAATACTACAATATTTCCATTCTATTTTATCACTATTTTAAGGGATTTAATTTTCTGTGCTCCTCTAAAAGACTGGATTTTTGTTGATGGAGGATGTCAGTCTGGGGTTATTTAATCTCTAAAGTTATGAAGGGAAAATAACAATAAAAAGCCATGGGAGAATAACAAATAAAGCTTTTATGGAGAAGATACTAATTTAGAAATCCTGTTTGTATTTAAACAATCTCGCCTGAAAAAAAACTTTACTTGAGTAAAATGTGAAGTGAGTGTAAAAATGGACTTGAAAGAGCAGCAGAAACTTCATAGGAAATAAAATCTCCCAAAGGAATGTCCATGACCTTTTCCTGTTCTATATTTTGGACTGGGTGCCCAGGTACTGTTTTCTGGTAATAAATAATAAAATTGCATTTTCATTTAGATAACTTCAAATACAGAAGACATTTCATAATCCATGCCTTAAAAAGTGCTTCAGGACTACTCAAAAGGAAAAAAAATTGTGTAAATATTTTGGGACTTGGAGGAATTTTGTGGTTTTTTTGGTCCCTCCAAGTCTCCTCTCTTAAAATAATTAAAAACAAACAAAAAAAAAAAGCCACAAACAAAAAGAAAATTTAAATGCAGAGCAAAAGGTCTCTGATGGTACAAAGGGAAAGGAGAACAACAGGGAATAAAAGAGAATAAAAAGAACATTTTTGATCAAATTGGAAATCAAATTAAAATACAAATATATTATTTTAGCTATAAAAAAACCCCACAAACAACAACAAAGCCCCTCCATTTCCCTAAAACAGAGAGAGATAAACAAGGAAACATTCCCTAAAAACAGCTTGGGAAAAAAATTAAGCAGCTTGAATCCTAATCATAATTAAAGCCTAATAAGACTGGGCCTTATCAAATCTAAATTATTTTAGTAGCTGTAGTGATAATTAATGAGGCCATTTTTAAACCTTCAAAATAATTGGTGATGGCATAATCTGATCATTTGTAGGCAACAACACCCAAGCCAATCAACTTGGTTAATGATAATTGGTCAATGAAGACAAATTGAATGGATTTAATTTGTGATTTATACAAAGGAGAGGTTTAAAATGGAATGGATCCATCAGTTTTTCTCCATTGGATTTAAGGGAGAGCCAGGATTCCATGTTTGTCTTTAGAGGCTTTCATGGGAAAAGTAGACAAGGCAAACGGTTGGGAGAGTTGGGAACATTCAGCCTGAAGAAGGCTCCTTCTGTACCTACAAGAAAATCAGAGAAGGACTTTGGAAAAGAGCATGGAGTGACGGGATAGGGAGGAATGGCTTCAAAGTGACAGAGAGGAGGTTTAGATGGGATATTGGGAGGGAATTCCTGGCTGGGAGGATGTTGAGGGGCTGGGATGGAACCCCCAGAGAAGCTGCGGCTGTCCCTGGATCCCTGGAACAGTCCAAGGCCAGCTTGGAGCAGCCTGGGATAGTGGGAGGTGTCCCTGCCCATGGCAGGGGCGGGACTGGATGATTTTAAGATCCCTTCCAAGCCAAACCATTCTGGGGTTTTATGAATTCACATCCTGTGCCAGATCCTTCGTGGGCAGAAATCCAAGAAGTCGTTCATAAGAAGAATTGCAGTACTTGGAGTGTTGTCGTTCCCAGAAAACTGAGGGGTAACTGGCATTTTTAAGTTTTGGTGATTTTCTCCTGGTCATGGTCATAACAATTTGCTCAGAACGAGTGTCGGGCTTGTCCATAAAATTCAGCTGGACTTTGTACAAATTTGGATGCAGTAAGTTTTATTCCTTGAACATTTTTTGTTGCAATTGAAAAATGGAAGAGAGCAAAGGAAAAGAATCTTAATGATCCCAATTCCTCCTTCTCTTTTTTCCCAGCTATCTGGAAAAACTAGGAAAACTGCCTGAAAAGAGAGGCCGAGTTACACAGTCCAGGATGATTCCAACAGATCATTCCACATCTCCACACAGCTGGAAGTGGATTCATCAACCTCCTGTTTCTTGTGCCCTTTCCTCCAAAAAAAATCCACCTCCAAGAACCCCGGGAATGAGGAACTTGTAAAGAAAATTCTTTGGAGAATTACCCCGTGCTTCCAAGGCCTTCCTTCTTGGCAGGAGGGTTGGAATCCTTTGATTGCTCAAATTAATCAATTTAACGGGAATATGGTCACGCTCTTAGCTATGAGGTCACCTTGGGTGAGCAGCTGAAGCATGGAATGACCTCAGACCTCACTAAGGGGATTTTGGATAACTTCCATGTTTTCCTTACATTTTGGAGAAGCACATGGAGGGGCAGGTGGGAGGAAAGCTTTGCTGAGTGCCTTGTCCGTTGGTTTTGCTCTTATCCCATTCCAGAGAAACACCTGTTGTGCTCTTGGAAAGTTTTCCTGTGAGTGGAAGAAACGTGACAAATTTTCTCTTGGAAAACAGGGGAAGGACTGGCTTGGAAAACAGACACCCAGAACCATTAATTTTGGATCTCAGTGGGGGTAACGCTCACTCGTATGAACGTGGAAATCTGGAATTGGATTTTAGACGGATTTGTAGTGGGCCGGTTCATCCATAAATTCTGGGACAAAATCCTGGCAAATTCCCTGATCTCCTGGATGTTCTGCTGGATCAGTCCCAGTGCAAGGTATTTTACTGGATATAAACACAAATTGGATTTCCACGCCTTCATTTTGGCATGGAAAATATCCAATATGTGGATATTGTCTTAGCTCATTTTAAGAAGTGCTATAAAATACTTGCACGGGTCTTGGTTTTATTTCATTATTTGCTAATAGCAGGATTTTATTAGCATTTTATAATTATTTATAATTACTTTATGATTATTTTAACCCTCTTAAGGTCAAACGTTAGGGATTTGTTCAGTTTGGCTTTAAAAGCAAGAAAAAAAATCTCATTGAGGTGGTTTTTTGAAAAATATTTTGTCTTTGATTAGAAAATATTTCCTAATCCACTAATTTCCATAAAATTAAATTTCCCTAAAATAAGTGAGCAGGAAAAAAAAGATTAAAGACTTCTTTCCAGGCTTGAAATAAATTGGGGAAAAGCCTTTCCTGAAATACAAAATCATAAACTTATTTATTCTGTTGGACAAAAGCTGACATTACTGGGAATTTTGACTTTTCACATTAGTTTCTCAACCTGTTTCAAGTCAAGACACATAAATTCAGGGGAAAAAAGTGGAATTAATTTCTTGATTTCTGAAAAAATTTTCCATTGACAATTGAAAAAAATAAACAAATTTTAACAACTTCTGTATCCATTTATATTCCATAATTAGTTTTATTTTCTCTGTTGTGAGCACATTAAATTGTGGCTTTCAAAGCAAAAAAAAAAAAATCATAATTTGAAATATCGCAGTAATTCAGTATTTGAAATACTGAAAAATTTGAAATATTTTCATAAAGACAGATCAGTATCTACAGCAAAATTTGAGCTTTTCCACTAATTTTTCCTGCATATTCCATGAGACCCTATAAACTCCAATTAACAGGGATTATAGGCATTCCAAACCTGGCCATAACCTGGGTGAGGGTCCTCTCCCCAGCCCAGAATTGGGAAGCGCAGGAGGAAAAGCAGAGTAAATCCAGGCAGTGTCGAGTTCCTTTTCCCCACCACACCCTCCCAACTTTCAGCAATGGATTTTATAGACTTCCTTAGAAAATCATCCGGGTTAATTCCCATCTGGATTTCTCCCCTGTGATGTGGCCTAATCCGGTTTCAGTGCATTCCTGGTTTTCCTTTGGGACTATCTGGAAGCCACGAGTCGCTCCCTTTTTCCAGAGGAACATGAGGAAGTGCTGCCTTTTGCCTCTTGATCCCACTGGCTTATGCAAAAAGGATTTCGGAATCCACTTGGTTTGTATCCCTGTCTGTAATCCTGATCCACCTCCGCTTCCTTGCCTTGAATTCCACTTTTTTTTCACCTTGTCCATGCATTTCATTGCCATTTACACTTGGATTTTCAATGAGTTTAAAACCACAAATAAAGTATTTCAGATTTTGATATTTTGATTAAAAAATTCCAGCTTCTTAATAGGGAAACAATTACAAAAAAAAAACGTGACCAAAATGAGCTTTATTAGATGAGTTTTGTAAACCCCTTTTAATTGGATCCAAGGAAATGAAGAGGTATTAATGTTATAAAGGAAAACTGATTGACTACAGTGTTTCCCAGGATGTCTTCCACAAGAGTCACGAAATCAGGGAATGGTTTGGTTGGAAGGGACCTGGAAGCTCATCCCATTCCAGCCCTGCCATGGGCAGGGACACCTCCCACTATCCCAGGGTGATCCAAGCCCCATCCAACCTGGTCTTGGACTGTTCCAGGGATCCAGGGGCTTCCACAGCTTCTCTGGGCACCCAGCCCCTCCCCACCTTCCCAGCCTGGAATTCTTTCCCAATATCCCATCTATCCCTGCCCTCTGGCAGTGGGAAGCCATTCCCTGTGTCCTGTCCCTCCATCCCTTGTCCCCAGTCCCTCTCCAGCTCTTCTGGAGCCCCTTTAGGCCCTGGAAGGGGCTCTGAGCTCTCCCTGGAGCCTTCCCTTCTCCAGGTGAACATTCCCAGCTCTTCCAGCCTAGCTCCAGAGCAGAGGGGCTCCAGTGCTGGGAGCAGCTCCAGGGCCTCCTCTGGACTCAAGAGAACTGTTCAGAGATCTTCCTTTATTTCTTGACTCAATGGGAAAAAAACTATTTTCCCAGAAAAAAATTCTCTTTAGGCAACTTTTGTCTTCCAGGTGGTGATTCCAAAGGAGGTCTGGTGCAAACACCAATGGCGTCACGTTAGGAAAATGCTGCCACAGATTTCATCAACTGAGTACCAAGACCTGGGATTTAAAGGCTCAACATCCAATTGCTCTGTCAGTTTTCCACGGAGCCCCACAGCTGGTTCAGTATGGAGAAATGGATGTCTGGCATTTCTCTATGAATTTCAGGGAAAAAATCCCCAATCTGATTCCAATCATCCCAGAGAAATGCACTGTAACATCATAGGGTCATATTTTATGGAGTAAAACTACTGTAAACAGAGCCTGAATTTGCTATCATTTGGTGGATTCTTCCCAAATTTTTTTTCATGTTTATAGTCAAAAGCCATCTATATCCTACTCTGTATCAAAGTCAAGCCCCTGCGGACATTTCCTTGATTAAGCAAAGACATTTTTAGCTGAGCACTTGGCAGAAGAAAAATCGTCGGCGACAATCGATCCCAGAGAGCTCCGCAGGTTAGAAAAATGTTTGGACAAAGGGAGAAGGCAATAATAATAAACTGCATGTGGCTTGATAACCTCCCTGCCAACATCCTCAGCCAGCTGGAAGCGGAAATGGGAATGATACGAAGCTCTGGATGCGCAGTGGTAACTGAAACTTCAAGGAAAAATAATGTCCAGTAAATACTGGAAATATGACTTGGTGATCAGGGGGCTTTTTTTAGCAAGCAGAGTATAAAAGGTGCCTGTAAAATGCAAAGTTTCCGTTTTTTCTGGAGGAAAAGCTGATGCTGTTGACCAGGATATCTGGGTCGTGGATACTGAATCATGGATAAAGGATCCAGTTGGGGATGGGAGGTCGGGTGTTGAAAACAGTCGTGATGGGAGGTTACAGGTTCCAAACCTCTCCTTTTCTTCATAGGATCACAAAATCTTGGACTGGTTCAGGTTGGAATATCCTTAAAGATCATCCAGCTCCACCCTTGCCATGGGTGGGGACACATGCCTCTATCCCAGGCTGCTCCACTGGGAAAAGCCCCTTTAGCAGGATCCCGTGGTGCTCCACAGGGCGGGGATCTTCCCATTCATTTTCCAGGAATGGGGGAATAAATCCGAAATAAATTGGGTGAGTCTCCTACTCTGAGGAGGAGATTGGCGGTAGCTCCAACTACTCAAAGGACATTTCACTGTCATTTACACCCCAGGTCGGTGACACTCTGCAGCATAAATCAATTCAAATAGGATTTAAATAGGAGGTTTAAATAGGATTTAAACCTGTCCTAAACCGCGGCATGGTTTATTGATGCTCTAGGTCTAAACCCTTGTGAAGCTCTTTCACCAGGGCAGGGTTTTATCCCCCAAAAACACCAAAAAAACCCAAATAAACAAAAAAAAACACAGCACAGGGATATCTCCCTTTCAATCACTGGGAAAAAGGCCTTAATCTTTCCCACTTCCTCACCCATTTATTGATCCATCTCCCTGTGCCTTCGCTGGAGCAAACCTGGAAGCAGCTAGGATCTGTTAATTCCCCGCTCAAGTCGAGCACAGGCTGGGGTGTTTTCCCTGGACAGTGGCTGTGATCCCTCACACCTGATCCCACACACCGGGTAATTGCAGCTTCCATTCCCCTTTGAAAAAGCCATGGATTTCTAACACCTCTTAGGAAGATGCCTTTCCATGCTGGAAAGCAATTCCCAGTTAGTTCAACCTCCTGGAAAATCCTGGAGCTCACTGCTCAGGGAACCTGACCACAGGCGAAGAAAATGGAGTCCGTTCTGCACTTAATTTTAACTCCATGTTTTAATTAATTTATTGATTTAATTTAAGTTAATTAAAAATGAATTAATTAAATTGTGATCGCACTGGTAACACCCTGCACAGGTTATGGCTCTGTCCGTGAGGAGGTGACAAGCATCAGCGTAGAAATTGACCGGAATTTCATCTCAAATCCAAGGATTTAGTGAGAAGTTTGAGCACAAACTTCCAGATTTTATCTTTTTACCTTCCTTCTGTAAAAGCTCTTTATCACCAGATGGGGAAAACCACCTGCAAACCGATGGAAAACCATTATTTTTCCATGCATTGCAGTTTCAACAGGCAACTCTAAGTGTGGCTTTTCCAAATCCTTTAAATTCTAAACCCAGCTTTATTCCGACACGTGGCCGCTACTGCCAGGAACAAGTGACCTCGGAGATGAAAACTCCTGGTTTAGTTCCCTTTCAATTGAAATCCCGTTTTTATTTAATGGAAAACATGTCCCTCTCCAGCTAAATCAGCTCCCCAAAATGGGCAAACGCACAAAGGGAAATAATCATTAGTTATTATCCTCATTATTATTATTTTGGTTTGGGGGGTAATTACATCATGCCTGTTCTCATCCTCATATCTGATCAAAAATGGCCCTGAGGTGACCAAGAAAAACGTGGATTGTTTCCCTAACCCTGGTTAGGAAGCCTGGAAAAGGGTGTGGATACGGATTTCTTAAGCAGGAGGGATACACTGAAAGGGAAACAGAGGCAGATTCCATGTGGAACTGTGTGGAATTGTGTCCTGGGGGATGAATTTGGCCTCTTGGAACCATTCCTGGAGCTCCGCCTGGATCCCTGGCACTTCTTTAGGTATCATGGAATGGGTTTGGTTGGACGGGACTTTAAGGATCATCCAGTTCCACCCCCTGCCACAGGCACGGACGCCTTCCACTATCCTGGGTTGCTCCAAGCTCTGTCCAACCTGTCCTGGAAAAATTCCAAGCATGTGGAAGCCACAACTCCTTCCCACAAACCCATCTACTTCAGGATCTGAAGGTTTGCACTCCCAGCTCCTGGACAAGGAAGAGGCTGCTCCTACATTTATCCGTGGACATGACACAGATATCTGGGGATCACCAAAATCCCAGTTTTCCACCACTGGCAATTCTTTCACCTAAAGGGACATGTTTCCATATTTCCAGCTGCATGGAGGGACAAGGATGTCTGCAAAAAGTTAGGGCAGCCTTCCCTTGGGATTCATCCTCCTCATCCAACACTTATATTGGATCTGGCCATCCCTGGCTCCCTTGGTATTCATGGAAATACCATACATGACATTGGTGGTAACTGGACAGCTCTGGAAGTCAGATCAATCAAAGCTGATCAGATCAAAAATCAGATCAATTAAAGTCCACAGGAAAACAGGAATGCTGAAACAACCGGATGATTGGATGGACCCTTTTAGGAAGAACAGTTCTTAATTTGCGGGGTTCTTCCACATTTTTTTTCCTGAGCTAGGGTTTAAAGAGGAAATATGTAATACTTTTAGTCTGGAGAACACACAGGGCTTTAAAAAAACTCTGGCTTAATCTTTAGCTCCTCTAAGTCAGCATCCCCTCCTAACAAGTGTCCCTGATTGACACCAGCTGAAATCCTTTGGGAATAGCTCCTCTGGGATTCATTTTGCCTTTGTAGCTCAGGTTAGGATGTAATGTTGATTTTTCCATAGAAAACATTGATTTTTGGTTAAAATTCCCTCTGCTGAATGAATGAATGAATGAAAGCTTTTGGCTGAAGCCTGAAAAGACAGATTTGGAAAATGTGTGGCAGTTTCTCACTGGAATATAATTCCAATATTTTCTGCTCCCGCTCACTTCAGCAAATACCTCGTAGTTTCATCTCCCTGGGAAAACCATGAGATTCCTTGGAATTGCAGCATCATGGGAAATGTAGTCCAACCAAAAAACAGGATCCAGACCAGAGAACGGAGGTACCAAAACCCATAATTCCCACAAAGTCCCGCTGTGCTTTGTCCTTGGGAATATTTGCGACCTTCAGGTATTTCTTTTTCCTGCAAATATTGAATTTCGCCATGGAAAGAAACACTTCTGGAATAAGGACAGAATTCCTTTGCCAAGAATCTTAATACTCTATCAGCAAGTGGTTTGGGTGGAATTTTTTCCAAGTTTCACCGAGGCTTTTTGGAGAAGATAGCGTGGAAAATATTGTGTAGCTGATGGTGGGGATCGAGTCGTCTTCCAAAAAAATAACTTGGATAAAAGGAGTTGGGATGGAAGACGCAGATCAGAAGCTGAAGGCTGAAAACCAGGTTTGCTTCGTGGTTAAATCTGAGACATCACAAACGCCATGATTGAAATAATTATAAAAATATGGAGATCCTTTGTGGAGCTCCTTGTGATTCCCTTAAATAAATAAATAACAATTCCCAGAATATCACAGGAGCAACAGCACTGGAAATCCCCAATTTTTTATTTCTCCCAAGTTCCTGCAAAGTTGAAGGTGAGAGGTGAGAGGCAGGATCAGGATTTCACTCTGACAGGGAAAAGGGATCATGGAAGTTGCCCAAAGGGAGATTTGAACTGAATTCATGGAATAAAATTAGGCAAGGAATGGTTCAAACATTCTTGCTTAAGGCGCTCTGCTGTGAATACCGTGCTGATCACAAATTAAGATTTTTTGGGGAATTTTGTATCCATTTCCACCCTCTGGGACTACTCTTACCTGGTTCAGGTGAATAAAAACCAGGCTGGGACACATCCTTGGCGTTTCCATGGTCTCCAGGTGTTTCCAGCCCAGCTGAGATCACAATGCCAGGACAGGACATAATTTGATCATGAAGTGATCAGGAATTTTGTCTCCTTAAAAACCAGGGCACGAAGACTCCCCTCTATCCTGGGGTTGATTCCCTCTAAGCCCAGAGGGCTCCTCTGGAAGTCAGGCCCAAGTTTGCCCGTGTTAATATTGACAGATGTTTATCCCACTTTCTCCTTCACTGCTGGAAACCCCACACCCTTTCCAGGAAACTCATTTTTATGTTTCCCACTCTTCCAGCAGCAGAAGAATCTCTCTGGGATCTCGTGAGAGCCCAATATTCCCACAGCGGCCATGTCTGGAAGAGCTCTGGGAAGGAGGGTGTGTTTTTTGGATGATTTCTCTGTCTAGGATGTAAAGAGAGGAGCATTTTTATTACAGCTTTGAGCATTCCCTTGTTCCCGCTCCATATGGAATTCCCGGATATGGAGCCTATCAAAAAACCACCCACAAACCCAATCAGCGCTGATCAATTTCAACATCTAATAATCAATATCCTCACTGTCGGGTGCTCAGACTTCAGCCAAACCCTCTCTGGTGATTTTGTTAGCCTGGCAGCTCCCCTTGGAGAATCCCAGCACAGAAAGCAGCCGATGTGGATGGGCTGTGTCGTTTCAGAGCTACTCGAAAGTTCAGAGAGATGGACCAGAGCCACGGAGTTATAAAACACGAGATTCCTTCTTCCAGGAAATACCCCAGGACACAACAAACGGGGCAGTCAGCACTTTCACTGATCTGAGGAAGAGCAGCTCGGTCTTTCCCAGCTTCCTTTTGACATTCAGAGATTACAAAGAGCCGGGAGCTTCAGGATAAGGGATGAGATCACAGATATCCTGCAAAACCCTTTTTTGCAGGAATATCCCGCCTCTCACAAGTTGGATTATTGAAAATGCCCGGCACCTGCCTGCTGGTTTCAAAATCAGGTACACGACCTGGGGCTGCCAGGATTTTGCCAGCAGCACCCCAGCAGTGCCCCTGGATATCAGGATACAGCTCCCTCTCCCATCCCAATGGGATAATCGTCCTCTGACCTCTCCTTTCCTGGATCAGAGAAACGACGTCAGATTTTTGGGTGGGGAAGGGAGGGAATGTTAAGCAAAGCTAATCTCCAGTAGCAACCTTGCTCCGGGGGTTCAAAGAGCGTGGCAGGGATTGTTTGGGACACAGGGAGAGCTCCAGGACAGATCCAGGCAGGAATTCTGGACTGCTTACAGAGGTGAAACACATCCTGGCCTCGGCAACAGCACATGATGGGAAAGGGATTGCTGCTGGTGTGTGTAATCAAAGCCTTTTCCATTTTTAATCCCTTGATGACAAATTATTTCTAGACTCCCAAATCACTCCTGTCAGCTCCATTCATTCGATTTCCAAGGTGTGTCTAAACAGTGGGATCATTATTCCGCTTTGATTCAATGCTGGTAAACTTTTCCTGTGGGAAAAGGCAACTTTTGGATCTCCCTTTCCATACGGCTCCACGACACAAATTCCCAGTCCGAGGCCAGAAACACAAACCCTCAATTCCTTGCACTTTAAATATGGGAAAAACCTTCCTGTTGGGATGTTCAAGGGCTTCCTGGAAGGAAAAGTGAATTCCTGCTGGCGGTGGAGCACAGCAAGGACTAAATGGGCTCCCTGGAAATGGAGAGTGTCTGGAATGATGCAGGAATTTTTGTCTTATGTAATCGACTGAGAGCAGTTTGGGGTTTGCTCCTGAGACAATTAAAAAACTGAAGGGGAAATAATTATAATAAATCAGTCTAAGCTCATCATCAGGCTGTAAATTAACGGAAGTTTCCTGGAAACAGGAATGAGTTTCTGGAAGAACATCCTATTATAATAATGAGGAAAAGCAGGATGAATGGGGACAATGTGGATGATGCTGTGAGCCAAGAATTCCCATTTTAATTCTGTGTCCTGTCAGGAGAACCCTCATCTCCACCTCACCCAGCCACTTCAAAATGCAACGTAATTAATTGTTAGATACAGCTGATGGAATATAACAGCAACCAATAGACAAAACATTAATTAAAGGTAAGGAAAATCCCAGGAATTCTGTGCCTGGAGCTGACTTTTCACAGGGACTTGCCTGGAGATTCCTCAAATTGATCTTTCAATTCCTCTCTGCATTTATCCAGATCCATTAAAAACCATTAAAGACCCTTTCCCCCTCTGTTACCATTATGGAATCTTCCCAAAACTTTGCTCTTCTCTCTGTAAATCTTCTGTTTTCTGACCCAAAATTTGTTATTTGTATGAATTTTACTTTTACATTTCTATCCCACCAGCATCTTTTAGTACACTCAGATTTCTGCCTTCCAAATGTTCATATATCTCAGGTACTTCTGGACTAAGCAAGGATTGATACTGGAGTTTCCTCATCCTAATTTCCCTGATCCATCTTCCAGCCTTTGCTGCATTGATTCTTCCAGAGAAAACCTTGTTGGATTCCTGGTGGAATTGCCCTCACTTGTTTCCCTGCTTTGTCAAAAGAATCTCCTGCTCATCTTTCCAAAGCCCAGGGATTTTCAAGCCCAGAAGGAATGGCTGACAAAACCTAATGGATTAAACCCCCCTGGATTTGGCCACCGCGGTTTCTCTGACTACAGCGGAATTCTGGAAAGCAGCAGGAATAAAAATAAAGGATGAGAGAGGGATTTGAGAAGAGTGGCTGCTTGTTTTTCCTTGTCCTGAATTCTGGCTCGTTTCCTTTGAAGTTCTGCTGAACTTGAGCGCGGTGCAGGGAATGAATCCATCTTCTCCTCCTTCGCATGGATGGGCACTTCCCTCTTCCTTCCTTTCCTCATAACCCCACCCCAAACTCACCCCCACCTCTCCCACTTGCCCGGTTTCACTCGTGAGTTGGAAGCAGTTTTGAAATGAGTCTGGATTCACTGCCCTGAAGGAGGGCAGGGTTAGATGGGATATTGGGAAGGAATTCCTGGCTGGGAGGGTGGGGAGGCCCTGGCACAGGGTGCCCAGAGAAGCTGTGGCTGCCCCCGGATCCCTGGAAGTGTCCAAGGCCAGGTTGGATGGGGCTTGGAGCAGCCTGGGATAGTGGGAGGTGTCCCTGCCCGTGGCAGGGGGTGGAATGGGATGATCCTTAAGGACCCTTCCCACCCAAACCATTCTGGGGTTCTATGACTCTGCAGGTTGGATGGACAGATTCTTTTACATAAAACGAAATGAAATTAGCTGAAATGAAATTAGCTGAAATCAAATTAAATGAAATCAAATCAAAGAATCATTTGGATGGAGTCATAATTCTCCTTTTGGGATTGTAGAGAGAACGGAATGAGTGCCTGTCCATAAAAGCTTGGTCCAAAACACATTTGGGTGAGATAAAACAATGAGGGAGGAGTAGAAACTCCAATTAAATGATCTAATTCCAATTAAACGATCTAATTCCGCTCAGATCTGAAAATCTGAGGAACTTGGCAACTTCCTTGTTGTTTGTATCTTTCCATGGGGTTGATGTTTCCACAAGAGGGTTGGATCCGGCTAAACACTCAAAAAGCTGGAAAAAAACTTTTAAAACTTCTGTTAATTGTTAAATCCATTGTGTTCTTTCTTATGCAAATTATTTCATATTTGGCTGTGGTTTTAATTCCTGCTCTGATTCCTGATTGAGGCAGCTCTTCCTCTGCTCCAGAATTTTTCGGGAGTTTTTCAGGAGTTTTTCAGGAGTTTTTCAGAAGTTTCTCAGGACAGGGATGGCCTGTTGGGAATTGCAGATTTAGTTCAGAGCTGACACAGTAAAATTCTAATCTTGAGTGCAGCAGAACTTCAGCACTAATTACAATTACAACGTGCAAACAGCTTCTTGGGAGGCTGCTCCAGCAGATCCTTGGCTGCAGGAATTTATCCCACACTTCCCTCTTGGGGTGGGAGCTCAGCTCCTGCTCATCCTGACTTCCCATTGATTGATTCAGCAAATTAGGGAATTAATGCTCATCTTCCAGGGATTGCTTAAGTGCTTGTGAATGTGTTTATGATGGGAGGTGGAATTCTAGGAAGATTTATTAGGCCTGGCAGGCTGGGAGCGTGTTTGTTCCATGATTAATGCGCTTTACGGCTCCCAATCAACAACTTCCAAATATTGTCTCAGGATTTGCCAGGGAAAATCCGTGGCTCCAACCCATCCAGGGAACAGTAGCGGCTTTTGTGCTACTGGATTTCAGCTGGTGATGGTTGTGTGGGCTGGGGAGAAGAGCTGAAAGAATCCTGGATTAAAAAAGAGAAAAGCTGGATTACAGATAAAATTTGGGAGAGCGCGTGGGGAATAAATGGATGGACAGAACTGACAGTGCTGATTTAAAGTGGAAGTGCAACTTCTTGTGTTCCCCATCCTCTTGCAGGGAAATTGAGCCCAAATGAGAGAAAAATGACTAAAAAATTGTTATAATTCCTTCTCTCTTCTATTTTCTGTGTTTTTTGCTGCTTACGAAAATGGATGGCAAGAACTAAGACTGAAACTAAGTGCTAGAATTAAGAATGCTGAATTTAAAGTGAAAGTGCAATTTCTGGTGTTCCCCATCCTCTTGCAGAGAAATTGAGCCCAAATGAGAGAAAAATTACTAAAAAACTGCTGTAATTCCTTCTCTTTTTTATTTTCCATGGTTTTTGCTGCCTACAAAAATGGATGGCAAGAACTAAGACTGAAACTAAGAACTAAGAGCTGGAACTAAGAATGCTGGATTCAAAGTAGAAGTTCAAGGGGGAATGGTTCCCACTGCCAGAGAGCAGGGTTAGATGGGATACAGGGAAGGAATTCCTGGCTGTGAGGAATAGAATTCCCAGAGAAGCCGTGGCCCCTGGATCCCTGGAAGCGTCCAAGGCCGGGTTGGACGGGGCTTGGATCACCCTGGGATAGTGGAAGGTGTCCCTGACCACAACAGAGGTGGGAATGGGATGATCCTTAATGCTCTTTCCAACCCAAACACTTCCATGAATCCATGATTCCATGGATCCCTGATTTCTGAACAGTACATTCCTAAATTTATACAACTTAATCTAATCTGAGAAAGCAAAAAATCAATAAAAATGCATTTTTTGTTATTTATGGGTTTTATATTTTTCTCCTTTTTTTTTTTTCTTGTGAGAAATAAAATTATTCCGTTTTTATCCCTAAATGTTATTCCCGAAAATTCACCTTTTGGAATGCAACCACTGAGAAATTTATGAAGATTTGGAGAGAAAGGGGCAGCCTAACAAACCTTTTTATTGCTGTTATTTAGCTCTTAATTTAAGGCTTGGCTTGGAAGGAATCACAGAAGTCCCCTCATAACTTTATGTCTCCATCCCAAATTAAAAGGGATTGTTTAAATGGCTGTAAAATGTCCAGTTCTCATCCATTCCCCGGATTTTGTGAGGTTTAACTCTCCTGAAATCCTTAGGAATTGTCCTGGCACTGCTCACCACGGAGATCTTTGTGGCAGGAGGGCTGAGTGGAGGTTCCCAACAGATGAAGCCAGGAGGATATTCCAGAACCTGTGGAAGTTGTCAAGGCAACAACCAGCCGGGTACTGGAATTCCAAAGTCCCTGGTGTAGGAGTTTTCCCTATTTCAAGCTTTTCAAGGAAAAAGTCAGGAATTCAGCTCAGCTGTTTGAATAAGAAGTGTGATTATCCAAGGTCCTCCATGGATTCCTTTCCTATGGACCTCTGAGGAAAATTAAATTTGGATGGGATGAGTGTGGGTCACCTCCAGAAATCCCATCCAAGCAGCACTTCCAAAAAATCTGGGATGAGCATATTCAGCTCCGGTGGAAAGCATAAATCCTGTGGGGATGAGATTGGTGGAAAAGGATGGAAATTTCCATGGCGTGAATTCCCAGGGGGAAGCAGCCGGAGCAGTGCAAACACGGGGGAGTGACAAAAGACAGGAATCAGGTCTATCCAAGGTCGCACAATGGAGCAGCAGGAGAGGGAAGAACTGGGAATCGCACTGCTGCAATCCCAACTCGCTGCTGTATCCATTATCCTGGAATGATTCCCCTCCTGGTTTGGGGTTAGGAATTAAAGTAGTCCTGACTCTTGATCCTTCTCCTGAGTCATCCATTCCCCATCCATTCCTTCTCTACCACTTTCTCCTTCTCCTCTGCCATCCAACCCCTTTCCCTTGGAGCCCCCTGGCAGAGTTGCCTGAAGATTGATGGAAAACCAAGACTCCATAAAAGATTCTCCTGCAAGTGGATTTAATCCAGGCTCCCAATGACCCCCAAAGTGCATTTCAGGGCGTAATTAGAAGTGATCCACTCCACAGAGAGCTCGTTTATTCGGGAATGAGCATGGAAGCCGTGTTTGCTCAGGTTTTTCCCTCACACCTGACACTCCGGCATCAGGACACAAAGCTGCAGTTTCCCTGAAAATAATGAAGTGAGAGGTTCCATAAAGTCGTTTCCAGCTGATGGACTCCATGCTCCGCAAATATCCAGGAGACTCCCAGAGGAAAGCAGCAGGTCACTCCGGCTTGCACCAGATTCCATCCAGCAGCCATGCGGAGATCCCTCTTGGAAAGGGAGCAGTTTCCATGCAAGCTCTGCAGATGTTAAACTTTTAGAAATATGTTTAATATCTATTTTTTAATTGCTACCAGGATCACACCTCCTGCTAAGTTCAGGCTGAGTTAATTGGTTCCGTCCCTGAGGACTCGGGGAAAAGGATGGGATGGAAAGTGTTAAGAAACACCTGTGAACTTATCTAAGCCGATTTTTCATGGAGAAGGTTGAAAGCAGGAATGCCAGCGGAGATTTTCTGGAAAATGGGACAGACGCGGGACAATTTGCCTCAGACTGAGAAAGGTCAGGATTTCTGGCAGGCGGCAGAGCTGCTGCTCTGATTCAACTCAAACAGAGCCATTTGCTCCTCAGGCTCCCCGCTGACAAATTCAGAGCAGCTTGGATTGGGATGAGGGAAGTGTGTCAGAAAAAACAAGACCTAGACATCCACTTTTGAACTAAACCTGAACCCAAGCAGCACTTGGATCTGAACCTCATGAAAACGTCATTTCTTTTTCTTCTTTTCTTCTTTCCTCCTTTCCTATTCTTTCCCTTTTTCTGGAAAAACAGAACGATCTGTCAGTCACAGATTTTCAAGGTCTAGAGAAAAAATCCCACAGACGAGAGATGGAGGTTTGGGTACCTGCTTAAGTTAATGGAATCCTATTAGTAAAACTCACCAGGTTGCATTTGAACCCACAGTGGTGCCTTACTCCAGGTTGGAAAATATCTATCCGGTGATTTTCTACCTGTGCCTCAGAATCAGCAATGGTTTTACGTCTCTAAACAACAGGGGTTGCAGTAGGCAGGAAGAAAGTGAAAAGAAATTAATTTTAGTTAAACCGAGAGGCACTGCTGAGCCTCGAGTTGTCACAATTTATATATGAGAATTTTTTACTCTGTGTTTCCTCACTGCTCCAGGATCCCCAGCAGTGAATTCCTGCTGAAGGCTGATGGTCTTTCTCCAGTCCCACCTCACTTACTGCTCCCTCCGTTTGTTTTTTCACGGAGAGCAAATTAAAATCAAAGTGTCTGTGAAGGAACGTTTCGGTTCAGAGGCCTGAGAATACCTGAAGGGTGACCTCAGGCTGGGCTTTCTCTGCTGCACTCGGCAGGAGAAAAAATTCTAAGCTAAAATCACAATCCCTCTGCCCCATTCCTGCTGCTGACATCTGCAGAAGGTGAATTTTTCCTATTGATTACCTAAAAATCCGATTCGAAGCTCGTCTTTCAGTGACATTTCCATTTAGAACCCAAAATAGTGTCTTGATCTGGAGGAAGTGGTGGCAGGAGCCGTGAAGCTTTTGGCTGACAGAGTGGAGGATGTTTTATCGTGGACAACCTTCTCCTTTTTCCACCCTGCATCAGGAGAAACCTGGAATTCCCTTTCAACTTTGAAGAAAAGAGGAGCTAAGATCTCTGCTGTGAGTGCTGGAACGTGTCTTTCTCATAAACCCACAAAGCAATCTGCAGGTTTGAATTCTGCAGCCCAACCCAGCTCCGACCCCGCGCTCACAGGACACGAGGCCACGGCATCATCCAAGGAGCAAGAGGAGCCCAGAGGGAGGAAGAGCTGGAGAGGAAAACAAACAGAACCCCAGGAAAGGACAAGATGTGATCTCCTGACACTCATTTGCTCTTGAACCACCTGGGAGTTCTCTCCAGAAGCAGATTGTGTTCCAGGCAAACAGCATCGCAGCTGCTTCTTTTGGCTGGAAAAGCCGGGGCTTGCCCTCGACAATGAAAATTCATGAATATCATCCAAAACAAAGCTTTTAAAAATAGGAAAGCCGACCTCTGTGTCCTGTCTGACAGCTCTGAGGAGGGAGAAGCACACGGGAAAAGGGCTGAGGGATGATTTCTAGGCTGAGGGCTTATCAGCTGTTCCAGGCAGCACTCGATATCCTAAGTCTGGTCCTAAAGGGAAAGATGTTTCCTTACAGGATACTTTGCCCAAGTTATTTATCCCCCTGGGCAGGAGAAAAATCCTAATTGTTCTTCAAAAGACAGAGCTCCACCTTCTGTGTGCTGACCTAGCACTGTGCCCTGCTCTGCTGCCTGGGATAAGGAGTTTTCCCGTCATTTGGGAATATAAATATTCCACTGCTTTTTAGGCTGCACCTCCAGGGAAAGCCCTACCATCCCCACAGTCTTGGAAGGGTCAAGTGGAAAGGGATGGTTTGTATTGCTTTGTTGTGCCCAGCTGGCTCTTCTGCAGGAGGAAATTCCCCCAGGAAGGTACAATCCTTCTGGAATTCCCCTGGGACGTCAGGCCCAGCCTTTGTGAAATGGGTCATGAGAGGAAACACTTCCCTGTGAGGGTGGAGAGGCCCTGGCACAGGTTTCCCGGAGAAGCTGTGGCTGCCCCTGGATCCCTGGCAGTGTCCAAGACCAGGTTGGAGCAGTCTGGGATAGTGGAAGGTGTCCCTGCCCATGGCAGGGGGTGGAATGGGATGATCTTGAAGGTCCCTCCCATCCCAAACCACTCTGGGATCTCACAATGACGCCGAGCAGTTCCTGCAGCTCTCACAAAACAGGGTTGCGATTTTTATCTGATGAGAAGAAAGGTCTGATTTGAGGGATGGAGGAGTCTGTAGGATTCTGTCTTGGCCGAAGCTGCACCTTCAGAGACGGCATTTGACACCCGAAGGGTAGTTGGATGGATCAGGTCACGTCATCCCCTCTTGGCAAAGCTCCATCCCAAACCATTGGCGCTCCATCCCAAACCATGGGCACCCCATCCCAAAACGTGGCCCAGGCCACTTAACCCTTCCTCCTTTCCCTGTGATACGTGTCCTGCCTCATCCAAAAGGTGACCAGTGGCTTCTGGCCAGGACATCCCAACTTTTAGGAGTTCATGATGTGAAAATAAACCAGTGATACCCACAAGAGTGTGTTTTTTATATAAATATATGTATAAATACAATTTTTTTAAATATCTATGCATAGATTCCTGTGTTTTCGCTGTTCCCTGTCTTGGCTGAGGCCTGTTTTGGAAAGCAGACAGCAGTGAACTTATTAAGAATCCCCACTCCCGTTAAAATACCTCTTTAGTACAACAAAACACACGATTGTTGAACTGGGAAAAGATATTCCATAAATCTCCCAAAGTCAAACACCATGCCGGGAATATGGAAAAATACATCTATATATTAACTGCTCTTTTAACAGCATTATTTGACCCTTAGAAAAAACAAACAGAGGAAAGAAAAACGTTACAAGCCCAGAAAAAAATTCTCTGCCTCTTATCAAAAGCACATTTGAAGAGAGGCCTCGGAGGCATCTATTGTTTAATGGGCTATGCTTGATTTATTGACGATTATGTAGCAAAAAAAAATTCATGTAATCACTCCAAGGCCAAGAGAGGTGCAGGGCTTCAATTTATTAGAGCTTGGAAATAGAAAATGGCTTTTTTTTTTTCCCCCCTCTTTTTTTTTTCTCATTCAAAGAGTTTTGTTTGCCCAGCGGTGTGAAACAGTTCGATGGGCAAATCCCTCGGAGCCGAGCCATTCCTCTCTCCTTTTCCACAAGTAACTGGCCACACGAGGCTGCAGTCAGAGTTTACACAGCTGGAGGCTGGAGCAGGAGTTCACTGCTTTTATTTCAGGTCTCTTTTAGCAACGGCAGCCAGCCCCTGTCCCTCCCCGCACACAAACACCGGGGCTCTCACCCACCCACGGGTGTCTGCTGACCCATACCGTCCGTGGAGTTCACGGAATCACCTCTTTTCGGGACAAGAAAGGGGGAGAATATCTGAGGGAAAAGAGGGCAAAAACCCCCAAAGTCAATAGCCTGGTTTACCAACTAAACCCGCTACAAAGGTCAAGGCCAGGTTGGAGGGGCTTGGAGCAACCTGGGATGGTGGGAGGTGTCCCAGGTCATGGAATGGGATGAACTTTAGGGTCCCTTCAACCCAAACTGTTTTAGGGTTCTGTGATTTTATGAGGTGATGGTTGTTTCCTTTTGTCTTTGGCATCAACTGGGCCAGTGCAGAAATTCCAAGGTCTCCTCATCAAAGCACGGATTTGGCCCAGATATTTTGGCTCTGCCTCCCTCTGTTGAAATTTCAGTGTCCCAATTTTAACTTTCCCCTTTCAAACCCACTTAAAATGCAAGGAAATTCCTTTGGCTCCAGCAAGCAGAGCTGTTAATTAATTTTTGGGGTCCAAACATGATTGACATGGAAGAAGCACATAGGGACAGCCCCTTTTCCCCAGATTTTGTCACCTGGAGAAAGAGAAGGGAAGTGACAGGAAAGTGACTCCAAGGGATACAACAGCTCAGAGCAAGGGAAGAATCCCAAAAGTTGTGAAACTCCACTGCTGGATCTTGATATAAAATCATAAAATCATAAAATCCATCCCGGAATGGTTTGGGTTGGAAGGGACCTTGAAGATCATCCCATTCCCTGTGCAGGGACAACTTCCGCTATCCCAGGGTGCTCCAAGCCCCTCCAGCCTGGCCTTGGACACTTCCAGGGATGGGCAGCCACAGCTTCTCTGGGAAACTGTGTCCCAAGAGGGATTAGCCAAATAAAATAAAATAAAATAAAATAAAATAATCACCACAGGTAGAGAGAGGTTCTGTTGCTGTCCAGCACTGGATGAGCTCCGTTATTAATAAGCAGGATAATCCTTACTTCTGTGGGAATTCACGGCCATCTGCATCCTGGGAAATGTCGTCTGCCATGGGAGCCCCTAAATGGAAGTGAATCCGGACAGTTTACCCCAAATCAGTCCATCAGAGGACTCTGGTGATGGTGCAGGACACAATTTCCCAGCTGGAAATGTTTCACTTTTCCTGTGTTGAAGTTTTCAATGAAATGTCAAAATATTCCACAGAAAGCAGACCCTTTTCTTGTGGTGGAGATAATTTAGGTGAAAACTACACTTGCCACTGAAAAATGACTTTGGCAGAGCTGTTTTTGCTGGCTTCTGTTCAGGATAGTGTGGCTGCTCCTCCCAAACGTCCTTCAAAATCCTCCTCGAAAAGCCGTTTTTCTGGGATGACTATAAAGCATGTAAAAATAAATGTATTTATTGACCTGCTTCTGTGCATGGCCCATTGTCTGCCTTATCTTAATTACCTGGTTTCATGCATTCCTCATCCTGACACATCTTTTCCTTCCCTTTTTTCCAGCTCCGATGAAAATTCCCTGGATCTTGGCACTATCACTCTTGTGTTGTCTCCAGTGAGACATTTCCCATTGGGATATCAATGCTGAAATTGCTAAAATTGATGATTCTCGTATCAATGCCGCTATTTTTGTGCTGATAATGGTATTTAGCTCTGCTGCAGATACAAATCTCCTTGTGAAGGCTGAGGAAGGAACTTTCAGATGTATTTTCCAGGTGGGAATCCGGAAGTTGGATTCTGACATGGCCCAATTTTCCTCTGAATCGCTCTAAAATTGAGTTGAATTCTTGTCGCCTAATCCACATATCCAAAGGCAAGAGAATCTTCATCCTAAAATGCATCCCATGGATCCTAATGTGGATTTGGGGAGAAGTTTCCAATGTGTCCTTCAGATCTTCCCGGAGGAGTTATTTAATCTTCTGAGTCGACTCTCAAAGGAGCCTGGAATGACACCTTGGCATTTCCCCCCCCATGTGCATCCCAAATCACCAGAGTTTGCAGGAAAAATGGGAAAATTTGGAGTTTTTCAGAATGAGGATTCAATAAAAGTGGAAAAAGGTGAAATTTGAAGGTCAGTCCTATAAGAAATACTCCATAGGCCTCTGGAAACTTCCTATTGCATCTATTTTTGTGTCCCCCACTGCCATTCCCTCAGGAAAAAACCAAAGAGGAAGTTTCACCTGAGGGATGCATTTAGAAAAGTAAAGCCAAGCACTCCCAAAATCCTTGGTGGGCTGCAGGACAAATCCTTGGTGCTCAAGTAATTAAAAAAATTAATATTATGAGTTAACGTTATTCATTTACCAGTCCTGGGGGCATCTGATCCCATCCAATCTCCCGTGTCCATGGAAAGTCTTTCCCAACGGGACATTGCTCCTTGCTGGGCCCCTAAACAACAATTATAGAACCTGGAGCTCTGCCAAGCCCAACAATGGCCTTTCCTGGAGCTTTCCTGGAGCATTCCCGGAGTTTCCAGGCCTTCAGACAGGGTGTAGCATGGCAAACCTAGAGATCCTGGGATTTAAGTATCCAGCTCCACACATTCCCAAGTGACTCACAGGATTGGGAGCTTCCTATTTCTCCCAAAATACTTTTCCTGATGAGGTTTTATTGTCAGCAAATGTCATATTTTCTGAGAACCAGGAAACAGCGAAAAGTCTGAGAGGGATTTTATAGATTGGATGGTTTAGTCCCGGAGTTCTGGATCTTTTGGACTGGATATCCTTGGGAATAAAGAAATCTCTGCCTCACTGGTGCTTGCCTTATAACAAAGAAGAGGAATTCCTATAGGTTCCAAGGAAAAGATGATCCCAGTGGAGATCATTGAATCAGAGAACCCCAGAATGGTTTGGTTGGAAGGGACCTTAAACATCACCTGGTCCAATCCCCTTGGATACTTCCCACTATCCCAGGGTGCTCCAAGCTCCATCCAGCCTGGCCTTGGACACTTCCAGGGATCCAGGGGCAGCCGCAGCTTCGCTGGGAAATCCAATCCAGTCCCTCACCATTCTCACAGTAATTAATTTATTCCCATCTAAAACGTCCCATCTAAAATTCCAAAAGGGAATTTCTACTGATCAGCTGTTACACCTGAAGAGCTGCTGTCCCCAAGATCTCGAGTTTTGTCACTTGGAAATCAAAATGTCTGGGGGGTCCGGAAGGTGTTAGAGGAAAAGTTGATGGATTTTCAGCATCAATTTATGCCAGCAGATAATGTTGGCTCCCTGAGGTATTTTCCTGCCTTTGGGTTTGCTAACTGGGATCCGTTCCAGCAGGATCATCTCAGCTGTATCCTGAGGAAAGAAATCCACAAATATTGGACAACACAGGAAAAATATTCGAAGACAAAAAATAATAAAAAGGTATCTTTGGTGTTTTGGCTCCCAGCAGTGACACTGTCACCACTCAGAAACAGCAAACCATTCCCTTTTTTCCTTATTTTTGCCAGAGAATCATGGAATGACTCCCTCCTCTGGATTTATTCCATCCCATGGAGAATGGGACCTGATATCCCTCTGTGCTCTCCTGAAAATACATGAGCAACACATGGCTGGATCCTGCTGGAGCACTTCCTCCTGCTTATCTCCACTCCCAGAAAATCCAGGGGATTTCCAAGTGTTGTCCGATGGCTGGGAAATCTCCCAGGAATTCTGGTTTTCACAGTGACCAAGAGATGTTATTTTAATTTTTAATTCAGGTTGTCTTTGTCAGATGGAACCACCTGGGGTATGATCACATCGGGGTGTTGGAGAAAAGGGGCTGCAAAAATAGCCAGGAAAGGAAATTCAGATAATTTTTCACTTATCGGGAGAATAAGGAAACCTGACAGGACAAAAACTGGGGGAAGAAATCTTGGAAATGGAAAACTGAGAAGTGGAAAAGCTGGATCAAAGAACCACAGGGGCACTCATTTCATCTGGGAGCTGACACGGCAGAGGCAAAGCATTGGAAAAAGGAAGGACTCAACAAAACAAACTGATTCCTGCTGGATAGCACTGGCATACTCAACTAAATCCCTTTGGATAACAACTCCCATCTTCTTTCCAGGCCTGCTGGAGTCCGTGGGTGCCCACATAAATCAGTCACCTCCCAGCTTTGACTGGAAGCACTTCCATGGGTGACGGACACATATTCCCTCCTAATATTCCGTAGTTTTATTTCACTGCCGCGGTGCTCTCTCCGGCCAGCACGGTGCCCAGGTTCTGGGCAATGTTCCACCTGCCCCAAGTCGGGGGGACGGAAGTCGATCGCGGCGCTGGAGGGCAGGGAAACACCAGCTCGGGTCCGCCTCGCCCACCGATGGCAGGGTGGGCAAAGGAGGGAGGAAAACAGCGGAGGGACTCCCTCGTGGGGCAGGGAAGGGTTTATTGGAGAGAAAAGCCACGAGCAGAGCTGAAAAAATTAGGCGGGCGCAGGGTTTTGTACCCGTACAGAATAGGCGTGGAGAACATACAGTAACCAATAAAATACCAGTTAGGGGGTGTTATAATGGGGGGAGAAGGGATTAGGGTGAATGGGAGAAGGAGTGGGGGGTAGAGGAGTAACAGGGGCCAGTCAGCTACCGAGGAACATAGAACTTTCTGGAGAAATACCCAAATATGAACCATCAGGGGATGGGGGGCAGCAGCCAATGGCCAGCGTGCTTCACACAGCAGTTTGGGTGCTCACTGTGCCTTCCAGTCCTTGTGCTGTGGAGGCATCAAACCACTGGACCTGTTGGTCTGCTTGGTCCAGCTGACCATGGCTCTGGCCATGGCTCACCGCAACATTTCACAGCTATCAGCAGAAGTCTGACCTTTGCCCAAGGAATTCCTTTAATTCCCAAAACTGTTTAGGATCCCGTTTTTCACCTGATTCTTCTGTCTTACATTTTTTCCTTCCCAGTACTCAGAGTCTTTCTTTCCCATCGAAAGCCTCTTCTGTGACAGCCTCTCCTTGAGAAACACCATCCTCCCACCATCTCCAGCTTCATTTTCCCTGGAAAGCTCCGTTCCGTCGGAATGTCAAGGACGGGGATATTAAAATAATCGCACTAATAAAGAACCCTGTCAAGGGCAGAGCTCAAACCCTGCTGTGCGTCAGGGCGGGTTTGCTTTAAATCAAATTTCCGAGGCTGCCGAGCCTCAAATTGTGCTATTAAATGAGATGTGATGTCCCACCCTGCCTCGTTTTCCCAGTTCTAAGGGAAGAATCGGGATTAAATCCATCTAATAAATGGCAGCTTCTGGAAAGTCTGGGAAAAGCCTTTCTCGCTGCGTGCATGGAAGAGAAAGAGCAAACGCCCTCCGGATTTGCTCAGATGGAATTTCAGAGAAGGTTTAACCTTTGCGCGTATTTAGGTGGTGGCCACCTTTGCTTTCCTTTCAGACATCAGCATTGACAAAACTGGATTTCCCTGGATAATTTTTCCATATGGTGAGAGAGAAATAAGGGGTTTTTTTTTCTATTTTACACCTATTTAAAAGATGATATTTTTTGTGTTTATTTTCAGTGCCTCTTGCACAGCTTTGAGAAATGAAAGTGAGCAGCAGTTGTCTTTTAATAACAAATCAACTTAAAACTCTTAAAGTCTAATTTTAACCCTTGTCCTCGAATTTTCCAGGTATTTCCAAACAAGGAAAACTTTCAATTCCTGTTCTCTTGGCACTGCCAAGGTCAGCCCTAATCAATGTCCCCAAGTGCCACATCCACAGGGCTTTTAAATCCCTCCAGGGATGGGGACTCCACCATTGCCCTGGGCAGGACAGTCCTTTCCAGAAATACAGAAAAGAATTATTCCATGGAATTCAGAGTTATTGGATCATCCCGATTTTTTCTCTTGCTGGAGGATTAACCACAGAGTAAATTCTGCCTGCACATCTTCCCCTGACCAATATGGTTCCCATCATGGCACTGGCATTTGCAATTCCTTTTTTCTTTTAATGTTAAATAATCACACATCAAATATTTCTTTATTTTTTACACCAAGAGGGTGGACAGCTTTTCCCCTCAGGAATTCCTTTTTTTTTTTTTTTCCATTTTATGATCCTTCTCTTTTTTTTTTTTTTTCAATGAACAGAACTCTCTCACAGCACAGGGAACTCTTTTTATTTCAGCTCAAAAATTATTATCTCACGGGTCAGAGAAAAAGAGATAAAGCAAAGAACGGACAGGAATGGCCAGAAAATCTAGGAAAAGGAATAAAGAAGGAAGATTCAAGTTTCGAGGCCAAGAATTTCCAGGGCATTCTCATGTTGATGGATGCTCCTTGTGGATCTGGAAAATGTCTCCGTGTGGTGTATCAGAAATACATCCTTGGAGTAAAATTGCAGAAATCATTAAAATTGCAATTAAAACCTTCTTCCTTTTTTTTTTTTTT
>VZTI01004499.1:207326-227597 GCA_013397865.1 Struthidea cinerea
AAAAAGGAGAGAATTATTAAGGTTATCTCCATGTGATAAGGAAGAAGGAAAGATAGAAATGAGGAAGGGAGAAGGAGAGCAAGGGGAAAAAGGAAAAGAAAAAATAAAAAGAAGAAATAAAAAAAAAGAAGAATGAGAAGAGACAAAAGNCACCTTCCCTGTCCTTGTAACATTTCTGCCTGTGCCTGATCCAGGGAAGTTTAATTCACCTTCAGTATTCCCTACACTCAGGAATTCTGGGAAGATTCAGGTAAATACAAACACTACAATCCATCTAAAGCGCAGTCCCAGCAGCCGGTGTTTCCTCAGGAATTCCTTCCCACATTAATTAGGAAAGTTTTGCATTCCAGGCCTCATCAATCCGCTCTTTCCACGCTGTGCTCCGTAAGCTCTCCCTCAGCCTTCAGCTGCTTGGAATAAAACACAGCTTTTCCAAGGATATTTATGGCCTGCACAGCACCAAAGGGAGCAGCGGCAGCTCCCTTCCAATCCTGTATCAGATTCAAAGGACATCCAGGGAAGATCTCCTGGCAAAACCATCCCTGGCAGACTCTCTTCGTTTGTTGTTCATAAATCCCAAAAATTCAGGCTTGGAACTTTCTCTGCGTGCTCAGGAAGGCTCCTCCAGAATTTCCAGATTTCCTTTTGATTCCCTCATTATCCTTCTCGGAGGACTCTCGAGGAATCCTGGCTTGTCTGATAAACGTTATCAGTTTGATCATTCCCAGGGGATGAAGAATGGACAGTCCAGCATTCCTGAGCAGAAAGATCCCAGCACGGAGCCAAATCAGGGGTTTGGTTCGTTCCCACTCCTGTTCTGGGGTCAGGGATCAGTCCCAGTGTCCAAAAAACACCTGGAAATTCAAAGCCACAGTAGTACAGAAAACAGGGAATGGTGAGGAGATAATTGAAGCTGATGGATGGTAAAGGGAAAAGGGAAAGAAGTAAAAAAGGTAAAAAAGGTGATGTCTCTGTGGGAAGTGGGAACGTTTTCCAGTTCAGCTCCAAATCAGGCAGGCCTTGGTTCCGTTTCCTTTTCCTCTCCGCTCTGAAAATCCCAGTGAGGCCTTCCCAGATGGGGCAGAGAATCACTCCCAGGGATTTCCCTGCCTCCCGCAGCTCGGGATCTGCCCTGAAAATCCCAGTGAGGCCTTCCCAGATGGGGCAGAGAATCACTCCCAGGGATTTCCCTGCCTCCCGCAGCTCGGGATCTGCCCTGAAAATCCCAGTGAGGCCTTCCCAGATGGGGCAGAGAATCACTCCCAGGGATTTCCCTGCCTCCCGCAGCTCGGGATCTGCCCTGAAAATCCCAGTGAGGCCTTCCCAGATGGGGCAGAGAATCACTCCCAGGGATTTCCCTGCCTCCCGCAGCTCGGGATCTGCCTTGGTGTGGTGGGGCTGGAAGAGCAGAGGTGAGAGCTCTGGGACCCAAAGGATGTTCCAGAACATCAGCAGTCACTGCTCCGTCTGCTTGGACCTTTGCTTTTCCCTTTTCCCTTTCCCTTTCCCTTTCCCTTTCCCTTTCCCTTTCCCTTTCCCTTTCCCTTTCCCTTTCCCTTTCCCTTTCCCTTTCCCTTTCCCTTTCCCTTTCCCTTTCCCTTTCCCTTTCCCTTTCCCTTTCCCTTTCCCTTTCCCTTTCCCTTTCCCTTTTTCCTTTTTCCTTTTTCCTTCTTCCCTTTTCCTTCTTCCCTTTCCCTTTTCCCTTCCCTTCCCATTAATCAGCTGCTTTTGACTTCTCCCAGAACCGCTCCTGGTTTTATATCCAGGGACTCAATATCTTAAACTCCATCTTATGTTTTAGGAATGAAACATCCCTAAAAAGTCTTTTCTGGCCTCGAAAACAACAAATCCAGACTGGCTTGCATCCCCCACGCCCTTTTTCCTTGTCCTTTGGGATGACCACAATCCTCAATTTAGTTCAGAATAATTCCTGCCTCATTCCAGCTCCTGCCTGGGAATTTATTTTGGAGGAGGATGAGCAGCCTGGGCAGAAGATGAAGGACATTGGCACAATTCCACAGTGCAGGGATGGAGTTTCTGGAAGTTTCCTCACCCTATTTACTGTTGTTAAGGATGTGACTTCCCTGCCCAGCCTTCCAAAGATCTGTAGGAGCGACAAATTTCTGCTTCGCTGGGAAAATCGCTTCGTTAAAATTCCATGAAGGACTCAGAAGCGTAAGGGTCCCTAAAAGCTGGATTTGGGTTCAGTTCTTTAAAGAAGTGAATTCCTGGGATTTTCTTTGTCTTTTATAAATAGCGCCAAGGCTGGGTGAGGGTGAACTGAGGTCATACAACGTGATACAGGGTGTGCCATGGAATCATGGAATTAAGGCTGGAAAAGAGCTCTGAGACCACCAAGTCCAACCATCAACCAGCACCACCATGTTCATGTCCCCAAGCGCCACATCTAAACGGCTTTGGAACACCTCCAGGGATGGGGATTCCAACACTGCCTGACCACCCCTTCCAGGAAGGAATTTTCCCCCATATCCAAGCTAAACCTCACCTGCTGCAAATTGAGGCACTTTCCTCTGGTCCTGTCCCTTGTTCCTTGGAATAAATGTCTCCCCCGGCTGCCCCATCCTGTCAGGGAGTTGTGCAGAGCCTGAAGGTCCCCCCTGAGCCTCCTCTTCTCCTGGCTGAGCCCACCCAGTTCCTTCAGGAGTTCTCCAGCCCCTTCCCCATCTCCATCTCCTTCTCCGGACACTCCACGTCCCTTTTTGACACCCTAAAAGTGACCAAACCTTTCATGAGGGTTGAAATCTTTCTCCTCCTGCTCCAGTGACAAATGTTAGGACAAAAAAAAAGCAGGATTCCCCTGCAAAGACCTTCACATCTTATCAACCAGGACCTGATGCTCCTCATGGAGAGCACAAACACCCAGAAACCTTCCCAGAACTCTCTCTCAGCCAGGAATTGTGAGAGTCCCTCCACAACTTTGGATGTCACAGCCTCCAAAGGAACGTCAGACCCGGGATTACCCGAGAGGGAACATTTTAGAGCATTTCCCAACCAGGAGCTGATGTGTTTTATTTCTTTTAGGGAATGTTCTTTCAACCAGACAATGGGGACGCTTCCCCCACGCCCCGAAGGATCAGGGATGGAATTCCTTCCAGTCCTCGGCTATCCCATTCATGGATGACTCAGAGAGTTAAGGGCTCCCCTCCCTGCTTGAAGCCACGAAGAGCAAAGAAAGAGAAGAAGTTGGTTTGTAAAAATGACATCCTGGAGGGAAATCATTCCCATGGAGCAGGGAAAGGATCGGAGCACAACGGCACCATCCATCTCTTACTTCTTTTTTTTTTTCCCCCAAGATTTTTAAACTTTTTTTCTGTCCTTTTCACGTCTCTCTCCTGGTTTCTCTTTTTTCCCCTGGTCTGGAATTCATTTCTTTCTTTTCATTGATAAATTTCTTCCCTCTGGATTCTCTTCTCTTTTTCCGTGTTACCTCCAAGACATTTTCTGCCCCTGGCTCCGTTCATCTTCCTCGATTTTCTTGTCCGTTGTGTCTTTCCATGGATTTAAAACCCTTTTTTCCTTCTTTTCGGTTAAACACATTTATTTTCCTTTTTCCTCCTTCATTTTAGATGTTCAGTCTCTTTTTTATTCCCTTCCATCAGTGAAGACAAGGATCCAGCTCAGAAATACCATCAAAAAACTTCAATTCTGCAGCACTGCTATTGAAATATTCCTTTAAAAAACAAATTCCGTGACAGAAAAAAGAGACTTCCACCAAATTCCAAAGTTTCCTGATCAGCATTTGAATTCCACCGACAATTTCTGTTTCCAGTGGAAATGGGGCTGCAATTCTGTTTAGTTAAAATGTCCTTGGGTGCTTCGGTGCTGAATTGAGCTTCAAATCCCGTGTTTGTGTATTTATTTAATGAATCTAAAATGCCAATTAATTAAAATAACTCATTTTCTCCAGCACATCCAGTGGGTCCAGCTCTGTTTTCCTTTATCCAGTGGAGGGTGGAATTCCTGCTTCGCTGCACAGGAAGAAGAAGTGTGAGAAGAAATAAGAATTCATGAATTCAGACAAGATGTGAGAATTCCAGAACCAAGGCACTGCAAATAAATCAAGGACTGCAGGTTCATGAAATTGGGAATTTCACATCCTCTTGCTGGGGAGAGATTTCAGAATTTCTTCTCTTTCCCTCCCACTCTTCCATGAGAAAATTTTCATGGATTTAAGGTCTGCTCTGTCAAGCAGAATGGAAATTTTTCTGGCCAATACTAACAAAAATAGAGCAAATATTTGGTTTGATAGGAAAATAATAGGTGGGATTTTTTTAATGGGTAAACAATCCTAAAAAACTCATGGAAAAATATCCTGTCTGACCATCAGCTGAGGAATCTTGTACCCGGAGAGCCGGGAACAGGGAGCTGAGACTGGAGAGAGGCTGTTCCTGGATCAGCATCTCCCAGATGATTAATTTTTGTCTGCTTCTTTAAAAAATGCTACGGATAAATTTATGCTAGGACAGACACTCACCACAGTCCTATCTATTCAGGATATTTTTATGGAATTTTAAGAATTCCATATCTCTGTGGAGGTTGCCCAGAGAAGCTGTGGCTGCCCCTGGATCCCTGGAAGTGTCCAAGGCCAGGCTGGACAGGGCTTGGAGCAGCCTGGGATGGTGGAAGTCGTCCCTGCCCATGGTGGGGTGGACCTGGATGATCTTTAAGGTCCCTTCCAACCCAAACCATTCCAGGATTCCATGATTCCATGATTTTGGCTTGTCATGGTTTCCAGGGACACTTCCCACTATCCCAAGTTGTTCCAAGCCCTGTCCAACCTGGCCTTGGATGCTTCCAGGGATCCAGGGGCAGCCGCAGCTTCTCTGGGAATTCTATCCCAGCTCCTCCCCACCCTCCCAGACAAGAATTCTTTCCCAATATCCCATCTATCCCAGCCCTCTCTTGGGTAACCACTTTTTCCTGCAAAAGCCAAGGTGAAGAGTCAGGAAAAATGCTCCAAGAGCATTTCTTGGATGCTGGGATACCCAGGAAACATGGAAGGAATTCCTTCTTCTCCTTTTTTCCCCCCCCTCAAAATACTTGGAACCGACCTCACCTTTAGGAAACTGCCAAATGTATTTTACCCGATGACGCCGTGAAAACTTTGGAATTTTTTTACATTTCCAGGTGAACTTTCCTTGGACAAACAGCCCCCGCAGCCAGAGCAACCGGTGAGAACAATGAGTCAGAAAAAGGCTGGAATTGAAAAGGTTTGCTTTGCTCACATCCTGGATTGATTTCCTTTAATGATTTCCCTCTGACGGACGTGGTCAAAAATAATATCAGGAATAATAAAATAAAGGAATTCGCCCCTCCCTGCTGCTTTTAATACAGGATTTACTCACCATGTGTTGACAGAGCCCCGCAGACAGACCAAGATGGGAATTCAAGCAATAATACTCCAGGAAAAATTGGGATTTTCCTGCTTTTTGTTGTTCTTACTGCGGTTGCACTGTGCTCATAACACAGAGGTTAAAAGAGGAGGGTCTGAGGGGATGCAGGGACTATTTTGGGGGTGCTGGGTCTTTTTTTACCCTCTTTGTAAGCTTGAAGAAGGATTTTGCTTATTATTTAAATACATATATTTATAGTATTATTTAAATTTGTATATTTCTATAATTTTTTCAGTGTAACTGTGCAGAAATACAGAATTTCAACCTGCTTGTTTCTTTCATAAAATTACACTTCTAAAATTCTCACTCTTTTCCTTCTTCCTACCTCCAAGTACCCAATTACCAGACAATTACACAATAACTTAATAATGAGTGAGGTCATTACATCATTTCTGTTGTTGTTACACCACTAAAAACACAATCAATGACAGAAATAATTAATCTATTTTTCATCAATTGAGGAGAAAAATTATTTGAGCAAATAAATCAGCCCAGACCACAGAGATCAGAACAGGGTCACCTGGTTCAACCTCCCTGCTCAAAGATGCATAAAAGGTGGTACAAGTAGACACATAAATGTATAAATATAAAAATAATATCTAGAAATATATAAAGAATAACTAAATATAAATATATAAATAATGGGTAAAATCAATCAAATTTTAAAAAATCCAACCCCAAAACCACAACCCAGAGCAGATTTGGGGCCCTATTTCTACAAATACTTCATTGCTCTTCATTATGCTCTCGTATTCCATATTTAAAACTGGATGTGCTGCGCCAACCGTTCAGGGGAGTATTTGGGATTCCAAAATTCACTCAAAGGGTGTTATCAACCTTAATCCTTCCCCGTTTTCCTGCTGAAAAACTCCAGTTATTCCCTAAAAAAAGAGAAAACGAGTTGGTGCAGCCTCATCAGTCTGTGCGGTGCCAAAACCTCGCAGGGAGCACTTCAAGTTTCCATGGCAAAACCTTATGGGCCAAAATATTTATTCCATAGATCAGGAATTTTTTTTTTCCCAAAGAAATCAGGTGGAAGGAAGAACATATTTATTTAGGAGACTTATTGGGTTGGGAAAAGCTGTTTGATCTCCTCCCAAAGGATATAAACACACAGAACACAAACTGCACTGGGCATTAATTTTGGGGGGTCACGGCTATTTTGGGAAAACACAGAACAGCAAATTAAAACATTGCTAAAAATTAACATTTTTTAATACAAAATATACATTTATCCCATAGAATTCTGTAGTCCCAAAAGAGCTGGAGCGCGTCCAGGGAAGGGAACGGAGCTGAGGAAGGGGCTGGAGAATTCCTGAGGGAGCTGGGAAAGGGGCTCAGCCTGGAGCAAAGGAGGCTCCGGGGGGACCTTGTGGCTCTGCACAACTCCCTGACAGGAGGGGGCAGCCGGGGGGGGTCAGGCTCTGCTCCCAGGGAACAGGGACAGGAGGAGAGGGAACGGCCTCAGGCTGGGCCAAGGGAGGCTCAGGTTGGACATCAGGAGAAATTTCTCCATGGAAATGGCAGTCAGGCCTTGGAAGAGGCTGCCCAGGGAGGTTTGGAGTCCCCATCCCTGGAAGCGTTCAAAAATGTGTGGATGTGGCACTTGGGGACGTGGTTTCATGGTGAACAGGGTGGTGTTGGGGTGATGGTTGGACTCAAAAGGTCTTTTCCAGCCTTAATTATTGTATGGAAATAGAAGGTCTGTAAGGTGTGAGAAAGAGCTTGAAATCCCAGGATTTTAGGTGCAAACCAATTTTTATATTTGTAAATTTGCGATGTTCAGGAAGGAGAATATTTGGGGAAAGATTTTTTTGTTCAGTCATCAGAACAAAATTCGCGGAAGCGAGGAAGGAAGGAAGGAAGGCAGGAAGGAAGGAAGGCAGGAAGGCAGGAAGGCAGGAAGGAAGGAAGGAAGGAAGGAAGGAAGGAAGGGAGGGAGGGAGGGAGGGAGGTTGGTTTCTAAAGAGTCAATCAAAGCATTTTCCAGGATGTACAAGTGGATGGAGAGACAGGACAGGTAATTTTCTAAAGGAAAGTCATGGGAAGGCCGTGGCGATTTCATTTTAAGCCATGAAGAAGAGCTTGAAACACAGGCATGAAAAAACTTCAATCAAAGGTTCTAAGAAAAGTTCCAGTCCGGAAAAGTTGTTGATAAAGAAAACTGAACATCTGACCATGAAAAGTTTAAAGTCATCAATTAGTATCTGCAGATGGAGGAAGAAAAAGGAAAATTAAGTGTCAAAACATAAAGAATCCTCATGTTTTATGGTTATTAAGTTGTTTATCAAGTTCCTGGAAAGTTGTTATAACCTAAACAGGAATTATGGACTTGAAGTGAGCAGACATTGAGTCAAAAAAATCCTTCCCCAAGTTATAAAAGCAAAAGAAGGAGCAACTTAAATTATTTCTTTTTTGCTTTTTTAAATCGTTCCATGAAGCGTGCACAACTCCAGGAAGCTGTCACAGTCACTTCTGCAATTTAGGATCCTAAAATCAGTACAAATTTGTAATATTTCTGATTTTCCAAAAGCCGCGAGCGCTTTGCTCTGAATCATTCAGCTTCCTTGGAAAACCTGAAGAGAATTTTTACAGAGATGTCACATCCAGAATGACAACATTGGATTTAATTTATGGTACCTACTGTAGGATATATAAAAGGTGGACTCATTACCCCTGGAGAGGCTTAAAGGAAGTGGAGAGGTGGCACTTAGGGATGTGATTTAATGGTGGATTTGGCAGTGCTGGTTTAAGGACTGGACTTGATGCTCTCCAAGGGCTTTTGCAACCTGGATCCAGATCCAAAGGAAACCAGTCTGCTGCTGAGATTCAGGTGGATTAACTTCCACTGGCTCAGAGGTTTTCGGAGGCGGAGAAATATCCAGCTCATTTGGGGGATTAGTGTTATTCCCTGGATTTTTCAATAACCACCCCCTGGCAGGATTTATGGCTTCTCTGTTCTGGTGGAGAAATGCAACAGGTCCATCCCGATGCCAACAGTTCCAGGGAGGGAAACAAGGTCCTGCCTTCCTGCTCCTGTTTGGGCCAGGGCTGGGACAGCCCCTGGCTAATCCTTAGCTGAAGGGAATGGGAATGAAAGGACAGACACAACATTTCCGGAAAACAGTCTGGACCTCTTTGATTTTTTTTCCTTGGATCTCAAGAGAAATCTGAGCATTGCTGCAAAGAGCTGATTCGACTTCTCGTTGCTGGAAGGAGCTCATGGTGCTCCCTTTTGGAGAGGGACAAACTAAATCCCACACCTTTATCCCCTTCTCATTCCCAAATCCCCTAAAAGAGCTGCCCCTCTTTCCACTGGAAGATCCCATTTCCGCCCTTGCCCTCCCGCTGTGCTCTAACCCCACTATCAAAGCTTAAAGCAATAAAATTTTGGGAAAACTCCACATTTTCCATTTTGTCCATGTGCCAAGCACTGCATCCTGTCTGGACCAGAGATTGTTTGAGACCTTGTGCTGATAAATTATGAGTATTAGGGATATTTTTGGGAAAGTAGGGGAATTTCAAAGACATGCCTTTGCTTGAACAGCTGCCTGGAAAATCAAGAGCTCGGAACAAAACCAGTATCCGATCGGAGGAAATCCTAATCCGTGTCTCTCCTACGTTTCTGGTTTTGTAGCTGTGCTGTTTTCAAGTTGTCCCCGTGTTATAAAATCCTCCCTCACCGTGGTCCTTGGAAAGGCCCATTTATGGACACAATGGATGATAAAATCTCTTCACTCCCACAGAACATGGCTCTTCCCAACATTTTAGGGATTTAATGCTGGCAAAACCACCAGAATGACAAATTTTGAAGAGCAAATCCTCCTTAATAACCCAAGCAAAGAAGCTGACAAGGAACATGGAGAAGATTCTTACCTGTATGACAACATTCAAGAAACATCAGAATTAAAGCTTGGGTTTGTTGACGTGGAGCCAGAATCAGCATCAAGAGCTGTGGAAAACTCAAATCTGGAAAAGTGGAGGCACAGAGAGGCTCACACATGGACCAGAAGGTTCTATCAGTGACTCTGTTGGCACATCCCATGAGCAAACGGAGATGTCCACTCAGGATGACACAATCAGTCAGATTTTAGAAAAGCAGGATGAACCGCGGCCTTAAAAGAGGTGAATCGCATGGCTGTGGTCCATGACTGGTTGTAAGAGATCCAGCTCAGCTTCCGGATTTTGGGCAAGGTGAGACTTGTGCGTCTCAGGTGGCTTCGACCTCTCCATTTAGGCAGTGGAGTTAATCCTCAGTGGAGATGCTGGAGAGACAGTCGTGGTGACTCAACACTTCCTTGCAGATGGCCAAGAGGAACTGAATTCCTCATCCAGGAGGGACTTTCCTAGGATCCAGAATTCACGCTATGGTCAGGATAGAAGAGCCGGACTCTGGGAATTTGGTCATGCACTTGGTTGCTGAGCATTTTGTTCTGCTGGGGCCAAATAAACCCAAAATACAAGAGTTCGGATTACGGCATCAAATTTGCTCGGAGCCTGTTTTCATGGAAGATCTGGAGGTGGCCTCCTGGAGTGATCGTTACTGTAAGGAAGGTTTATATGGACCAAAAGGCTCAGACACACCAGTAACTCCATGAGGAACGTGCCAGTCTTCCCTGCCAAGGGAACCTTTGGCCAGTGGGCATTGATAAGCAGGAATGGCTCAGATTGGGGTTGGATTTGTGTCCATGGGAACATCTTTGCAATGCCACCTCCAGCTTCCATGGAATGGCAACAGGGAACAGCAGTGCTTACCAACAACTCTTTTCCTTCCCCAGCTGGTTCTTTCCGTCTCTTCCAAAATATTTCTGTGGGAATTTGTTTGCTGTTGATTAACTTTCTACTGTATGGATTCTGGGCCTGAGTGGAGATTCAAAAAGGGTCCACAAATTATCCCTAGGGCTGATTTTCACTCGTTCCCTGTCGCACGTGGGTGTTAAAACAGACAAAAATTGCCTCTCCCTTTTCTCAGTGATTTTTCCAACCCCACTGGCTTTTATTAAACTGATTTATTTATTTTTCCGTCCCTTCTCACTCAATTTTAAGCGGCTGCTCCCTCATCCCCAGCGCTGGCTCACAAAATATATATGGAAAGTGAAATAATTTATTGTTCAATTATTTGCTCTTCTGTTGGTAGATGTGACGTGTTCCCTTTTGTCTGTTGGGGCTTTTTTTGCCCCAGTACCGTGGGGGAAAATAAATGACATTTTTTAGTCTTTTATTTTTCAATTTTGACTTCATCCTTTTATTTTTTACCCTTGAAAAAAAAAACCTTTGTGATCTCAACAACCACGTAATGAGTACGAATGAATAACCAGGCTATCCACGACATGTTTTCCTGGGTGTTCCCTTCTGTACCAGCCAATTTTTCCTTAGTTTCAGGAAGGCAGCCAAGATAAGGAAATATTCATCATTTCTGCACTGCATTATTTCAGTGGAAACAAAGGCTCACGCTGAGCGTATTTGTGTATATTGTGCATTGATTGTAGGCGCTGTCATCCTGAATCCAGGATTTCAGAGTGCCTTTGGAGCCTTCCAGCTCTCCAGTCATTCATGGGAGAACCCCCCGGATAAGCGAGGGAAGCTGCGGTTGTCGTTTTGGTGTTCCTGCAAAGCCAGATCTTGACATTTCTGCCCCTTTTGTCCATAACCTCCTCTCATCCCCCTCTGACACAAAAGTTTGCGTGGCCACTCCTTGAACCTGACCAAGGAATTGATCCAACTGAAGAAGAACCTGGGAAAATTAATCAGAATTTATTTTTGTCTCCAGATCAGCTCCTCGTTGGAGTTCACCGCCTGGTCAGGAAAGCTGGAGGGCAGGAAGAGCTCTGGGATTGACTTGAGAGCAGGAGAGAGGGAAGCAGGAGGGGAGGGAGTTTAAACTGGGATTGACACCAAATCCAAAAGGCCTTGAGAACTTCACCCTGACAAGGAGTTGTCCGAGGTCACCAACTGTAGGATCATGGAATTGTTTAGGTTGGAAAAGGGCTCTGAAATCAAAGAGCAGCCATTAATCCAAGGCCACCACTGACCCATGTCCACAACTGCCACATCCACACGACTTTTTAGGGATAGGACTCCACCACTGCCCTGGGCAGTTGTGCCAGGGCTGGACAGCCCTTTCCATGAAGAAATTTTTCCTGATAACCAGCCTAACTGTGGTCTAGGAGAGATTGTGATACAGGAGATTATTATGGAAGCAATAGGATGTGTCAGACACCCTCTCCTGGAATATCTGCCTATACTGGAAAAGAAGGGAATAAATCAGGGAATTCTTTTCTACCTCTCTGAGCTAAATCCTGATGAAGATTCACTGAAGTCATCAAGACACTTTGCATTTTCACCTGAAACCACATACTGGATTGCCCATCCCTAAATAATGACATTCCAGTTGTGAGAGGAATCTGAGGAGAGCAGTGGGAAAAGTTTGGCTGAAAATTAATATCACACAGGACAGAAAACACATTTTAAAAAAAAATTTAAAATCAGTTATTATAAAGAAGGAAAACCAGGCTGTGCTTAAAGGCAGGATGAGGAGTTGGGTATCTTTCCAAAATCCTTCCCTGTCCAGAAAATGGAAATTAATATGAACAACTAATCAGCAATTACCAAGTGTTACTGCAGTTGTAACATCTGTGCATGAAAAATTAATTAGCTCAATTAGCAAAGGGAGGGTCTCTGCAGGTTTTCGTCTCATTCTCGTGAAAAACTCCTCTTCAAATGTCCCATTTGTCCAAAGAGAAACTCCAGGACTCTCCTTGCCCAGCAATTCCCAGCCTAAGCCTGATTTAGGCAGCTTTAGAAGCATTCCCTAAGGGACTAAACGTCGGGAGATCAGGACATTGCCAGGGAAAGTCCAGTCAGGAAGGAAGGCTGTGGTAATGCAATTAATTCAGCCTTTAATGAGTGGGCAGGTACAGAGCAGCAATCCCCGGATCTCTCCAAGGATCTGCAAGCCTGTGTGAAAAAATTCCACATTCTGCTTCCTTCCCTCAATATTGGTATAGAGTTCATAAATGGATTTTTGGCCAAAATAGACTTTTCCAGGCCTGAGATAGCAGAGAGGAAAAGGAGAGGCAGAGAGCAGGAAAACTCCCATGAATGTGTCATCCAAACCCAGATAAAACTTCTGTGACAGCAGAACTATAATTGTAACTATAATTAGAATTCTGATCAGACATCTGCAGCATCCCCCAGCTAATCTTAGCTTTGGTGAGAGGGACATAAGACCTACATGAATGTCACTGCCATGCTGGGAAGGGAAACAGGAGCATTAAAATATTTATTCACAGCTGGGGAGAAAATTCCTATGGGGTCTGTAAGATGGACTCTATCCCAAATCTTTGTCATATGATCTTATCCCATTTTTGAGAGATAAAAGCGTTCAAGTGTTCACAGAATCCCGGAATGATTTGGGTTGGAAGGGACCTTACGGATCCTCTTTTCCAGCTTCTTCACCTTCCACTATTCCAGGCTGCTCCAAGCCCCATCCAACCTGGCCTTGGACACTTCCAGAGATCCAGGGGCAGCCACAGCTTCTCTGGGAATTCCAGCCCAGCCCCTCCCCACCCTCCCAGCCAGGAATTCTTTCCCAATATCCCACCTAACCCTGCCCTCTGTCAGTGGGAAGCCATTCCCCCTTGTCCTGGAAGAAATGTACAGGATGGATGGACATGTAATGAAAGCTGTAGAGGAGAAAATATTTTAGGGCGGATTAGACTTTGGTTTTAGGAGTTTGGAGGTTCTCATGGATGCCGCATCCACACCTGTAGAGCAGAACATTTCTCCAGTGGGACGTCTCTGCACTAATCAGCTTCAAATGTACCCTATGGAATACCCTGCCTGTTACAGCCTGGAAAACCGAAGAGCAGCAACTGGAATTAAAATTCCTCGTGTTCTGCTTCATCCACGCGCACAGGGTCCAGACTGGGAGCCAACTCCTTGTTAAAGTTCTAACCGTAGCTCTTCCTTGGCCTCAAATCCATCCATTATTCCTCCATTTTCTTACAGTGTGGGAAGGTTATTAAATTCCTTCCCAATCGTTCAAGGAGATTGGAAAAAATCCTAATGGGGGGGTGGTTCCCTCAGAGCAGGGAAGGCTGGTGGTGATGTATCATGGAATTTGTAGAGGGGGGAAGGACAGTGATGCCAGAAGCAAGGAAAAAGGAGAAAATGTTCTTCTTTACTGGGTGGCAAGGAAAAAGGAGAAAATGTTCTTCTTTACTGGGTGGAAGTTTGGAAAGGAGCACACCTGGGTCAGGATGTGCAGGGGTTGCTGTAAAAGTGTTACGGGTTATCCTGGCTTTGCTGAGGCTGGATGCTGGGCTGGACCAAACAGGGATGTTTCTGGTGTCTGAACTGTGGAAACTACTTCAGTCAGAAATTACTGTAAAACAAGAGATTTCAGTCTGCCAGAACATCTCGTTCATGTTTCGAGAAGGATTTTTAACGGGCTTTTAAATTTTGAATTTATTTTTCCTCATACGACAGCTCGCAGGTTTAGCATTGCCCATAGGGTGCATTGATCATTCCCAGCTGGGGGAATCTCCAAATTTCCGTGGGCTGAGAAGTTCCCTTGATGCAGAACTGATGCTGCTTCTATGGATCATGTTTTTTTCCCGAGTGCTTTGAATTTTCCTCTTGGCACTCAGGAAAACTTTGGCCCTCCCCACGCCATTTCTCTGCCCTGGCAAGGACCATGACATCAGGCCTCAAAGCCAGGGGTGTGGCCTAATTTATTCAATTCTTCCCTCTTCCCTCTGCTTGTTCCTGAACATTAATTGTGTGGGGACTGGGGCAGGAGCAGTGTGTGCTCCGGAGGCTGCCAAATCCAACGGATCCAGCCAAGTGAAAAATAAAAAGGTCGGGTTCAAAAGTCTAAGTGAGAGAGCCGCAGGTTTTCCGATGGCTTTGACATCTCAAAGGGTCTGACGGATGTTTCCTCTGTTTGTTCTGTGACCACGCAAAAGTACTATAGAAATTCAGGCAAATCCCATGATCTCCTCCCCTTGGCTGCTCCGGAGCGAACGATTATTTATCCTGGTTTATTATTCCTTGGGCCACATCAAAAGCTCGTCCTTGCCTCTGACGAGCGCCCCTGACGCTGTTTCGAGATGTGAAATACACACAATTCATAAACAACTCTCTTCCATCATCCCTGCAATATACTGTGGGAAAAATAAATTACGAGGAAAACTTCAATTCTCCACCCAAAATTCCACCAGGGAGCCCTGAAAACAATTTACCTCTCGCTTCTTAATTTGAAGGCTAACAGAAAATCTGTCCTCTGGACTCGGAGTGAGTCAGAGCTCGCTGCAGATAAAAGCGGGTGTGGTGGTGGAAGGAGGGAGGGCAGGAAACAGATGTGTCTGTGGGGTTTCTGTCTGGACAACTGGGTGAGCTCAGGGGCCCTTGACGAAGGTCCGGGATAATTCTTTAATTGGTGTAAATTAAGGTTGAATTTGGTCTGATTTACTCAGCAGAGCATCAACCCCTTTTCTGTCTGTATGGATCAGTCGGAATCCAAACCTCGACGTCTCTGAAGAGCCAAATTCAGCTCTACTTGGGCCGTCTCTCCCCAAGTGAAAGCTCACTTTAAATCACTGGACTTATCTCCTTGATTAAATTAATTAAATTAATTAATTTTGCTCTGTGAAAGAAGAGAGATTTAAGGCGAGAGACTAAAAAAACCCCCGCCTGGGAGTTCAGCAGCAGCCGGGTCTCCTTTGCTGTACTCAAAGCAGCAAAAAAAAAAATTGTCAAAATAAAGAGGCACTTTCTTTCCATCAGGCATCAGCATTGGAAAACGATGGGATAATTGGTTTCCTTTAGGAAGGAGAATATAGAGACTCTCAGTCCTGCTTCCCCAAATCTCCAGCCGCCCTTTGGAAAAGGTTTCCGTGCACGTTCGGTGATTATCCCATCAGCGGGGAGGACACTGGGAAGCACCTGATGAAGAAACATGGGAAGATCCAAGCCAAACAGAAGTGGGAGCAGAGGAGCCAGCTCTGCAGAACATTGGATAACTGCAGCCTTTAATTTCTGAAGGAAAATTTTCCACTTCTTCAGTGAAAGGTCACATCTGGCAAACATTGCGAGAGTGTTAACAATTAGAAAAATGAAATATCTTTGCCTTCAATTTTAGTTGACAAAATAAATACGAGAATTCCATTGATCCTTTTAACAGACCATTGTATTATTCTTTGGGATGTAGTGAATTTCCAGCCTATTTCCAACCTGATCCAATTAAAGGGAACGAAACTTGAATGGCAAATCACGAGGCCTCTCCCGCTTTGGTTCCAAAAAGCCTCTCATAAATACCTCAAGGAATTGCTTTTATCCTCTGGTGACTCAACAGGAACCCCATAAAAATCGAGAGCCACATTTTAGATGGGATGTTTTACATGGATGGACACCAGCGCTGGGACCTGTAACAGGGAATTTTTGTAAGGAATTTATTCCCCTTCCCAGGCTGTCTTATGCCTTGGAGATGGGGCAGGAGGAGATGGGAATTATTTCCTACACGCTGGAACTGGGGTGTTGTCTTGGGCACCATCATAGGTGGTCCAAAAAATCCCTTTTTGATGTTGACTCAGGAGAAATAAGATCCAACTCCCTTGGTTGTTCTTGTCCGTGCTCCATCATTCTGGCAGAATTTTTCCAGAGCATCCCAAGTCTTCCCCGAGCTTAAGGAATTGCTCTGATGCTTTGCTAAAAGGAGTTGTAAGGGTGGTCTCTGTCACTGTGCACCTTGGAGGAGGAAGAAAATTCCACCAAAACCTCAACATAGTCATTATTCACCCTCTTCCACCCCAGATTTCCCAGTGTCCTGGCAGTGGAGATGTGGCAGCACAGGACCAGTTTCAGAGAATCCCAGGACGGTTTGGGTTGGAAGGGAATTTAAGGATCATCTCATTCTACAGTCAGGGACACCTTCCACTATCCCAGGGTGATCCAAGCCCCGTCCAACCTGGCCTTGGACACTTCCAGGGATCCAGGGGCAGCCACCGCTTCTCTGGGCACCCTGTGCCAGGGCCTCCCCACCCTCAGAGCCAGGAATTCCTTCCCAATATCCCACCTAAACATTCCCTCTTTTAGCTTAAAAGCCATTCCCTCTCATCCTGTCACTCCATCCCTTGTCCACAGCCTCTCTCCATCTTCCCTGTTGGCTCCTTCATGTCCTGGAATATCGCAATCAGGTCACCCCAAAGTTTCTTTTCTCCAGGCTGGAAAAATTTTCCTGTAAGAATATGCAGAGTTTTAGTCCCATTTAAAAAAGTCCATTTCTGTTCTATGAGCAGGATTGATTTCTGATGGGAAAAAAAAAATCCACTTTAGATTGCACATTCTCCGTTCTGGAATATTTTCCAGAATCTCTTTAAAATACACTGGTTTTCCATCAGCTTTCTTGTTTGTAGCTCCTTATGGAATCAGAATATCAAGAATCAGATTTGGGCCATATAAATATTTCAGAACTTACAGAAAATGTAAACATTTTCAGAAGACATTAAAATTTTTCCCCGAACGTGTCACACAGAGTTTCTTTTTATTCTCGCAAGTTTTTCATTGATAAATAAACCCTGAAGCACTGAGGAAACTTTGGATTCTTCAAAGTATCTTTTGGGAAATAATTATCTTGATTTCACTCAACGAGAGCCAATATTGTTTATTTTTATGGATTTTTTTTTCCTTTATTTGGCACAGGTTTACTTACGCAGGAATATCCAGAAATACATAAAATAAAAAGAACTGAAAGAACTTTTTTGTTTGGATTTGCAATGGGGAAAGATTTGCATTCTGAAAAAAATAAATAAAGGGATAAATAAATAAAGCTGCAACACACTTTACTCTTTGAAACGTTCCCTGAACTTTTTGTGGAGTAACAGCAAGAGGAATAAAAGGAAAACCGGTAAAAAAAAAAAAAAGTAATTTCAATCATGACATGAAAGTTCAGTTTCTTGTAGTATCCGCCCAGCTAAACCCGCCCATGGTCTGCAGGTACAGCATCAATCCCACAATTCTTCCTCCCCTCCAACCTTTCATTTCCATCTGGAATTTCTCCCAGAACATTTTAACTCTTTTCCTTGATCCTGGAGCAACGCTTTGATTGCTTGCAGCTGACTAGAGCTGAAGACAAGACATGGAATAGCATCAGAGGGAACTGAACTTGAAGAGCACAACCTGGAATGCTGTAACACATCAGGATTATCCCTGAGGGTTTGAGAGCTTTTCCATGCCTGAAGGAGCAGTAGGATGAACTCTGCATCCTGGAGAAAGTCCATGGGCCTCCAATCTGGATGGCATTCCACAGCTTTGCCCAAAGAAGTTTTGGCTGTGCCATTCCTGGCAGTGTCCAAGGCCAGGTTGGACGGGGCTTGGATCACCCTGGGGTAGTGGAAGCTGTCCCTGCCCATGGCAGGGAGAGGAACTGGATGGTCCTTAAGGTCCCTTCCAACCCAAACCACTCTGGAATTCTGGGATTCGTACAAGCTAAGAAGGCAGGTTCCCCCCCAAAAGGAAATGGACAGGTCCCTTTCACCTTAATTGACTTTCAGTCAATTAAGGAAGGGACCCTAATTCCCAACTTTGGGATGATCTCCATTCCCACACACATTCCCAGCCATATCCCAGACCCTCCATGCTCCACCCAATTCGTTGGTACCTTCAGAGCAGCCAAACCTCAGCCCCGCTCGCCCTCCTGCGCATCCCCTGATCCTCTTCTCCTCTGCCAACCTTTCCTTGGCACTCCCATCGTGTCAAAATCCCGTTTTATTCCTGAAAACTCCCAGTTGCCCAATTTCCAGCCCACCAGCACATGCCGAGTTTGGGCCCTTTTTTCTCGTACAACAAGCAGCCATGTTTTCATGGAGTCTCCCCATTTTCAGAGGTCATTCCATTTGCATATGGAGTCTCCCTATTTTCAGAGATCATTCCCAAGCTCTATCACTAGAGAACAAGTATTTCCAAAATTTTATTGGGAAGAGCTAAAAAGTCAAGTTGTCTGATTTATTTTCCTGTTACGATTTCCTGACAGAATTCCCATTCCTCTGCTTATCCTATCAACAGTGAAGCATGGAATCCTAAAATGGTTTGGATTGGGAGGGACCTGAAGGATCATCTCATTCCAAGCCCCTGCCATGGGCAGGGACACCTTCCACTGAAGCAGGTTGTGGGAATAAAGGATTGATGTTGGACTAAAGGATTTTTAAGCTACAAATCAATTTTAATTAGAGATCTTTCCTTCATTAAATCAGTTATCAATAGAGTTAATTCAAAAGAGGAAAGTCAGCATTTTCCTATTTAGAATAAATGGGGGAAAAAGAACATTTTGTTTTTCCATCTGATGAGAATGAGACATGAAAATATTTCCTTCTCTGAAGGAATCTCAAAAATCCCAAAATATCCTTAATGAACAGAAAATCCTTATTTGGTTTGAGACAAAGGTGATGTTGCTCTAATTCTACAGGATCTTTTTAAACTGAAAATATATTTTTAAAACATATTTTCAGAGCTGGAAATAGAAAACCTTCCATTAACAACGCTGGAATGAGACATTTATAAAATTAAACTCTTCTATTTATTGAAACAAAAGTCACTGGGATTTAATTACATTATTTTAATTGTGTAAAAACTTTGGCCTGGTAATTATATTTCCATATTTTCCAGGCGGGAAGCTGAGATTTCCTACGGAAAGTCTAAGGAGTAGAATTGTCTTAACTCTGCGTCTGAACAGCACCCGGCACAGTGAGAACCTGCTTTACTATCAACAATTTGGGGCAAAAATATCCAAGGGAAAAGCACGGTTACAGGATTTGACTCCACATTTATCCACAAATAAAAATGTTGAGCAGAAAATAAGTCGGGAAATCTCCCTCATCCCTGACTTTGGGAATGTTCTGTTGGGTCAGTGTTAGACCTTGGCACCGAGCACAAGGATCTTGAGATAAGCTGGGATCACAACCAGGGAGATCCAGGTTTGCTCCAGAACTTCAGGATATAAAACCAAGGTTTATCTGGACAATGTGGCTTTTTTTGGGAAACGGTTTAGGAATCATGGTTGGAATTCCCCTGCCACGTCTTTTGTTTTCTTTGCTGATGAGAGTTGGAACTTGGCAGTTGCCTCCCAGCCCTTACGAGATCCTTCCATCCTTGTGGGAGCACTGAACTTTGCTACTGAATCCATGGAAACATCTGGAGTGGGCCCGAATGTTAGGAATGGCAAAATTACACAGAATGACAAGAGAAGGAATTAGTTTGTCCTATCAGATTGATATTTAAAATGAAATAAAATCCTTGGAAGTCCAAAGAGGTGATGGGGAGATCACAGGGTCATGGAATCATGGAATGCTTTGAGTTGGAAGAGACCTTAAGGATCATCTCATTCCCACCCCTGCCACAGGCAGGGACACCTTCCACTATCCCAGGGTGATCCAAGCCCCATCCAGCCTGGCCTTGGACACTTCCAGGGATCCAGGGGCAGCCACCGCTTCTCTGGGCACCCTGTGCCAGGATCTCCCCATCCTCCTAGCCAGGAATTCCTTCCCAATATCCCACCTAAACCTCCTCTCTGGCAGTGGGAAGGGGCTCCAGTTCAGTCCTATTCTGGAAAACAAGGATTTGGGAACAGTCAGTGTCCATCTCTCAGAGTCTGGAGGCACTGACTGAGAATTGTGTCTGTGGGAATGTTCAGGAGAAAGGATCAGTGAAAAGAGCAGATAACACAACCTTCCCTTTAACACAAGGAGATTAACCCAATTCCTGGTCATTGGTTGTCCAACACAGCCCAAGGAATTCAAACCCAAAGAAATCCTGCAAGGAAATAAGATGAAAAACAAGGCAGGCCTTTTATCCCCCCCCC
>VZTI01004499.1:227648-278199 GCA_013397865.1 Struthidea cinerea
CTCAGACTTCCATAAAATCCAAACACTGACCTGGTGATACAGAGCCAGGAAAAACCTCAGGACCTGCTCTGGAGACAATTTCCCAGCAAATTTTCCCAGAAGAGAGTGAATTCTGGGGCTTTGCAGTGGATTTCAGGAGCACTGTGGCTTAGCGGGCACGATGGGACTTGGTAGAAGGCCGGACTTGATGATCTCTGAGGTCTTTTCCCACCTTAATGATTCTATAATTATCTCATCAGAGAATGATCAAATCCCCAATTATCAAAACTCCAAGAGCAAGAATCAATTGGATACCTTGAGGACCTGATATCTTGACAGATTTTGTTGGGATAAACTCAGAGTTATCAATACCACGAAGTTTAAATCTTTCAGGTTAAGTGTGTCAAACTCCCTGGATGCCTCTCCAGGCTCTGAAATCCTAAATCCTCCCCAGAAATCTGAGTTTCCATTTGGGCAACCTCTGCCTCCAGCGAATGGGAAGAAAATGATTTTCCCTCCTTCGCTGTCCCTTCTAACACTAAAAACCTGTTTGCATCTCTCGGTAAAATTTTATATAACGTTTGAAAGGTCACAGTTTGTCGGTGGACGCCTTTTGTATAAAATATGACTTTGTGTTGGCAGCTCTATCCCGAAAAACGCTGTTTTCCTGTAACTCCACTAAGGAGCAGGAAGGACATTAGGGCTGGATCCTGCTTTGGATTTAAAACTAATAATCCCCATCCCACTTTTTGTAAAGCTTGTGACTCGCTTCGCTCAGCTGATTGACAAATTCACCTCTTTAAGTGCTCTGCAATTTCTTTTTCTTCCAGGACACAAACCCTGATGATTTATTTTCGACTCAGAAAAACGGGAGGTCAAGACTTTCCCATCGTAAGGAGAATTTTGCTGTTCATGCAGAGAAACTGAAGAACCCCGGATTCTTCCAGAGCCAAATAATTCTCTTTCCCTTGAGGTTTTATACTCCTTGTTCCCGAATTCATCCACGTCCGGTGATGGGTTTTGAAGCATTTTCCATGGAGCTTTACTGGGAAGAGTTTGAGATTTAAAACGCAGAATAATAAGAGATATTTGTCCATGAAAATGGGAAGTGATGAACCAGGGTAAAATCCCAACAGGAACAAAAATGTCCTGGAACAAAGGAGTGTCATATGAGGATCTGGAAAGGCTCTGCTCAAGTGAAAAAGTCAAAGCTGAGCCACCCTAAATATTAAATAGGAAAAAAGATCAGTTGCGTTCAAATAATTTATTGACAACATTTCAAATTATCAATTATTAATAGTGGTTCTGTTAACAGGGACAGGGACCTGTAAAATCCAGGATTTTTGTAAATAAATCCGATTTTAGGAGGACCAGTGAACACACAAAACCAGGAATTAACAAACAGAATTATGGTCTTCTAGAAACCTGAGAATTTACTTCGATTTCTCTCTAATTTCAAAGTCCAAGCCACCATTCCTCACCGCACAACCACGATATTATGGAATTCTGGATGTTGGAAGAGATCATCTACCCCAAACCCCTGCTTAGAGCAGATTGTTCGAGGCTCTGTCCAGTTGGGTTTTGGTATCTCTAAGAATGGAGACTCCACAACCTCTCTGGACACTCTGGCCCAGTGTCCACCTGCCTTCCCAGTAAAAAATAAATAAATTCCACGTTCAGATGGAATTTTGTGTTTCAGTTCGTGCCTCTTGTCCTCTCACTGCTCACGACGGAATAAAATTTGACTCCGGATCCTTTATTCCTTTTTTGTAATTAATTTATCCCACTGATAAGGACCTCCTGAGCTTTCCCTTCTCCAAGCTGAATTCCCAGTTTTTCCGATCTCTTTTCATATGGCAGATTCTCCCCGAATCGTTTTTGTGGCCCTTTTCTGGACCTGCTCCAGCTCTTCCATGTTTTTCCTGGGCTGGGGAGTTCCAGATGTGTTCTCCCCAGTGCTATTATCAATTTTAGGGAACTAAATTGGAATTAATGGACAAAATATTGGATCCGTGCACATCACCATTCAAAGAGAGCTGCCAAATCCAGCCAAAGAAACGCAAGAAAATGGGATGAGGAAGACGGAATACGGTCACCTACACCAAATTCCTGCTGTGGGAAAGAAACCACCCTACAACCACCTGTGATTTCTCCAGTGAAGGAATTCCCACAGCGTTTCCAGGCAGCTACAGCACTCTACTGTCCCTACTGTTCTCATGATGTTTTATTAGGATTTGCCTTCCTGGAAGCTGGGATAACACAGGCACATAACATGGCCTGCCAGTTCAGTCTCATCTCAGGAAAAGCTCAGTGGGATTTTCAGGAAGAATTCAGGCCCTAAAGCAAGGAATTTCATGTGTATCTCATGCCACACGCCCTGTGAGGACATTTCTGCAGGGTCAACAATAGATTTGGGAATTCCTAAATGGAGCAGGCACCTGTTTGTCTCACCTTGGAATTTAATGATCTTCCTGTACACAAAATCAGACCTTTAACTGGCAAAACTGGTGGAGTGTTCCAGAAGGGATTGTCAGGTAACTCCTTTTTATTTCCAGTGGTGGAAAAAAGAGGATTTTAGAGAGGGAGTCTTTCTCCAAGATTCCCAAAGATGTGTTTCATAGAACCATGGAATTGTTTCGATCGGAAAGGACCTCTTAAGAATCCAGTTCCTCTCCCTGCCATGGGCAGGGACACCTCCCGCTATCCCAGGCTGATCCAAGCCCCAATGTCCAGCCTGGCCTTGGACACTGCCAGGGATCCAGGGGCAGCCACAGCTTCTCTGGGCACCCTGTGCCAGGGCCTCCCCACCCTCCCAGCCAGGAATTCCTTCCCAATATCCCACCCATCCCTGCCCTCTGGCAGTGGGAAGCCATTCTCTGTGTCCTGTCCCTCCATCCCTCGTCCCAAGTCCCTCCCCAGCTCTCCTGGAGCTTCCTTTAGCAATGGAAGCAACTTCCACTATGTCCTCTGTGGGAAATTTTGATGCAGATGTTCAAAGACAATTAATCCTCATTTGCTGTTCATGAGAGACATCAGACCCGATTAATCTGATTAAATAATAAAATAATATAGCAATATAATATAATATAATATAATTAATATAATTAATATAATATAATATAATATAATATAATATAATATAATATAATATGTATTTATTAAATATATCTGTGCATTTTAGGGTAGCGATCAGCCATCTTTAAGGGGGTTTCTCCTACCATTTGAAATTTCCCAAAAACATTTGGGATGAGCAGATACAATCCAGGAGCACCTTCAGGCAGCCCAGGTCCCTCTGGGACCGAGACAAGGCTCGGGAGGACATCCTCATGGAAATCAAGTATCTGTGTTCAAACACTGGGTCATGTCAGACAGTGCCCGCACATTCCCAATCTTCACCAATTAATGGGATTAACCTTTAGTCAAACGACCTGTCAGATCACATCCCACGTTACTACTTGTGGAAATTTGGGATTTTTCTATAGACAGGAGAGACCCCGTCAGTATTTTATGATGCAGAACTGCCAAGGCACTGATTCCTTTGCCACGTTCCTGCTTGTTTGGTGTCTTGAGAGACACAGGACCGGGAATTTCTGGGATCTGTCAGTGCTGGTGTCTCCTGGATTAAAAAAAAATCCTAATTCTGGGAGGGGTTCGTATAAAACAGGCAGAAAACCCTTCAGTGTGACTTTTCACTGCCCAACAACAACATCCATCTCTCCTCAACTGTACCTCCACACGGAAAAGTTGCGTTTAATTGGATTCAGGAGTACTGGCTGGAGGAAGTTCAGATGGGATTCATCCCAGTTAATTATACTCTCCCTGCCTTTTTGGGAAGCTGAAAAGGTCAGTTAAATATCAAAGCAGATTGTTCTAGGGCTGTTCCCTCCGTCATTTCCAGTTTTAATTCCTCCGTTTGAACGGGATTCAGGATCTCTGTACAAATCCACAGGACAGCGAGACAACAAGGGAATTCCAAAATGAATATAATGTGTCCAAAAAACGTACATAATGCGTAGGTAATTTTTAAAAGGGCTATTTAGGAAAATAAGAGGGGTTTTATCCCCATTTTTCAGGTGAGAGAGAGAGAGAGGTAAGAAGTTGATTTTAGGATTTTCCAGAGTTGTAGGAGAGTCCGTAGTCCAGCGAGAAGATCCATCAAAACCTCTCGCGGCTTTGGGAGACGTGGCAACTTCATTTTCCTGCTCCTCGTGGTCGAGTTCCACTTTTTTTATGGAAAATAAATGTTTCCAGCACGCAGCCGATTTCAGCTGCACGGAGGGCTTCAGGCTGAGCAGATCCTGCCGCAAAAAGGAGGCTCCCCAGAGGGTTGTAGGTTTAATCATCGTTACTTTCCCTGCCTCTCTCATCTTTCCTCACCAGCCCTAATCTGCGCTGCTGCATCTGGAGATAAGAGTCAGCGGAATCACTGGGACTGAAGGATCGTCTGAGGGAGGAATTCTTTCCTTTGAAAGTCTGGGAAGTGGTCCCCTGGGTGTGTCATCAAGCTGGAGGCAAAAGCAGATGCAAGCTCAGATTATCTGTTGGTGACAGCCTGAGTAAAACACAGTAACTGGCAGGGCAGGGGGGGACAGGGTGACTGCTGTGCTGCTGAATCTGAGTGAGGAATGGCTGGGGAAAAACAGGGGTTTTCCTGTGAAAAAAGCCTTGGAGTTTCACTTCCGTGCGTAGGGAAGGAGTGCGAGGGCTGCATTCTCCTTTCCTCCTGCGAAGAAGGATGGTGACAGGACAAAGAGAAAATACCGGGTTTGTGTTCGCAGTCTGCCGAATTTTTTTCCTCTCTGCTGGACTGGAACTTTATTTTAGTGCTTGGCACCCGGGAAGAAGTGCTGTCTCCGGAATTTTTTCAGGAATGAATATTCCTCTGAAGCCTCCCTTCCAATCTCTGACCATTTTAATCCCACTTGTAATGGAATCACGGAATGGTTTGAGTTGGGAAAGGACCTTAACGATGATCTGGTTTCACCCCCGCTTCCACCTTCCACTATCCCAGGCTGATCCAAGCCCCATCCAGCCTGGCCTTGGACACTGCCAGGGATCCAGGGGCAGCCCCAGCTTCTCTGGGCACCCTGTGCCAGGGCCTCCCCACCCTCCCAGCCGGGAATTCCTTCCCAATATCCCTTCTAACCCTGCCCTCCTTCATCTTCAGGCCATTCCCCTGTCCTATCACTCCAGGCCTTTATCCAAACTCCCTTTCCATCCTTCTAGGAAGCCCAGTTTTTTATGGAAAGCAGAATGATGGCTGTCACTCTGTCTCAGCACTCAGTCACCGGGACAGAAGCCGAAGAGTAAAACTAACCAATAAACCAAGCAAAATTCCTGAAAATGTTTGTCCCCGGATAATTTGAACCCGAGGAATCATCCCTGACAGAACACCCTTGCCCTCTCCATGGGTGCTACTGGCTAAGCCGGGCAGTTGGAGCTGCTGGTTTGTTTAGTTGGGAATTCTGCAGGATGTCTGATTTCTAGGAATAGGCATTGTGGATAAGGCTTGTTTGTTTTGGCTCCGTTTCCATGGGGATAAACAGAAGTGGAGTGATTAATTTCCATTCTGTTGCCATGGTTATTAATAATAATGAGGTGATTATTGCTGCACTGTAAACCTGACAGCAATTCCAACGCTGCCACAAAAAAATGAGAGAGGGAGAGAGAGGGGGGGAAAAAAAGCAACAATGAAAGAGCTGGAGCTGATCCTGAGCCCAGGAAAATCAGCACTCACACGTTGCCTTCGATGAGAGGCAATGAAATAAAAGATGTGTTCTTGGAGAGCCCGGGCCTGCAGACAGAGCAATATTAATAAAACAAGTGATAGATGAGAAGCCCTCACTGACTTCAGCAGATTTGCACCCGCTGAGATTTGATGAGGCCCAGGGTCTGCCAGCACGGAAGTCCCACCTGGTTCACACATCCAATGGAAAATCGGGATGTGCTCGGCATTCCCTGGGTCAGGCTCTGTCTTTTTATTTTCGCTATAAAAAGCGGTGCTGCCGCGGGGCGGGGGGGGTGATGAGTAGAGGCGAGTGAAAATATAATTAAAAAAACAAGCAGCAGCTCTTCCCCCGGGGTGAGTAATCAGCAACTCCCACATTCCTGGTACCTGCTCAGCTGGCTCTATCTCCCTGCTCCAAGTGATTTGTATTCCTCCCGGAGACATTGCCATGGCGTTGGAACAACAAGTAACGCTCCGTTCATCAGATCGTCCCCGCGGGTGAGATCACATTCGGCGCAGGATTCCGCGCTCGGAGCTGCGGTGGTTTGCAGATTTCCGTCCTTCCCGATCCCGGGGTAGGTGCGGAAAGCTCGGGATTGGCACATCCCGGCCACTGGGCAGAGTTGTTGTTGTTGTTTTATGGCTGACTGGGACTCCCCACCGGCCTTTTCACACAAGCCTTGGAACGACAGAAACAGGAGGAGAAAGTGGCTGCTCGCATTCTCCTCCCCAAAGCCACAGCCGGGGCTGCGAGGCTCTGACTTTTCCATGTTTCCTTTCCCAAACCAGGGGAAATTATTTTGTGTATTTGGTTCTTCCTTCCCCCGTGTCCTGTTTTTGTTGGGGAGTGCAGGACCACCCTCCCCATCCCATCATTTGCCATCCTTTATCAGGATGCCACCTTTGGCAAAACAAAATCCACAGCCTGGCTGCCTCCCAGATTTCCCTGTCTGCTGAGGTGGCTTCAGAGGGAGCAGGACAGCAGGGCAGCACCGGCTGTCAAACACTGCCACAGAGCCCAGGTGAAAAAATAAAAGCCTTGGCTGTGGAGAGCTTTCAAAGCACGATGGGGCTGCCAAGGGTTTTCTCCTTCAAACAGGAATCCGTGTCCTCAGAGAATCCCGGGATGGGTTGGGATTTTGGGAGTGATAGGGAAGATGTGCGCTGATGTCTTCCCAAACAATTCCACGGGTGAGGGGATGGGTGTGAACGGCTTTGAGATGAGGCTCAATGTCTGTCCCCTCTTCCAGCCGTGGGTTTGTTCCAGAGCCCCGACAGTTTGACTCCTGCAACAGCCAAATGGGGCCGCGCGAGCCAGAGATCCTGAACTTTGGGGAAAAAGGACAGGTTTAAGGGGGAATATGTGGCAGGCGGTTCGGGAAGGCTGCACCTTCCCGGTACCTCAGCAATGGGGAAAGGAAGAGGGCAACGTGCGGCCGGGAGTTTGGGATAAAAGGAGGCTGCGCCCTCCGAAACCTCCAGAGAGAAATCCCCGCGGGCTGTGCCCCGGTGGCCTCTCTCCCTTTGTTCGAATGAAGTTGCTGCACTCCTCTGTCTCCTTTACGCACACCGGCTCTTCAGAGCGGGATTTCCCGCACAGAACCTTCAAGATCATCCAGTGCCACCCCCTGCCGTGGGCAGGGACACCTTCCACTATCCCAGGGTGCTCCAAGCCCCAGTGTCCAACCTGGCCTTGGACACTCCCAGGGGCAGCCACAGCTGCTCTGGTCAACCTGTGCCACGGCCTTGTCACCTTCCCAGCCTGGAATTCCTTCCCAAGATCCCATCCATCCCTGCCCTCTGGCAGTGGGAAGCCATTCCCTGTGCCCTGTCCCTCCATCCCTTGTCCCCAGTCCCTCTCCAGCTCTCCTGGAGCCCCTTTAGGCCCTGCAAGGGGCTCTGAGCTCTCCCTGGAGCCGTCTCTTCTCCCCCCCAGTTCTCTCAGCCTTTCCTCATGGAGGGGTATTCCATCCCTCCAATCATCTTCGTGGCCTCCTCCGGACTCCTGCGTCCTTCCTGTGCTGGATTCCCCTGGGAAGACAAGGGTGGATCACCAGATCCCATTTTCCAGCTGGCAGGAGATGTCCCTTAGTGCAGGTGGCTGCAAGAGGGGGACACGTGACCCCCATCAGCACATGCCACACGTGGAGAAATGCGGGATTTCCTTGGAGACCCATTGGACCCTCTCTACTTCCAGATTCCCACCTTTTTGCTCCCTTTTCTATATCCAGGGAGGTGAGGGATCCAATCCAGAGGCACGGCGTTGGTTGTGCCAACACCTTTGGTGTCAAAACACAACTCCGGGGACTCCCCACCAAGGAGATCACAGAATGGTTTGGGTTAGAAAAGATCTAAAAACCTTCTAGTTCTGACCCCCTCAAAAAGCCTGGGTTAAAGGCAGGCAGATTAAAGCTAAAACAGATTAAAAAGTTGTTTATAGTAATACTTCTAATGCGATCATCACTTTTCAGGATGGACCTGGAACTCAGAAAAGTCTGGAAAATAAATTCCAGAATCATAAAAGAGCTTTAGTTGGAAGGAACCCTCTCAGATCACCTCATCTGGAGCAGCAGGGCCACCTCCCACCGGACCAAATTGCTCAGGGAGAGCGAAAGAAATCAGCTTTTAAATCATAAACAACCACTCTGAGATTAAATCTTCGGGAACGTGAAACAAAATGCGGGAATATTTCCAAAAGCTGCGTGATTCCTGCCTGCTCCAAGCGCAAAGCACCTCTCGCTACACCCCCCCCTTCCCCCGCCACACACACGAGGGGAGGAGAACTCGCATTGCACCACACTTACACACTGTCGTAACAACAACCCCCTTTGGCTGGGAACACATGGGAACAGGAGAAACTCGCCTGAAAGAGAAGAAAAGGGGGGGGAAAAAATCCCAACCCAAGAAAAGAGGGGAAAAAAAATCCCAACCCCGAAGAGAAATTCTGAGCGATGCAGCCCAATCCTCCCTCGGGCTGGGATGGAGGGAAGGGGATGGGGAGGGAAAGAAAAGGAGGAGGGGGCAAGACGAGTTCGTGGTTAGATGGGAGCTCCCACCCATTTCCTTTCCTTGCCCTTCCCAGGCATGTCAGAGCCGGGAGCCAAGACAAATCCGAGTCTCCCGAGCCCGCGGACAGACAGACAGACAGACAGACAGCACCGCTCACCGAGAGCCAGCCCGGCCCCGGAGCGGCGGCGGGGAGGGGGACGAGGGGGAAAACATGGACAAGGGGGCAGTGCCCTCTGCTGCCAAAGCGCCGATGTGGATGTGGAGGATTTCGAGGAGGAAAGTGAGGGATGGGTCCTCTGGGAATGCGTAAATAAAGATCCAGGGAGGGAAGTTGAGGGCGGTCCGTGTGAGGGCAGCGGGGGTCACCTGAGGGCTCAGACTCCCAGAGGTCAAGCGGATCCGATGATGTCTAATTCCCTCATTGCTCTGTTTCCATGAGTTTCGATGAGCCGGGATCCTTGCCCATCCCTGGATTCCTTGAGCTGGAATCCTTGGAGATGCTGGGGAGCTCCCAGAGCCGCGTTTTGATGCCGAAGGCGGCGGCACAACCAAAGCTGTGCCTCTGGGTTGGGCCCCTCGCCTCGGTGGGATGCTGTGGACCAGGGCTGGACCTGGGCGTGCGCCGCAGCAGTTCCAGAGGGAAACAGAGGGCAAGGGAGAGGGGGTGTGAGGAAGCTGCAGCCATTCAACACCTCCCAAAAAATATCTCCAGGAGAAGAGTGGCTGTCCCTGAGGAAAACCGGCCAAAATCCTGCAGTGGGCACCGCTGGGGCTGGGGCTGGGGCTGGAGGAGCTCAGCAAGGGCCAAACAGCACGAGCAGAGAGCAGCAGGTCCCTGTCCCCACTTGGGGCCACCAGACTGAAATCGGGGGCTCTGCCGCCTATTTCAGCCCTCCCTGGAGTGCTCATCGTCCATGGAAACAGAGCCTGGATCCACCTGCCAGACGGAAATGAGGTCTGGAGGAGACCACGAGGTGTCCCCTCCTCCTGCTCCAGATGTCCCTTGTAGGGCTCTCTCAGTGTCACCGGTCTGCAGTGCCCTCTCTCTCTCAGGCCACGCCTTCTCTCTTCACATCAGGAACCTCCTCCGCGGTGTTGGGAGTATTCCCGTGAGCTTCCCTCATCATAAATGTCCATGTTATAAAGTAATAAGGATAAAAACATAAATAATTCCATATAAAAATATGAATTTAGCTGTATATGAGCAGGGTCTGGTTATATTATTGTTTATTTGGTCTTTAATACTTAGGCTCACATTTTCAAGACTTTTTTCTTGAAAACTGAGGAATAAAAACTTCCCTCCAGCAGGTTTTGGAGGCACACATCCCCTCCTTTGAGCTTTGGGAGGAACATCAGTTATTCGGAGAGAGTTTTAGATAAATCGTAAAGGGGAATTGAGAAAAAGAAAAACAACAAAAACAACCAAACAACAAAAAATCCTGAAATCTCGAAATCGGGAGGTGACGGTCTGGCTGACACAGGGAGGAATCTCCAGTCTGGTCTTCATGTCATTATGAGCAGGATAGTCTGAAAATCTATGGAATTTTTTAATGGAGTAAACACCCCAATTTACAGCTATAATTAGGGAACCCCCTTATTTTCACACCCTCGTTAGAATTAACTCCATCACAAACCCCTCGCAGTTGTAGCTCTTAATTTCCCACTCTTTTACCTTTCCCATCCTTCTCCTGTCCCTCTTCTTCCTCCCTCGATCCCTCCCAGTCTCCAAAACAAAAAGTTTTTGTGTCTTGCTCACGCCTGTCCGGGTGGGATAAGAGGAATCCAAGGGTTGCCTTTCCTCCTCTTCATTTTCTTCTCCTCCATGCCATGTTTCCCATAAAATCAGAGCTGGTGTCCTGCACTCGGAAGGTGCAAAACAGAAGAAAAGGAACCGTTGGACGCTGTGGAAATTGGGGCTTGCAGCGCAAGGTAAGGACCAGGCTTCCCATTCCCAGGGCAAAGCTGGAATTTCAGGGAACACCTGCTTTGCTCTGACGTGCAGTGCGAGCAAAGCCAAGGAATTCCAGGTTTTCAGCCTCTTCATCAAAATCAACACGAAGGAAACGGAATCAGGAACTTTGGGAGTTAAAGGAACCGCAGCCAGGGTTGGTGTTCGCACCTACACCTGCAGTTCGTGAGCCCTGCGGGACGGGTTTGGTGCAGACCGGAAAACCAGGAATGATATAAAGCCCTAATCAGTAGTTCACACCTCTTCCTTACTCATGGATATCATCACATCCATGCTGGATGAGGGGCCAGGGAACGGGATTCGCTATTTTTGGTGTGCTCTGCATGGCGACTCCACCGCAGGTCATGTAAGGAGGAAAGGATTCCAAGATTTAATGAAAAGCTCATGGATTGGGATGGGGGGAAGGAGAGGTGTGAGGTGTCCCCACTTCCAGACGCACTCCCGGCCTCTCTGGGGTCCAGAGCTGTTTGGAAGATTATGGATGAAGGAATCTGAGGGCATCCAAGTGCTAAATTACAATGGAACCAAACACAGTCCAAATGGGCCAGGAGTTGGGCTTCCATGATCCTTGTGGGTCCCTTCCAGCTCCGGATATTCCATGATTCTACAATTACTGCAATGAGAGATTAAAATGTGGGAATCCCTCTCTGAGTCTCCGATTTATTTCATAAGAAAGTCAAGAATCCTTTTAGAGATTAAAATGTGGGAATCCCTCTCTGAGTCTCCGATTTATTTCATAAGAAAGTCAAGAATCCTTTTCACTCTTCCAACTTCAGGAGTCAGAAGAAATCCAGGGATCTTTTCTCTTACATAAAATTTTCCAGTAATTTTGAGGAGGGGCTGACCTGAGCCTGAGGTCGCCCAAAATAATTTCTCTCTCTTTCAGTCTCCTCTTCGGAATGTCACTGCTTGGAAAAGGTTTGTGCAGGACCTCAGCCATGCCATGACATTGTGGCATCCCAGGATCACCGGTGGGAGGCCGGATCACCTGAAATTCCTTATCAAGTTCACCTCACCTTCACTTGGGGGACACAAAACCTCTGCTTCAGGGTTTGTCCTCTCTGGCCGACGCTGAGGGTGAGCAAGGGATTCAGGCTGTTGGATTTTTAGGACACGGCCGCCAAGTTGGAGAGTTGAGAAGAGCCAAAATGAGGAACTGGAGAAGCCAAGGAATGATTCAGAGCAAGTGCAAGACAAGAGAGTGGGAAGCCGCAGCGTCTCCTCTGCGTGCCCAAACAGGGCAAGGATCCCACAAGGCAAAAACAAAGTCAGGTGGGCTGGGAAGAGGCAAAAAAAAGGCGTCGGAGCTGAGAGAGGCGGGTGAGAACAAGCCACGGAAGTGTGGCCGCAGCCAAGCTGCACACGGAGCAGCCAAAAGCAACGGAGTGACTCCTTCCGATCCCAGATGGGTGGAGAAATCACAGCTTCGGGTTTCTGCTCCTGGCCGGAGCCTCCCGGGGAATGGACTGTGGTCAGCTGTAACCCCAGCGGTCAAGCGGAGAAGGAGAAAGGTGAAGGTGGAAAAGGGGTCAGGTGAAATATTCCCCATCCCTGGAAGTGTCCAAGGCCAGGCTGGACGGGGCTTGGAGCAACCTGGGATGGTGGAAGGTGTCCCTGCCCATGGCAGGGGGCTGAAACAAGATAACTTTCAAGGTTCCTTCCAACCAAACCCACTCTGAGATTCTGTAGGAAATATTTCGGGCCATATTATAACTTAACTTCATCAGGTGGCTGCCAATCTCAAACATTAATTAATTAAGGCCCCAGTACCTGAACTGTTGATTTTCCTTTTCCTTCGGGGAAAAACATCCATTAACAAGAAAAGAAAATTAGATTTTCCATCATCTTCCCCTTATCCTCAAAAGTTAAGAAAAAAAATAAAATTATCCCCCTCCCAAAAAAGGGCATAATTCACAAGAAATATGAAATAAATTAAACCAAACAATATATTAACAATTAATATGTAATTAATATATCATATGAATAATATTAATCATAAAACTGGTACTGGGTTTATTATAAAAAAGGAATAGTGAAATGTAAGACTTCCATCCTTATTTATGGAGGAAGGGATGATGGAATAAGTTGATAAAACACTTTTGCCAATCTTCACAATATTTGATATTTTTCTTGCACTTTCAGCTTGAAGGAATTAGTCATTATAGGGGGAAATGAGCTCTTTTAAAACAAAACAAAAAACAAACCAATTTTCAACATTTTTTTTAGCTTTCATAGTGTTCAAACAAATCCTGAGGAAGTCAACTTTAAAAGAAAAATAAATATCATCCTGTTCAATGAATTTTTAAATCAGAACTTAAGGTGTTCCTCCTTTTTTTATATCTTCTATTTCTTCCAGCTCTTCTGTGCTCCCTGAGAGGATTCATCAATTAAAATGTTGTTATTCATTCACACCAATTTAAACAGATTTATTCTCTGTTAATACCTATTAATGAAGACAAAATTAAATGTGGTTGGAATATCATCATCAAAACAGGGTCTCAGACATTTACAACAGAGGCATTAAAAACAAAACTATCAAGAGTTAATTTAATCTCATTTCCTTGCCTTTCTCGAGTGCGAAGTCTGTGTAGAGCCTCAACTGTCTTTGGAGAGACAGAAATTAGAAATTTGCTGATTTCCACAATAGAAAATGGAATTTTCTCTCACTTTCTTTTAGGATGGTTGAATGACAGTGGGAGGGTTTCCCCCGATGGAATGTGCATTTCCCTACGTTCCTGATGAACAGGGCCTGAAGCGATGGGCTTTGATGGAGTTCTCAGCACTGCGGGCAGCTGGGGTGACACTGCTGCCATCACCGGAGAGAAATTCCCACCCCTAAGCTGCAGGGAGAGGGAAGACCTGTTGGAATCAGCCCGGCCAGGAAGTCGATCCCAGAACTGGAGCCAGCCTGGGAAAGCTGGGAATGTTCCCCTGGAGAAGGGAAGGCTTCAGGGAGAGCTCAGAGCCCCTTGCAGGGCCTAAAGGGGCTCCAGGAGAGCTGGAGAGGGACTGGGGACAAGGCCTGGAGGGACAGGACACAGGGAATGGCTTCCCACTGCCAGAGGGCAGGGATGGATGGGATCTTGGGAAGGAATTCCTGGCTGGGAGGGTGGGGAGGCCCTGGCACAGGGTGCCCAGAGCAGCTGTGGCTGCCCCTGGATCCCTGGGAGTGTCCAAGGCCAGGTTGGACGGGGCTTGGATCACCCTGGGTTAGTGGAAGGTGTCCCTGCCCATGGCAGGGGGTGGCACTGGATGGGCTTTAAGGTGCCTTCCAACCCAAACCATTCTGGGATTCTGGGATTTCTGTCACATCCGTAGCTTGCTCACTTTTCCCGGCACCTCGGTGATGTCACATCCCTTGGAAGAGACCTCCACCAACTCCAGGGATTGAAGAGGGTGTCTATATCACCACACTTCTCTAACCCCTGTCTCTGTATTGCCCGCAAACAGTAGGAGAACGGGAACGCGGCCTGGAGAGCCCGGAGTCATGGACACCTCGTGTTGGATGGAGGACAGGAACCAGCCACGCTCGTTAGTCCTTAAATTAGCAGAGCGCTGCCAAGGTAACGGCTCTCTCCACAATATTGTTGTCTTGACTAAACAACTTTCCCTAAGCTCCGTTGAAATAATCTGTTTTTTCACCTGCAGGAGTGAAACATTCGAGCCGACATTCCAAGACGGATCTGGTTGAGGCCGTAAAAATTTTGTGGTAACCTATATATTATTTTTATGCATATGCTTAACACGATGTGTTTTATGAATGTGCTAAAGTGCAATAAATCACCTAAAACGTGGTGTAAAACACTTCGGGCTCTTAGCGGAGGATCAGATGCTCTCACAATATTCCGTATATCCACGGGCTTGTACAGATGCGGGAGGGTAGGGATGTGTCGTCTCCCGGGAGTCGCAGAAAGATGGGAATACGGCTGCTCTTCTGCGTGGGAGGTCAGGGGAGCAGTCCCTGGCTCTGTGATGGATTAGCAGCCAAAACGAAGATGGAATACGTGGAAGAACGGCACAGCTCCAGCATTTACTGGGTGTAATCCCGACAACTGCAGTTTCACAGGAATTACGTTGCAGGAGAGAGGGATTCTGTCTCTTCCAGCGGATGAAGACAAGTACACTGGAATTCCTGCTTTTGCAGAAGCCCAACGTGAGAAGTCCCAAGGAAAACTGAACCCGTCAGCTGGCTCTGCTGAGGATCCAGAGTGGATGAGCTCCCGATTAACCTGCTGTTCCCGGTTCCTTTGGATTTGTGGATCTGGGACTGGAGCACCGTTCCATACCATGTCCTTCACTTTTTCAACTCCAGCAAGTGTGGCCTAAGTTTAGATGCTTAAATCGGGCTGGAAAAGCATCCAAAAAGCTTTTCAAGCTTATGGGATTGGAAAAAATTTGATTTGAAGGTGCTTCAGAATTTTTCATAAGCTGGACACCATTCATCGTCTCCAAGTCATGTTGGAAAAATTGGCATAAAAGAAATTTCCCTCTTTTATATATTTTTTTTAATTAAATGGGGTCATAATGATCCTTTCTGCTTATAACACTTACAGAATGTTAGAAATGGGTTAAAAAGAGGGACTTGTCACAGGAATTTGGGCAAAGATTTGATATCACTGGTCTGCAGATTTGATATCCTGCTCCAGTGACTGCCAGTGAAGGACAGGGTGGGAATCTGGGAATGTTGGGTTCTGTGCAGGGCCAGAATTGGACTCAGTGATCCTTGTGGCTCCCTTCCAGCTCAGTATATTCTATGATTAAATATCCTAAAGCTTTAAATGTGTAAAAATCAGGAGGATTTCAAAAAAATGGTGCTCTGAGCAGAGAAGGGATAAAGAAGTGAGTGTTTAATTTAATGTTTTTACTGCTTTTTGACCGACTGGCATCAGGGAGCTCTTCCTGAGGGAGCTGCTGGTGATTTCAGTTGTCCTGGAACTCCCAATCCCTATACCCTGGAGCTTAGGATAAGGCAGCTCCAAGAGAAGCATCAGATGGGTGAGGTGGCAGGAGAGCTGGAAGCTGGAAATATCCCAACAAGTTTCACATCCTGACAGTGCTCCACCAAAACCAACACATTTCCCCAGAGCACTTCACTCCTGTCGAGGTGAGGAAGTGTTTTCCAATGGAAACATAATTCCATGTGACCAGATCTTAGAAAAGGTCAGTTCAGGCCCTAGTAAAATTAATTTGGGTTCTTTGAAAGTGGGACGTCCACAGGGACCAGGTAATTTTTTTTATTTGTTTTAACAAATAATTTGTTTGTTTTTACTTGAGGAAACTCCCGTTGACTTTGGCTGAGCTCAGGTTTCAGCCCTCGGAACAGAAAGTCAGGAAACTCCAAGTTGTGGAGTTAAACATGCTGGAAAAATGGCCTTGGAGAAATGGGATGGATAATTATGGAGTGGGAGATCCTTTTTGGGGCTGGGAGTGAGAGGAAAAGGAGAAGCAGAAGGAGACAGTGGCATAAAAGGTCTGGAAAGCAAACCCTGCTCCTTTGTTTTAGCTGAAATCCACGTCCATGCCTGTTCCCTGGGATTCAGCATCCCTACAATGGGATCTCCCATGGACCAATTTAGAATCAGCCTCGAATTCCTGCAAAACAAAAAATCCCATGGATTCCCAAACCCACAGGAGCCAGGAGAGGCTCTGGAATGGCGGGGGTGTGCAATGTTGTCATTGTTTGTTGGTATCCAGGGAAAAGCCCAGATCCCAGCTGTGCCTGGCAGTTTGGGACATCTCCTGTCCAAGCACAGTAAGGATTTAGTGGAATTCATGGAATCACCAACCTGGATGGGGGATCACAGCAATGATTTGGAGGTCTTCTCTCGCTGCTGGCAAAACAGGCACCAGAGGGCTTTCAAAACACGGGAGGGGAAAGGAATAAAAAGGAGGGGAAAGGAAAAATAAAGGAATACAGGGCAAGGCAGCAGTGCCAGGATCAGACACTCTGGGCTGGGTTTGGGACACGGCTCAGAGGCGGATTCATGTTCCCAGACCAGGACACAGAGACACCGGAGGATGTGAGAGCCAAGGGATTTTGTGTGGGTGAAGAAGGGGAGGAAATCCCAAATCATCCCCTTTTTCTGCCCTTCTCACCAAACTTTCAGCACATCAGTCCCAAAAAAACTCCCAGGAGGTGCTGGCGGGAAAATGTTGGCGAGTTGGGGACAGCCCTTAGGCTATTTCCGGGTTAAGCATCATAGAAACATGGAATATCCTGGGCTGGAAGGGATCCATCTGGACCATCCATCCTGATGCTGCACAGACACCCCAACAATCCCACCCTGGGCATCCCTGGCAGCGCTGTCCAAACGCTCCCGGAGCTCCGGCAGCCTCGGGGCCGTGCCCATTCCCTGGGGAGCCTGGGCAGTGCCCAGCCACCTTCTGGGGGAAGAACCTTTCCCTGATATCCAGCCTGAACCTCCCCTGACAGGATGCCACTTCCCTGGCATCCTGTTCCAATGCTTGACAACTCTGCCAGCAGAAATATTTTTTCCTAACATCCAATCTAAACCTCCCCTGGTGCAACTTGAGGCCCTCTCCTCTTCTCCTGTTCCTTATTCTGTGATCCAGAAGCGGCCAGAAGGATCTGCTACCCTCAAATTTAAATAAATAGAAATAAAAACAGATAAATATTCCAATAAATCTACATTTAAATGCCATAAAATAATGTCCTAAAGGATTTTTGGCAGCTCAGTTTAAGTGTCTTCAGAAAACAAGATTAATTTGAACAGACGAGTTAAAAAAATCCAGCTCACATGGATTCCCACTTCCAAATTTGGGATCTCTTCCTCTTGGTTCTGCTGCAAATATTTCGAGGGGAAAGTAGAACATTTTCTTTGTTTCTTCCTCACAGTCCCAATTATTAAAATGGGATTAAAATACTGATTTATTACAGCACTGAGAGGGATAAGACTCCAGTGCTCTTTATGTAATTCGGACCAAGGCTCCCTTTTTATCTCTGCTGCCAAGAGCTGGAATAGTCACTTCCCATGGCTGCCTGAGTTGGAAATGCTTGCCAAAAGCATGGAGATTCCCAAACTGCTACTGACTTCCAGTGATCCATGAAAAAGCAGCTTCCAAATGCTTCCTCTAGGCCGACAAAAATATCAAGCCACTCAGAATTAGGAATGGCTTGAGGAAATTTAGTGATCTGCTACCCTAAAACCTCTCTCTAGACCTAAAGTCGGAGACATCAAAGCTTGGGCTGGCCTCAAGTCTTAAATTTCCAATTATTTCAAGTCCCACAGCTTTAATTTTTTGAGTTTGGGGGGTTTCTGTCTTTCTTTTCTCACTTAAAGTGGCCTCAAATGTGAATTACGTCCTGACCTGGAGCAGCAGAACAAATCTGAGCACATATTTCAGGTCACCCAGACCTCCAGACAACCTGCAAGTGGTAACACCCTTTCATCACTTCTCCCTATTTCCCACTGGAAGTGGGAATATTGCAGCCCACTGGATTTTGTGCTGCTTTCCCCATGGAGCAGCTGGTTTGGGTCTGGAAGTCGTGTAGCTCCACTCGAGCTGGTGCTGAACCTGAATTATTTTGTCTCGCTGAGCTGTGCCATTATTGGGCTATAAATTTTCCTGCTGGAAGAATTGTATCTGAAATTTTCAGGGAGAAGGAAGGAGTGGAAGGTGGGGAGAGGAACAGAAGGGAGAGAGAGGGGAAAGGAAAAACAAAAACAGTATGTCTGATGCTATTTTATTGTTCAGTATTTTTCTCTCTTTCTTTTTTTTTGTCCCTGCAATGTTGAAAATAAAGGAAAAATAATTTTTCCTTTAAGCAGCCCATGAAAATCCAACGCCAACGCAGTAAAAGCTTTGCAGGGTGATTAATCCGAACAATCTCACTTTTCCATCTCAATTACTTCCCGGTGTGTCACCAAGTGAGGTGGGAAAGGGAAGGATCCTTCCAGCAGGAAGAGCCCAGCTGGCCCTGTCCAAGGTTCTAGTCCCGCTTCCCTCCAGCAGCATTCCCTGATATCCTCACCCACATCCCAAATTTATGCTAAAGCCCCCTCAGGAGCAGCTTCAGGGGCACTGTGGCTTCAGGTGATTATAGAGTCAGACATTCCAACACACCTGCACGGAAAGAGGTGATGGAGGCAGGTTTGAGTGGGTTTTTTCCCTGTGTTTCCAAGCGGTGACTTTGGAATTGGCGGAATCCATGGGAGATCCACAGGGAACAGCACTTTGTTGTGAAGGGTGGGGAGTTCAGGTACATTTATGGCTTCAGTGGGGCTTTCTACCAGCGTTTTGTGGCTTCCAAAAGACGCCGGGTGGGTCCACCCCCCACCACAAGGACACGTGGAAGACCATTTGCTGCTAACATTCCTTCTGCTCCATGGACCATCTGTTGTTTAATTACGAACTTCAGGAGAGGGCCCATTTATGGGAGAATTAAAATTCCCAAAGTTTTTAGGGCATTTCATTCCCCAGCTCCTTTCAAAGCCCGGATTTTACCCATAACGTGCATAGCCGGGTTCCAGAACTTCCCCTGCATTGTGCTGGTCTTTCTGGGCAATTTATGAGGAGAGGAAGCAAAAAATAATTATTATGATTATTATTTTATTACTCTTGGGAGTGCCAGGTGTTGCTGGGAGTAACAGATTTCGTTGGTGGCAACAACCGCCACCAGCTTTCTTTTCCATAGCCTGGGGAGAACCAAACTTGGCACAGCCCATGGACAGCTTCACCATGGCAATTTTGCTGCTTGAAACAACACCTTGCTTTGCGCACTCCTTGAGCCAGCCCGGAATTTAATCCGTGTTTCTTTAGAACTGAGTCACACCAGGCTGTTGATCTGAGCATTCATTAATGAAGGATATTTCATGGAAGGCTAAAGAAATCCAAGACTGTTGTCGGCTGGAATGAAAGCCTTGGTGGTTTGTAGCTCGTCCTCAAAGATGGTTTTCTTGTCCAAATGTGTGACCTGAATATTAATTGTGAAACAATTAATTTGTGGGACGCCATCTGTGCTGATGAACTGAACAGTGTCCACAGTGCCGGAATTTAATTTCCTTTATTAAGCGGTTGGAACAGTCTGTAACAGGAACTCAGGACTTTCAGTATCCTCCCAAGTCAGAGATGATTTGAGGGTTTGAATACTCCTGGTACCACAGGTTGTCCAGAGAGGCTGCGGAATCCCCAGGCCAGGTTGGACACTGGGGCTTGGAGCACCCTGGGTTAGTGGAAGGATTCCCTGCCCACGGCAGAGGGTGGGACTGGATGATCCATAAAGTCCCTTCCAACCCAAACCCTTCTGGGATTCTCTACACCCCTACAGGACGAGGACAGAGAGGACAATGGATTTTCATACCTATGTCTCACATAATTTTAGGCGATACGATCTGAGCCTTTCCCAGGATCAAACACTTGTAAAAAGCAAAGCAGAAACGGATCAGAGACAGGGAAACATGGAATAACACTGGTCTGACCCTGTGTACCTCCTGAGCTTATTTGTGTCCAGGTCCCACATTCTCTATCCCTTTACACATCTTTCCTTGGCCTTTTATTCCCTGAGGTTCCTTTTCTTCTGCTCTTAGGACGATGGTGGCTTCAGGCTGTCCCCAAGTCATCCCTTTTTTCCCTTGGCCAGAGCACGAATCCTGGATGAAATTCCCTGCTTGGCCCTGGCTGTGTCATTTCCTCTCCGAGGATGTGGTGCGCTCCATGACCTCACCACGAGCAGGAACAGCTTTGGGGCAGGATTTACACGAGCAAACCTTTCACAGTGCCAGGCAGTATTAAGGGAAAAGGAAAGGGCCAAAGCTTTCCTAGACTTTCCCCTTTTTTTCCGTATCTTGGGATATTCTGATATCCAGGCAGTGGAACGAGTGGGAGATGTTCAAATCTCGACCCTGCAAAGTCATCTTCCCAAAACCATCTCCCTTTTGCTGCAGTGTGAGAAGGAAAAAAATCCCATTTTACAGAGTGGTGTTTAAAATTTTGGCTATTTAGGGTCTGGAGGAAATGAGCAGAAATCTGTGAAGGTCAAAAATAATTTAAGTTTCAAATCTTCCCTGTGCCATCTCTACCAAACGGCTGCAGGTTGTTGCTTTTCCTCAGTTAAACATCCACGAACTTTATTTTCCTTTGTGTTTCACTTTAATTTTTTTTTAGTATAAAAGGAGTAGGTCTGGGTTAAGAGTCAAAAGAAATGAAACCCTTTATTTCGTGTGTTTTGGGAAAGCCTTGTCCAGAGGCAGGATTGAACACTGCCTTTTTGTCTCCCCGATCATTTGCGCCAGAGGAAAATCAGCAGGAGATGCTGTTAAACGGCTCAGAGACGGCTCCAGAAAAATCACACTCCCCAAATTCCTGGAGGCAACATCTCCAGGGGTCAGGAGTTCCCAGGTGTTTTTAAAACCTCCCCAATCCTGAACATCCCAAGAGTCAAACCCAACAGAATGTCTGGCGGTAATGACAGATATATTAATTAAACGCATTACCCACCAGGAATACGTCTGTTGTCACCTGCAAGAACGGAGAGTGATCCCATGGTTCACGGATTTCATGGAAAGTCAAATGATGTCAGGCTTCTGAAGAAGTTGCCCGTGAAGAAATGCAGACAAGCCAAACTCTATTCTTCCCCCAGGTAATGGGTGGCTTGAAACCGTGGGATATCAGATGTTAGTGATTCCAAAGCCTTTTCCAGACTCTTTCTGTCCATCCTGTTTTTCTGGCTCTGCTCCCCAGTGTAAGGAATGAAGCAGGACCTGCAGTGTGGCCGTGAATTACCCTGGGGGAAAATCCACAGGTGACCTGGTGTGGTGGGAGGTGTCCCTGCCCATGGCAGGGGGTGGAACTGGATGATCTTTAAGGTCCCTTCCAACCCAAACCATTCCATGATTCCATGATTCCATGATTAACTATCTGGTTTCTCTTTGCCCCAGCCTTTGGAGTCTCCTGATTGAGGAATAACCTCCATTAGGGCTCCGGAGTATTGAAGGACCGAGCTTTTGCAGAAGCTTCTGACTAAGGGTATTTCATTTTAATCAGGACTGTTGGCAAACAAAAATGATGATAAAAGAACTGCAGCTCTTCCCTTCCTCCTCTTATCACCCACCTTGGACCCACGTTACAAGACGAACTCCTTTACGAAGCGCAGGTTATTTAATTTTCTGTTTTCTCCATGATTTTTTTCAAAAGTGAGATTGGAGTTTCACTCTTTCCAACCACAGAGACAGCATGTCTTTAATAATTATTTTTTCTTTAGTTGTCTCAAAGTTGTCTCAAAATGGAGTTTTTTAAGTGCTCAGAACCATCGCCTGGTGCGGCATCCCTTAAGGGGGAATGGCTTCGACCAGACAGAGATCAGGTTTAGATGGGTTATTGGGAAGGATTCTTCCCTGTGAGGGTGGGGAGGTCCTGGCACAGGGTGCCCAGAGAAGCTGTGGCTGCCCCTGGATCCTGGAAATGTCCAAGGCCAGGCTGGACGTGGCTTGGAGCAGCCTGGGATAGTGGAAGGTGTCCCTGCCCATGGCAGGGGGTGGGACTGGGAGATCTTTAAGGTCCTTTCCAACTCAAACCATTCCATGATTCCATGAATTATTTTCATTTTGAAGTTCTCAAGAATTCACAAGGATGTTCCAGAAAACCTGATGCTCACTAAGGCTTGAGGATCCCCTTCTCTAAATCCTATGTATGATTTTAATTTAATTAATTTCATGTAATTTTAATTTAATTTAAATTTTTTTTCTGTTTTACCTCACGTTCGTGTGAGCTAAAGCAGCAAATGAGACTTAAAACCTCCGTGAAGTTCCCAATTTACCAAAAAAGAAAAAAAGTTCTTGCCGAGCTCGTGAATTCCCGTAATTCCCATAATCTGCACAACATCGGACCCCAAATCTTTGCGAGATTTCACGTTTTGCTTAACAACTTCTTTAGGCACAAGGCACAAATTAATTGGCCTCTGCAGTTTTATTAATTCGTACATCGCAACGGGAGGTTCATTTGCTGAGCTGAGGAGAGCTGGTGAATCAAAGAGCTGCTTCTCTGCTGTCTTCCTGAAATGATTTTCCAGCTTGGCACAGCATCGACCGCCACCACTCCTGCTGGCACTCTGGGAACTGGACCTCTGGAATTAAACCCAGGAATTCCCTGCACAACCCAACCCAGGCGGGAGGATGGTTGAATAGGAGTGGAAATTTGAAGTATTTTCTGCCCAAAAAAGCCCTGTGGACACAAAGTTGCGGCTGTTTCTTCTCCTGAAGGCAGATAAACAAACAATTATTGGGATAAAATAGCCTAAAAGCCAAAGTGAGTTGACGAATTCCAGTTTGAGGTGCAAGGGAATAATAATTTTCAGGTCCGATAACGCTGCCAGCAGCACTTGCGCTGAGGATGATTCACCCGGTGATCCTTGAAAAAGCTTGGGAAGGCTTCACTGAGCACATAAAAACCTGGGAAGATGCTTAAAGAATGCCTCAAGCTGAGCTCGAGCTCCCCAGGCAGGATTGGAAGGAACACAGGTTCTCTGAGCATCAGAAGAAAGAGGTGTAGGACGCACTTTCCAACGAGATTCCAGACGGGTAAACGGGGAAAGGCAACAGCGTTTTCTTTTGCCACATTCCAGCGATTAAAGTGGAGGAGCACAAGCTCTTTCTCTGTGTGGAGGAGACGAAGAACAGCTCCACTGTCGTGAGAGAACCAGCAATTAATGGGCTCAGAGGGTTTTATGTAAGCATTAAAGTTTTAAGTGCTCCGTGTTTGTAGGGCTTGTTATTCCTGGATATTCCTCCCAAACCTGCTGAGAGACACGAAGCAAATTTCTGGAAAGCTTCCCTGGAGTTTCTCCGCGCTGAGCAGAGCTCGTTGCGTGTCTGCTTGGCTTGGGTATCCCAAAGATCCCGCGCTGCAGGAACACGAAAGGTGAGCGCGTTCCATCGGCCCCTGGTGTTTGTTTAAGTTTTAGGACCGACACACCCATCGGAGCTGGTGTTTATCCCTCTCTCCCTCCACGTCACGCCCACCTCGCGTTACGCTGCCCGTGCAGGCCAATATTCCTCTTAAAATGAAGGTTTCTAAGGATCTATAGAATGTTTTCATTTACCCTGCTCTCCAGCGACACTCATCAGACCGTCTGAGCCTCTTAAGGCTGGAGAGTTATGCAAGGAAACCCCAAAACGTGTCAGCTTAAGCCCACCCAAAAAGTGAGGGCTGATATTTCTCTCTCTCCCAGGCTGGAGGTGAAGCGAAAGCCGCTCCACCGGAGTGAGCTCCACCTGAATTTGGCGGGACAGGATTACGAAAAAGCAGAGAACCGAGCCTGGAGCGGCAAAATAAAGGCTGTAAACACGGCTACGGGAACGAGAGCTGCATTTTCCAGACGAAATGAATCAGTCAGGCCTGGAAAGGCGAAGCCCTTGCTTCCAGCTCCTGACAGAGAGCCCCTGCAATGGTCCGTGGAACTCGCCCTTGGCCTCCAGCACCTGGTTCTGTGCCTGCATCTGTCCCGTGACCACGCCCCTGCTCCCTGCTGGGGTGGAACGGAGCTCTGGGCTGTTCCTTCCCTCATTTTTATTCAGGGGAAATGAGAACGCCCAGCTCATGGAGCGTGGTCTGTGCACCAGGACTTCAGCTCACACCTTGGCCCGGGCCGGTCTCACATTTTCGGCCTGACCCGGGTGAGCAGCTCGGTAAATTCCAGGGAAAGGCTGGTTGTTTACATTTCAAAAGTTAATAAATTTGTTTATTGGGGTTGATTTGGGGTTTATGTTTGTGCATTATGATTAATTCATCTATTATATGATGTTTCCCTCCTCGCTCACAGGATTTCTGACTCATTCAGGCAGCAGGGCTGAATTAGATACTGAGCTGGATAATGAAGATTTCTGTTAATAAAACCAACATTTTGGATGTCTTTTTTTAGCAGAATTAAAAATCAGGCAGAGTTTAAAACACAGAAAGAAGAGAGAAAATTATTTAATATCGCAGCTATGGAGAAGTTGGATTTTACCTGCATTCATTCCCAGAATTCTACGTTGATGCGTGACTTCAAACCTTTATTTTTTTCCCCAAAGCTGAATTCTTGCTAAAGATTGTGGATTTACTCCCAGAACTCTTAGAGATATCGAAGTTGAGCAGAGATTTCCTTGAAACAATGCTGAAAAATGACAAAACTTGTGAAAAATCACCCTGCAAGAATCAGACCAGTCTCACCTAAATTCAGATTCCCCCACTTGTATCAGAATTTCTTGTATCAGAATTTCTCTTCAGTCGAAGGAGAGAGACGCAGATCTCTGGATGAATCAGGACAGGTATCCCTCACCCCATATTTGGAAAAGCCGCCAGATTCCTAATTTAGGCAAAATCATTCAAGATAGGTTAATTCAGGTCATGGAGCCTCAATCCAACCTCCAAACTCCGTGGAAGACTAAGTGCGCTGTTTCCTTTTGCCTCTGTTCCCCGTTATGTAATTCCGTGTCCGCGTTTGCCACGGGAGCCATAAAAACATTGTCTTAAAATGTCATGATAAATGGGATATTATCCTAAAATATCTGCGAATGTGAACACTTCCTGCTTCAGAGCACATTTTCAGTGTCTCTCTGTGAAAGAGACATGGAAAATGTGTTGCACGTGAAGAAAATCATGGATATCATTTGGTCTCGTGTTTACGAGGTTGGTGCTTTTCCTCAAAAACACTCTGGAAGCAGCTCAGGGGAACGCTCATCTCATCCATACCCAGCACAGGGAATCATGGAATCCTTTCAGTTGGAAAAGACCTTTAGGATCATCAAATCCAACCATCAGCCACCACCAGCACGGTCGCGACTAATCCAAGTCCCCAAGTGCCACATCCGCACATTTTTGAATGCTTCCAGGGATGGGGACCCAACCACTGCAGGCCTGGACAATGCTTTCCATGAAGAAATTTTCCTTATTGTCCAACCTAAACATCGCCTGGTGCAATTTAAGGCCATCTCCTCTCATCCTGTCCCGTGTTCTCTGGAAAAAGAGCCCAACCCGCAGCTTCGCCCTCCTGTCAGGGAGTTGTGCAGAGCCACAAGGTCCCCCCTGAGCCTCCTTTGCTCCAGGCTGAGCCCCTTCCCAAGCTCCCTCAGGAGTTCTCCAGCCCCTTCCCCAGCTCTGTTCCCTTCCCTGGACGCGCTCCAGCCCCTCAATGTCCTTCTGGTCATGAGGGGCCCAGAGTGATCCCAGGATTTGAGATGCGGCCCCAGCAGTGACAGACACAGAGGGACAATCTCTTCCCTTCTCAGAGAAACCAGGATGCCCTTGGCACTTTTGGCCACCTGGGCACACCTGGGCTCCTGTTCAGCCTCTGTTGACCAACACCCCCAACTCCTTTCCCACTGGGCACATTCCAACTCCTTTCCCGCATCCTGTAGTGATGCTGTGGCAAAAAAAAAAGATGGATCTTATTCCTGACTCTGTGCTAGCACATCCCTGGATCCCAGGCCTGCTCTGACATCTCTCATCTGCTGGAAAAAATAGATTTTCTCCCAGACGGAGCCGTGAGCAGGTTTGTGGTGCTTGGCACTTCTCCTGACATGTCCCTTGCTGCCACAGCCACAGGGGATGAGTGACATAAAAGCCATTTTTGCCAGGTTTTCACTCCTCCCATCCTCTGGAAGCTATTCTTGGATGGGTCAGTACAGCCAAGACTCAGCTCTTCTGCACCAGCAAACTCATGGATAACGGCTGGATTGTATCAGAGACTGAGGCTCCGGGAACTTTATCTCCCAGAATGTCTGATCCCCTGCAAAAGGCAATCCCGGGAATTCTGGTGTGTGCAGCAGGGAGTTTGGTTTAGCCTAAACTTACAGGGAAGAGGGGGCTGCTGGATTTACGGGAGCTTCCTTTCCTGTGAAAAGGGATTCTGTTTAAAACGCTGAGTAATCCATCGCGCAGCAGCTCCTGGGGGCTATTTCGGGAACAGAATCCTTGGCTTCGTGGAATGTTTTCCAGGCTGAGAACCATCACCTTCTTTCAGCTCCGCAGAAACAAAGTGCCTTTAACAGGGACGTTTTCTTCACAGAAACAGCCCAGAGATAATGCCAGGGAAAAAGTCCGTGGGAAAATGGACCTTCCTTCATAGGGACGTGGTGGGACTTTTGGGGATGCTCCTGTGCAGGGAGTGAGGCCCCACCTGGAATCCTGGGATCACTCTGGGCCCCTCCTGACCAGAAGGACACTGAGGGGCTGGGGCGTGTCCAGGGAAGAAAACGGAGCTGGGAAGGGGCTGGAGCCCCAGGAGCAGCTGAGGGAGCTGTGAAAGGGGCTCAGCCTGGAGCAAAGGAGGCTCAGAGGGGACCTTGTGGCTCTGCACAACTCCCTGACAGGAGGGGGCAGCCGGGGGGGGGTCGGGCTCTGCTCCCAGGGAACAGGGACAGGAGGAGAGGGAACGGCCTCAGGCTGGGCCAGGGGAGATTCGTGTTGGGCGTTAGGAAATATTTCTTCATGGAAAGGGTTGTCCAGGCCTGGCACAACTGCCCGGGGCAATGGTGGAGTCTCCATCCCTGGAAGGATTTAAAAGCCATTTAGATGTGGCACTTGGGGACATGGTCAGTGGTGGCCTTGGCAGTGCTGGGGAATGGTTGGACTTGATGATCTTAAAGTTATTTTCTACCCCAAATGATTCTGTGACTTTACTCATGTTTGGTGGCATATATAGAATATGCAAATATTTGAGGGAATTAAAATTTTCAATTTTAATATTAGAGATTCTACCCATTAGCTGGATAATCTTGGTCAAGTCATTGACTCCTCAGTGCCTCCATCTTTCTCCCTGGGATGATCACACTTGCTTTCCATCCCAGGATTTGGACAGTGCCACCCAAACTAGAAACAAGAGCTGTTTTCCATGTCAGCAATCATGGGGTGACCCTGTCTGGTGGGAAGAATAATTTCATTTCTCCTTCTTGGGAAGTTGGAAACTTACGGATGTCATCCTCATTTAAATCATTCCCATTCTCAACATTCCAAGCGCTCCATGAAAAGCCACCCTCGGCTGTTTCAATCCCTCTGTGCTGATGTAAAGTTCTTTCCCCTCATTTAATTATCCTAATTTAATTATCTTGGCCTGGCCATCAGTGCTGGTGCAGGGAATCATTGAATGATGGAATCCTTTGGAAGTAGAATCACGGAATGGTTTGGGTTGGAAGGGACCTGTAAAGGTCTTTTAGTTCAAACACCATGAAATGAGCAGGGACATCATCAATTAAATCAGATCAAAGTTATTCAGGGCCTTACTCAAAACCTGATGAAGTCACAGCTGTTGTGAGCATGAAAATTAAAACTGGAAGAGAAGTTTTTGTGCCCTGGAACACAATTATTTGTGCTTTTAGAAAAGATCTTGGTGTGACCTTAGCCCAACTTCCCCTTTACAAACCGACTCCTGGCCATGGTTCAAGAGGGATCGAGATCCAGGGACAATTCCCGGTCGGTTTTAGGCAGCCACAAGGATTTAGAACTGGAGGCAGGATCATGTCAGGAGATGCAGGTCATGGTCATGTCATGTCTTGCAGTCTTAATTACAACGGTGGAGGGGAAGAATCAAAACAAACCAAAAATGTGACAAAACCCCCTCATGTTTTGAGTTATAAGGCTCCAGATCAGTTAAAATCAGTTCTGACCTACTGAGCAGGAACTTTGCAGATTTCATTCCATAACAGATAAAATCAGGTTGCAATAATTTTGGTTTTATCTTTTGAGCTTCTGCTCCCTTTGAGGACCCCTTTTCATACAGCTGGGCAAAACCTCTTCCTGCTGAAACCTTTTCCTGACAGGAAGCGTGGCTTTTATCTAAACTGACGTGGAAAATTTCATCGATAATGAAATGGCTCAATTTTCCAATGGCGCTTTTTCGACTTCTCAAGTGTTTCAATTCAGCCAGGGATTTAAATGCCCTGCTGGGGATGAGCTTTCTCTGGGGCAGAGATTACAGAACCCCAAATCGCTGACAGGGAATTCTCAACCCCAACGCAAAGTGCAAACATTTCCCTGCAATGAGCCCCAAGGAGATCGAAGCTTTAAAGGCGGATTATACAAAGAATGAGGTTTAGAACTGGACCAAAATTCCAAGTTTAGGGATCTTAAGGCGGGATAATTCTCATCCTAAGCAGGTGTGCATTAATTAATTTAACTGAGGCGATCACTAGAAAGAAGAACAAATCTGTGCCCAAATTAGTCTTAAAAGTCTTAATTTTAAACTCTTGCAAATAGCAATGATCAATCCTTGTCTTCAGTTCCTTCGAAGCCTCTCAGCCTAGGATCACATTTTAATTTAGTCATTCCTAATGACTAAAGCCTTGGAGCTGACCCCACGAAGAGAGGATTCCCAGACTTAGATCTCCAGGAGCTCCTGGATTTGGTGTTTTTTTTCACGGAGCTGTGATTTCCAGGGTATTTTTCACACCTCCACCAGAGAGAAGTCCCTGCCCATGGCAGGCGGTTGGAATGAGATGGTTTTTAAGGTCCCTTCCAACCCAAACCATCCTGGGATTCTCCATCATTCGTTCCCCCCTGTTTTGCCAAATTTAGGAGTTGTTTTCTGTGTTTTTATCTTGCAGCTTCTCCCCTTCGCTCCTTGATGCTGCAATCCAGATGGTCCCAGTCGCATGAGGACATTTTAAGCCTCTCTCAGACTAGTTGCTTGATTAATTCACTCTGGCTTAACATCCAAGCCTAGGCAGGGTTTTCCAGTATCCCACCCCTGTTGGAATATTCCTCCCACGGCGCTAAATCGGAGCCGCGCTTTCCTTAAGCATCATCCATAATTATTTCGTGTGAGCTCTCTGTTGCCTGCAAAATTTTCTCTCGTTCTTCCATTATTTTTTCACACCCCTTTTCCTGACGCTTTGTGTGCGATGGATGCAGCCCAGACCAGAGCAGGAAGCCTCATTCCCATGTCTCCAGAACCCCATCAGATCGCGGGAGCTTGAATCTCCCACACGGGATGGGAATAAACTCGGGAAGGGAAAGCTCTCCATGGCTGTGACGCACAACGCAAAGGAATCTTGGCCCAGCAGGAAGTGGGAAGGCAGCTTGGCACCACTCAGCCTCCCAACCCAGACAGGGAAGAGCTGGAATTGTATCCGTGTTTGCCTGGCCGGAGCTTCCGCGCACAAAATAAATTTAATGCGGGTGAAGTTGGAACAAGTTTAGGACCAGCTCCTCTCAGTTTTTCTGTCATTCCCAAGGCTCGCTGCCTGCACTCTGCAGATTTTAAGGAAAGGGATCTGCAACTTCCAGCTAAAATTCTGATTTAGATGCTCACAATTTTATAAATGCAAAGCTCTGTGTATTAAATATTTGCCAGTCCACGAATTCCCCCTGTTCCCAAGGATTTCATGTTCCTTAGTGACCACTGAAAGTCTTTCAAAATAGACTGACAGCAACATTTTCAGATGAAAAAAATGTTTTAGAAATAGTTTTTAGCTTAAAGATGGGACCTGGGATGGCTCTGGAATTGTATAAAATTCATTGTCCATTTTGGAGAGTTAGGGAATAAATTATGGGAATAACTCCCGGAATGGCAATAAGGCAATGCAAACCTTTTTTCCAAGTCAGGGTAACTCTGGGCTTTTTTAAAATAAAGCTCATCAGCTGAATTAATGGTTTTTGTTTATTCGTATATTTTTTATCCATACAACTAATATTACATCACCATCCACCCAATAAATCCCAAACTCTTCCTGCTGCTGGCAGTGTTCAGAATTCCTATTTGATTCCCAGACATCCTCGTTGGGAAAAATACCAGTGAGGAAGGAAAAATTAATGACAATTTTCTGACCAGTCACCATGCCCTGGAAGAGTGTTGGAGCTTCAGGGATGACAAGTCAGTTTTTCTTAATCCAAGAGAAAACTATCCATTAAAAAAACGGATTTTGAAGCTAAATAATGGACTTTCTTTCACTTTGACTTAAAAAGTTGTGTGGGAAATAATATTTCAGAGGAAAATTTTGTTTTTAAGGCACATTTTCCTTGATTTTCTTTTAAAAAGCAACTGTGGAAAGAGGCAAATGTTTGTAATTAGAGTAAAAACTTCTGTTTAATTTCAGGATGTTGCCTGGAAAGGGAAATTTTCAAATTTCCCACCATAAATATTTGGTGAGGAGCCGTTGCTTTTTCAGCTGAGGAGTCGAAGACTGGAGCCTTATTCCCATGAATTTTTAGTGGGATGATGTTATATGACATCACTGCATTGTCGGGATCCAGCAATTCCATGGATTTTAAGGAGGACAGAGCCCTACAGCTGCGCTCTCTTAGCTGACCTGGACCACACACCATGGACCAGTGTCCCTACGGAATTTGGTAATTCCAGCCCTCCTAGTTGCTTCCTCATGTCCCTACCTGTCCAAGGAAATGGGTGGCTCAGTCCGTGTCTCACTGGAATGACTGGAAAACTCCTGGAATCCTGGTGAAGCCGAGCTGAGTGAGGTGTTTTGAGCTTTGGACAGCAGGGCAAGCATAGGCGTTGCCGTGGGAAATTAGGGATTTATGGAGATGGAATTACTGTGATGATCCAGCATTTGATATCTTCGAATATCGCACCTCTGTACCAAAGTTTTGGGAAGCCCTTTTCCCAAGGCTGGTGTGAAGTACTGGAAGGCAGCAGGGAGGTTCCAGAGAGTCTGTGGATGCCCCATCCCTGGAAGTTCTCAGGACCGGGTTGGACAGGGCTTGGAGCAACCTGGGATAGGGAAGGACATCCCTGTCCATGGCAGGGGTCGGAACGAGGTGATCTTGAAGTTCCCAAACCATTTTGGGATTCTGGGATTTCTTTTTCTTCCTCACCACAGGGAATGGTGCGTTAGAAATCGAGAAGTTCCTCTACCCAAGCATCCACATTTCCATGAAACTCATGGAGCTGCTCCATCCACAGGAGAACTCCCCCTGCCTGAAGGGCAGAATCTAGCAGGATTTATAATCCATCGTAAATAACCCCTGTTCCTTTTGCTGCCTTTCCTGTGCTTTTCATCCCAACAGGTTCATGGAATGGCACTGAAAACATCCCAGACAAAATATTCATGGGATTCATCCCAAAATTTCTAGGGATATTTTTATTTATATATTCTCAAATTATATAGAGACAAAATTTATTAATTTCATTTTTTAGAGACCAACAGAGTATTTTCAATTTTATCACCTTGATAAAAATAAGACTCAATGATCAAACTCATTCACTGAGATACTGCTAGAAAACCATCATTGTAAACAGATAAAATTTGTATCATTATCCCAAATTTTTGACTATATCTTTGAAAAATTAACATTTTACCCATTGCCACAGGCAGTGTGGGCTTGAATCGACCACTTAATCTTAACTTAATCTGTCTGGAGCCTTACATAAATTATAAATATTTAAAAAGCCCTAAAATAATTTATTTTAAAGTAACACTTATTTTTAGATTAAAATTTTCCTGAGAGTAATTGAAAGCATCACTTGCAATATTTTTCCCAGAAATTTGTCCAGGTTTAGCCCACCAGTTCCATGAAATAAAAAGCCCCACAAAGCACATTTGGCACAACGGTTGAACGTTGAATTTTTTCACCCTCAAATACATGCAAAAGGTGCACAACACAAACTCATTCCTTTAGGAAAGGGAGAAAAGTTGGGATTTACCTCCATGGACCAGCTAAAAAATGAGGGAAGCAGTTCCTAAACTTCAGTCAGCTCTGCAATAAATAGTTTAGATTAAAAAACTTGAAGGGTTTTGTGATTTTAAAACCCCATTCCCGGCATTTATTATTAAATTGTAAATTATTCCCAGCAGGAATCTTTTTTTCCATGATTTTGTTTAACACTTATCCAAAGGAGCCCCTTCTCCCGCTTAAACCCTCAGGTCCAATTGCAACCCAAACAAGGAGTGATTTAACAATGCCGTTGGGTTTTTCCTGGGAAGATGCCATGAGGAACCGCCACATGGGATAAATCCCTCCTCAGTGTCAATCCTGGGCTCTTCTGAGTGGGAAAAGGCAACGAAAGGTGTCCCGGAAAGAAGGTTGGGTTTGGTTTCCAAGATAACAACAAAAATAAGGCCTCGAGGCCTGTGGGTGGCCACGGCCACCTCGGTCAGACTTTCCATGGATGCTGACACGGGATGTGTGTGGTTTTCCTGAATAATGGAGCATTGGCGGAGCGAGGTGGAGATTAACTAATCTTGGGTGTGTCTTCCCAGGGAATGACACAGGAGGAGAGACAGGCCGGGAACAGGAGCCAGGAGAAGAGGAGCTGAAAGGAAGGAGTTGCTCCAGGAGACAAGACCCAATTATCCAAATAATTCCCTTCTGGCCTCGGAGTGGAATCTCTCCAGGAGAAGGGAAAATACACTATTTTAAGTGGTTTAGCTGATACAATCTCTCCTCTGGGATTTATTCCATGCTTCTCCCTTCATATCTCTTTTTCATGGACAATCCCGATGGTGACCTAACTGGAAACCCCTGACATTCGTTGTCATTAAACCATCTGGGAAGAGCTGCTGGGAAAAGGAGAACAGATTTCTTAGGGAAAAACATAAAAATAAAGAACGCCTCAGTGTTTCTTTCCCTTTCTGAAAACATGTTCTGGTGAAAAATTGATGCTCAACCCTAAATTTACTTTTTTCCTTAGTTCAATATCACATTTCAGTGAAAAATGTGGTGTTTGTGTGTTCTTCTTCTTTTATTATTATTTTAATTTTTATTTTTACCGAAATCTTAAAGCCTGACCTGATCTAGCACTGCTCATCACTTGGATGCTCCAAGGAATTGAAGTTTGGAGTAGAGAATTCCACTGTTTTTCTGTTGTTTCCGATGAATATTTCTGCAATTCCAAAATTAAGGAGAAACAAGGAAAGACAATTAATTTTGCACGAAACCCTGAAGAAGTGACTCTGGAATTTTTTGAATAGGTGAGAGAAGACCTCAGTGCCTCTCTTTAGTTCTGTAACTTCCATAAATTCTTGTGAAAATCCCACCCACTGGACCTGCGGAATTATGGAGAGATTTTCCATTAATCCTAGAAAAGCACGAGCCTAAACCCCACCTATATCCAATGTCAACCCGTTATTCCATTTCCTTCAAAACCCCCAGGTGACATCCACGGCTACATAAGTTATAGTTATTTATAGTCTCCTGTCAATCGACCGCTTATAAATCATTGGCATGGGAAAGAAAGCAAATTTTTCAGGATAACGCGGTTTCTTTAGTTCCAAAAAGATCCAGGACTGTGAGTTCGCAGAAAACAGGATTTGAGGAGAACTCAGGGTGTGTGGACTCCGTGGGAGAATTCCATCTGTAGTGTTCGGAGACATAAAAAGATACCAGTGAGATAAAAATCGGCTGATCCCTTGGAACTCTTCAGACAGGAAAGCAAATCTGGGCTCCAGGAGCCAGTCCGGTGTTCAATTCCGTGTGCTGGGCTTTGAGCATTAAAAATAGAATTTAAAAAAATGGAATAATGAGAAAACCCAAAGACGGAAGTGATTTGACATTCAGACCATTTGCAGGAGGGGAAGGGATTATTATTTTGATTATTGAAATTATTTTGATTATTGAAATGAATAATCAAAATAGGACTTGGTTGTACTCTACATTATTTCACTGCAAGCTTTTCTTTACTAAAAATTTAAGCTCTGAGAAGAATCACAGAGGCTGGAAATTCAGGAAAGACGTAGGAAAGGGTTTTTTGCCTGTGAGAGTTTTCAGGAGCAGGCAGAAGAATGATGCAAGAAATAAAACTTTATCACTCTTAAACAGATCTGGAATTAAACTCCAGAGGGATTAAAGGCACTCTCACATATATTTTGTTCATTTATTTGAGAAGATGCTAATTCCTTGAAAAAAAAATCTTGAATCTTCTTCAGATTCATTCAGGAAAATCAAGGATTTGAACCTTCAGTTCCTGCGAGTCTCCAAATCCCCTGGCTCTTCCAGGATCCATTATTTTCTCTTTTTCCCCTCTCTCTGTCCATCATTTTTGCTGTATTTTAATTTCTTGAAGTGCCTCATTTTCCTTCCCAGCTGGCAGGAGAAAGAATTCTCAGCCTGTCCATGCCTTTTCCCATCACCCAGTACAGCGGATAATTAACAAATGGCCGGGTTTCCCAAAGATCAGATGGAAACAACATTCCTGGAGTTTTCCTCCATTATTTCAGCCATCCCTGAATTCTTCCAGAGTGGTGCAAGACGATTTTTGTAAATACCTGTGAAGACACCCGGAAAACTTGGTGATAAAATCATCTTTGAGGTGGTCTGTGAACAAAGGGAATAAAAGAAAACCATTCCATGAAGAGACAAGACTAAAAAACAAATCATCCTATGGAAGAAGGAAGCGAAGATGTTTAAAGAGAGAGAAAAGTGGGTAAATCACAAGATCTTTATTTGTTTCAAACAGAAACAAGGGGAATTCAGACCAAAAAGAGCCCAGATGCCTAGAAAGACCAGGAAAAAAAAAAGATAAAAATAAATAAAAGCTGATATAAAACCAATTAAATGTCTTACTACGGACAGTTTGTAGTGAGTTTGTAGCCACAGCAGGAGCCGCCAATGCGCACGTTGATTTTACTGGAGCTTTTAACGCTGTCTCACATGACGTTCTCAGAAATAAACATAGCATGGGTTAAAGGCCACGGGTTGGAGGCAAAAAAAATGCTGGAAAACCTAGTGGGAAAATGGGTACAAATGGAAATTTGTATTAGATGAGTTTTTCAAGGGAAATTTCTGACAATGAATAAGGGGAGGTGATGAACAATCATCATCATCCATCATCATCTATCATCATTGTCATCATCCATCATCATCATCATCATCGTCATTGTCATCATCATTGAGGATTCAGAGTGGAAGAGAAAAGAAAAGGGCCCAGATTTTTGATAGCACTAAGAAAAGATGGACGAATACGAAATTTTCATGATCTGGTTATTTCTCCAGAAAAAAAATAGGATCGTAGTCAGGAAGGACCAAAAGAAGGGGGTGTGGGGAGGTGGGGGTGAAAATCTTTACAAAATAGCAGAGATTCAGAAATTGGCTCGGCTGAACTCCTGCGGAGAAGGTTCCGGGTGCTCCAGTGGGTCATAACTGAGTGAGAACCAACCTCCTTTGCCTGTGCCCAAAGGAAAAGAGCATCTGGGAATGTGTGGACCAACATCTCTTAGGAACGACCTAGGAATAGCAGGTCCTGTCCTTTTTTCCTTTTAGGATCCCAGAATGGTTTTGCTTGGAAGGGAATTTTAAGGATCATCTGTGCCAACCCCCTGCCATGGGCAGGGACACCTCCCACTATCACAGGGTGATCCAAGCTCCATCCAACCTGGCCTTGGACACTTCCAGGGATCCAGGGGCAGCCACAGCTTCTTTGGGAATTCCAGCCCAGCCCCTCCCCACCCTCCCAGCCAGGAATTCCTTCCCAATATCCCATCCGTCCCTGCACTCTGGCAGTGGGAAGCCATTCCCTGTGTCCTGTCCCTCCATCCCTTGTCCCCAGTCCCTCTCCAGCTGTCTTGGAGCCCCTTCAGGCACTGGAAGGCCACAGTAAGTTCTCCCTGAGCCTTCTTTTCTCCAGGCTGAACATTCCCATCTCTCCTAGCCTTTCCTCATGGAAGAGATGCTCCATTCCCTCTGATCATCCTCACATTTGGCGACAGCAGTTCCAAAGATTCCCTCATCCTATTGACACGGGACACAAAGGAAGAATTTTCATGACAGCACCTCCCACGATTCTAATTCCGAACCCCAGGGCTTTCCCAGCAGGACAGGAGATCCAAAGGAAAACACTGGGCTTTATTTTTATGTGGCATCCAATGTCTCTGCAAGGGACCAAGGCAAGCACCCGGCTCCAAGCTCCCATGAATTTGTAGATACGGATAGTCTGGATCTGGATTCCGTGGCTCAGCCCTCCTCCAACTGTGACTTTTAATGGTGCCATGAAAAATCCAACATTCCGTCTGCTATATGCAAATCCCTCCTTATATTTTCCTTCCGAGACCTCCAAATGCTCTTAAATCAGGCGAGCCTCTTCCTGAAGAATGCTGTTTATGCTCTGCTCCGTGCAATTCCAACTTGATCCATTTCTCCACGTGGGACACCGGAGTGGGAATGCAAACAGGCTGGCAGGTTTTATTGGATCACCTTTTACGAGGAGGAGAAATCCCCGCGCACCATCCACAATGATTCTTTTTACAGCAGCCCCCCTCGCACACCCTGGGTGTCCCCGACAGCCAAAATCAGCTCCTACTTCGAGACGTTTCATTTTCACTCTCCCACTGTACTGAAGTTTATCCACTGTAGCTCAAGTTGCCACCTGGATCATGGAATCATGGAATGATTTGGGTTGGAAGGGAGCTTAAAGATAATCTTTTTCCACCCTCTGCCATGGGCAGGGACACCTCCCACTATCCCAGGGTGATCCAAGCCCCATCCAACCTGGCCTTGGACACTGCCAGGGATCCAGGGGCAGCCACAGCTTCTTTGGGAAACCTCTGCCAGGGCCTCACCACCCTCCCAGGGAAAAATTCCTTCCCAAGATCCCATCCATCCCTGCCCTCTGGCAGTGGGAAGCCATTCCCTGTGTCCTGTCCCTCCATCCCTTGTCCCCAGTCCCTCTCCAGCTCTCCTGGAGCCCCTTTAGACCCTGGAAGGGGCTCTGAGCTCTCCCTGGATCCTTCCCTTCTCCAGGTGAACATTCCCAGCTGTCCCAGCCTGGCTCCAGAGCCCTGGGAGCATCTCCATGGCCTCCTCTGGACTCATTCCAATAGATGCACAGGCAATCATCCAGTGGAAGTTCCCACACAACGTGTTGGCTGCCCACAGCGGGGCCAACTCCAACCCCTTTGGAATAACAGCCACAGGGGTGGTTTCTCAAGCATCCAAAATCTCCTGACTCTGGATTGCAGCAGTGGGTGCAGCCCGTGGGTGAAGGAGATGGTGGAGAGAGCATAAGCAGGTCTTCATTCCTCCTTCCCCGCATTCTCCCCTTTTCCACAGGAGGAGAGACCCAGCAGAGATGAGGTCAGGAATTGATGATTGCAGGAAGTTTCATGAGCTTTAATTTCCACAATATGTCTTTGACATCCAAAAATATCTGGATAAAACTCCCCATAAGTATCCAGCATCATCCCTGGAGAGAGAGAAAGGCACAAACTCAGTCATGGATTTTGTTTTCAACCATTACTTCTCTTGTTCGTTGGTTCGAGCTGTCAAATGCCCAAATTTCTGCTTATGCAGAGAACTTTCCTGCTAATCCAGTCCTTTTTTCCACCAAAAATATCCGCTGGGAGCATCAGAGCCAACGTGACACAGATTATAAGAGTTCTCTGTTCCAGGAAACATTAATTGTTATTAAAATGGAAATTTAAATTATTTTTCAAATTGCTGTGAGTTTTGCGTGACTGACACCACCTTCATTGTTAGAGAACATAAAACTGGGAAAGAGAGGGAAGAAAGAAGGAAAAGAAAGGGAAAAACTCCCTCGGCAGGGTGGAATTTTGTTGTGAACATCCTGGGAGCAGCACCCCAAAAAAGAGTTTTTTATACTAAATTATTCCCTAATTTCTTCTTGTTGATTCTTCCTGATAATAATTAAAAGGAGGGGGAAAAAAAGAAGAATAAATTTTAAAAAGGAAAAACAAATTTTAAAAAAATCAAATCAATAAATTTAAAAAAGAAAAAGAGGCAGTGGGGAAGAGACTGCAAGACACAAAGGAATCAAAAGAACAAGAAAAAGAATAATAATAAAAAAACCCTTGGGGTGAAAACAGGGGGGGGGAAGAAAAAAAGAGGGGAAAAAAAAGGATTCTGGCGCTAACTCCGAGCAATTTGCACCTTGTGCCCGGCTCATAACTCGCTGCTCCGTGGCTTCCACAGGCCAGGATTTATGGCTGACAGTCCCAAAGTGGTTTGGAAATGGCACAGCCCCGAGACCTTGTGGTGGGGCTGAGGGATGGTTGAGAAAACAAAACCGAGTTAATTTATGGGAGTGTTCCTTGGGGCTGGAATTCCAGCTCTCCTCTAGTGGAAAAGTTTTGCACGCACACACACAGATGCAAAATCGCCTCTTCTTTTTTCTGGTTCTGTCTCTTTCTGTCTTTATTCTCCTCATTTTCGCCTCTCATTTTTGCTTCAGAACCTCGGCCCACCCTAAAGAAAATCTCCTTCTATTATTTTAAAAAATCTCATTATTTTATTTTCTATTTCATTTCTAGATCTGTTTTCAACTAAGGACAATAAAATGTCCTCGCTTTTTAAAATTCCTCTTTCCTCTGTCTCATATCCTGCTTACTCATAAACATTTTGGAAACTTCCTTGGACAACAGAAACACTAAATTACTTTAAAAAAAAAAAAAGTGATTTCAACAAGCTTCAGACATTTTAAAGTTGTGGAATTTTCAGAAGATCGGGGAAATAATTGTTCTTTTAATATCCAAAACTGGGTCCTGGGAAAGAATTAAAATGTGTATTTTCCAACTCTTCCTTCCGTGATAAATGTGGTTTGGGAGCAAATCCTGGTTTCCATTGGGTGCTAAGAGGTTCCTCCAGCTTGAGATAGGCAGCAAGAAATCTTCCTGCCCCTCTGGATTTAATGCAGGAAGCAAGAGGAGGTGAAGAGAGGCAGATACGGAACCAATGGATTGTGCTCCAGCATTCCCAACATTTGGAATACCTGCACATGTCTGCCTTGGAAACATTCGGGATCCAGCCAGGAAGAGAGACCTCAGTTTTCACCGAGAGAGCTGAGGAGATGGGGTGGGTTTGGATCACACTGAAGGCGACCGTGTTTTCCAAACTTCTCCTGGGAATTCTGGCACAGCTTACATCAGCCACACACCGACCAACAGCCCGGCCTGGGATCTGCAGGTGCAAGCCAGATGTGAGCAGCACAGCTGGGCCATAAAAGGTGTCAGATTTATCAGATTTATCAGTACCAGTTGGTCCACACGTTGTCCTTCCTTAACATCATCCTTCGTCCCGTGCACCTGATTTCCTCTCCCAGTCCCTTGTGTTTTTCCAGGAGCAGATTAACATTCCCAGGTCAGTTCTGGGCTCTACTCAATGGCTTTAAACTGGCAGAGGGAAGGTTTAGACAGGGTATCAGGAAAAAATTCTTCCCTGTGAGAGTGATGAGACCCTGGCACATTTTGCCCAGAGAAGCTGTGGCTGCCCCATCCCTGGAAAAGTCCAAGACCAGGTTGGACAGGGCTTAGAGCAACCTGGCTGTGGATATCTCTCTCTGGGAGTGAAACGCGTCATAGAGGCAACATTTTTTTCCCAATTTCCCCCCATTTTTCCCATTTCCCTCCTTTTAATTTCATTTTTTCCATTTCACCCTCATTTTTCCAATGTCTTCCCCATTTTTCCCATTTTTCCTTTTTTTCCCTTTCCTCCCTACTTTTTCCCCCTTTTTTCCCCTTTTTTTCCCATGTTCTCTATTTTATTCCCTTTTTTTTTTTCATTTCTTCCCTTTTTTCCCCCATCCGTTCCCATTCTTCCCCATTCTTTCCCAATTTTTTCAACAAACAGCCCCTCCTGTGAGAACCACCCAGACACTGCTTCCTTGGATCTTCCCCTTCATCCCGACGCATCTAAATCCAGCTCCGGAGGCTGCGCTCCAGCATGGCCCTTCCTCCTGTCCCCTGCCAAGGCGAGGATGTCAACCGAGGCCAGAGCTGGGTGTAAAGCTCCGAGATAGCCCCGTTATCACCTCCCCCTTGGGGTGAGAAGAGGCGTTATCAGCCCGTCCCAAGATAAGGAGCTCTGCCCTGAGTGACAGCGCCAAGATAAACGGCCCCGCATCGACTTGTTGATAACGCCCAGGCTTAAATCCAAGGGAGCTCCCTGATCCAGGAGCTGGAATACAGCCCCACCAGCCAGGAGAGGGATCGAGGTGGCCTCCAGAAGTTATTTTTGAGCACGGCTGAAATAGCTTCCCAACAAAAAGGGTTAATCCTGGCTTTAAGCGCTCACTTCGGCATCACCTCCTGTGGGATGCAGGAATTAATTTAGGCTCCCGGGCTTTTGTTCCTCAGCCGCCAGGATGAATCATGTCAACCTGATGTGGGGAGGAGGACAATCCCACACTATGGATGTGAACTCTGACTGTTGTCTTAGCCCCTGATCTTGTCTTAGCCCTGATCTTCCAGTAAGGATCCAGCTGTAACATCCAGGCTCCTTCCAGGATCCCAGGAGGTTGCCCAGTTCACCAGCAAGGATCCAGCTGTGACATCCAGGCCAGGAGGTTGCCCAGTTCACCAGCAAGGATCCAGCTGTGACATCCAGGCTCCTTCCAGGATCCCAGGAGGTTGCCCAGTTCACCAGCGAGGATCCAGCTGTAACACTGAGTCTCCTTTCGGGATCCCATGAGATCCATTGCTCTTGTTGGAAGCTTCTCCTAAGGTTCCCATGTGTTTAGAGGTCTTACAACCTTGTATCCAAGTTTTCCATGTCTCATCCCATTCATAGGAATTATCCCCCAACAGTAACACTTCTACCCTTCTTCCATGCTCAGCACTCTTCCTGGAATTCCAGACTTTATTTCTCTCAATTTTTTGCCGTCGGTCTGTGTTACATCTTTCAGGTTTTTCGGTGTTTCTGCATAATCTGACAGTCAATGATCAATTCTGATTCCATTCTGATCCATGTATTGATGAGTCTATAGACCACATACAATCTTTACAGAACCATGGAATTCCAGGATGGTTTGGGTGGGAAGGGACCTTCGAGTTTATCTCATTCCACCTCCTGCCACGGGCAGGGACACCTTCCACTATCCCAGGCTGCTCCAAGCCCCAATGTCCAGCCTGGCCTGGGACACTTCCAGGGGTCCAGGGGCAGCCACAGCTTCTCTGGGAATTCCATTCCAGGGCCTCCCCACCCTCCCAGCCAAGAATTCCTTCCCAATATCCCATCTAACCCCACCCTCTGGCAGTGGGAAGCCGTTAAGTAGATCCCAGAACTGATCTGGGACTGTTTGGTGAACTCAGGAGATGCCAAGACTTTAAGGAGAAAATCCAATTTCATTTCAAGTTCTTGATCACTTCATGGCCCAATTGAAAATTAATTAATTCTGAGGCAACTGTTGAAATTTGCAGCTCTGAAGAGACCGAAAAACCCCTGTGGAAACCTCGGAAAATTCCTAGAGAGTTTTCCCATTGCTCTGAGGCAGCTGAAGAGATTTCAGGATTTCAAAAAGCACAAATTTCCCAACACTCCGGAACATTTCCCCCAAAGCCGCAGTACACTGCGCTTTTCCTTTTGACGGAGAATTGAATAGCAGAGAAAACTTCCGCTGGACCATTTTCCATAAAACTCTTCGGATCTCCTACTGCTTTCTTTCCCAAAAGTTTATTTTGTGGACCACCACAATGGCCTCTATGAATTATTGCTGGTCTGTGCTCTTTCATGTGGGGAGTTGCTCCTTTATAATACACTTAATATTTTTTATGTCATTTTGATTCAGTATTTTCATTTATTCAACAAAAAAAATTAACTCAAAAGACGCCAAATAAATTGAATCACTATGGAATTTTCTGTTCTTACACTCGCATAAAAATATTACAGCTTTTAATAAAAAATCAACTCATAAAGTGTTTTCTGTTCAAAATAATTTTGGAAGTTGCCAAATTTTTATTTAAAATCTGCATTTCTAAGTAGCAAAAAAATGGGTTTCGGTAGCAAAGAGAAAAAAAATTACACCAGTTTTAAGGAGAAGAAAATATGGGAATGAGAATTTTAATAGGAAAGATATTAGGAAAGAGTTTATTGGGAAAAGGGAATTGACTTTCAGCACTCGGAGGTGGTAATTAGGTGCCAATATTGAAATTGTTCACGACATCAGCCTGGCCATTTTTCACTGGCTCTGGTTGCCCATTTGGGATGGGATCAGTCACCTTCCACGCTTTGGATACTCCCCAAGGAGCTTTTCACTGCCTGGGCTTCCACCACAATTCATGGAAAGGAAGGGAAGGAGAGGGAGCAGGAGGAGAAACATTCCCAGTGCCCAGCCAGGCTCCTGCTCTGAATCATCCCGGTTTATTTGTTGACAACAGGAAATCTCGGCAGCTGAGTCAGCCGAGAGGAACCAAAGTTTTGTTGGGATGAGGATCCACTTCTTCCAAATTTTGGTCCGCGTTTTATCCAACGCAAAATGCTCGTGTAAAAAAAAAAAAAATTTTTTTAACTTCAAAAGCAACGTGAGATATTTTATCTGTTGATTAAGACAAAAGTCTGAATTTGTCCCATATATCAGCACCTTGACGCCAATGAAATTCCTGGTGGGAATGGATTTTGGGAGGGGTGTGCGTGTGTCCGTTTAAATGAGGTGTATTTTTGTGTGTGTCTCTCTCAGTGCATAAAGAGACACCCTCACACATATTCCATGTTTGGAAGCTCTTTGGAGCAGAAAGTTTGGCTTCCCAAGGAATTTTCTGTGTTTTCTGGCAGCCACTTCCAGCCAGGTTAACCTGATCTTTCCCACAGAACTTCAGGCCAGGGAATGTGATTATAAAACTTTCCCATCCCAGCAACACTTTAAACCAAACCCCTGATACTGAAGGCGGATTCCATTCCCAGTGTGTTTGTGTGTGATGAATCCAATGGATGGGAGGGACATTCATCCTTCTTTTTTTTCTACTTTTTGCCCCATTTTTCCCATTTTTTTTGCTTTCTGGAAGTGAATTAACGGAAGAGAAACCGTTGGCCAAAAGAGCTGGGTCCATCAGAGCTGACTGGGGTTGAACTCTTGGAGCCAAATCTGAACCTCAGCGACCCACCACAGTCTTACAGTGAAAAACAAAAAAAAAAAGGAAAACAGAAAAAAAAAACATCAAACTCCTCCTTCTTAATGGGATTTTGCCGCAATGTAAAGGCAGAATTCCGAAAAATCCAATCAGCGTTCGTGGAATAAAATAAACAAGTGGATAATTTTAATAGAGCCGGGGATTGCTCCCTCCAGGCTGAAAGCTTGGAGGGAAAACCACAAAAACAAAGACACTGAAAAAATTATTTCCCCCAGCACAGCCCTGATTAATCTCTTTTCTGAGCAGACCTCACATGAGAAAATTGATAAAGTGCTGCAATTCCCTTCAGCCTTTGGATCCCAGCAGAAATGACCATGGAATTCCAGAATGGTTTGGGTTGGAAGGGACCTTGAGGACCATCTCATCCCAATCCCCTGCCACGGGCAGGGACACGTTCCACTATCCCAGTGTAATTAAATTATTATAATGAGGAGTTCATCACATCCTATCTCCAATATCCTCTGGAATTACGATGGAAAATCCAAGTGACTCCATCATGGAGTCATCTCCTAGTATCAAATATTTAAATCTATAAAAATGTCTTTTATTTCCATTTTTCCTTTGAGGAACAAAACTAAGGAAAAACCTGGAAGACCCCTGCCAGCTTTGCTTCCTTCATTTTATAATCTTAGTTACGAACTCTATTCCCTCTCAATTCTTCAGGAATTAATTTCTTCAGGAGCAGGAATTCCACCTAAAATAATATTTAAAAATAGCATTGTCCTGGTTTCTGGCACCACTCCCAGAATATCCCGGGAGAAGAAATTCCATCCCAAAGCCTCGTCTGCCCCATGCCTGGTCCTGGGTCGTCCGTCAGCCGAGGAGTCGATGCCAATTCCGATCCTAATTTCCAAATGTACATAACGAGACTTTTATCCAAGATTTTTTACATGGGAATGATCTGAAAATTTAATTTCTCTGAGGAAACATGTGGAAGTCCTGGGTGGAGCCAAGCGAATGGTGACACAAACAATGAGGGGAGTGGAGCATCGCGAGGAGGGGCTGAGGGAGCCGGGGCTGTTTGGTCTCAAGAAGAGATAACTGAGAGAGGATCTTATCAAAGTTTAGAAACATCTGCAGAGCATGGACCGGGTTCTGCTCCATGCGGCCCAGCCATGGGACAAGGAACGGGCAGGAAGTGATCCCGGGAAGTTCCACCTGGACAGGAGGCAGAACTTCTTCCCTGGGAAATGCCCGAGCCCTGAACAGAGCCCATAGAGGCTGTGGAGCCTCCTCACTGGGGATATTCCAGAGCTGTCTGGACACAATTCCATGTGCTCTGGGATGGCCCTGCTGGAGCAGGGAGGTGGAACCAGTGTCCCACTGTGGTCCTTTCCAACCTGACCCATCCCAGAATTCTGGGATTCTGTTGTTCACCCAAATTCCAAGCGCCACGTAACTTCCTGAGTTGATGCCGGTTTTATCAACTTTTTGTGAAAAATAACCCCAAAACTGGAGGGGACCAATCCAGCAAATAATTTGTCAAACAGGATTAATTCCTGGGATCTATTGGCAGCCACTCCTGCTGTTAATCCAAAATTTATAATCCTTTAAAACCATCCCCGCATCATTTAAAAACCTGAAAAGTTTTGCTGCACCTTTAAATAAATGTTTTCCCCCGAAAATTCCTAGAACTGACCCAGAAACTGCATCCAAATATTTTTTCCTCCTAAAAGGCAGAAATCCCTGAAAAGCCCCTCTCCGCTGCTACTTCTGACAGATTTCGAGAATGGAAAGGGAGTTCTTAAAACACAAAAAAGGATTTCTGGACAAATATTTGCCAATTTGAAATTGAAGGTGGCCAAAATCAGCAGCCCTGGTTTTTGTGAAATTCCCATGGAAGATCAAAGGGAATATTGGGGGGAAATACCCATTTTTTGGTAGTTATTTTCAAGCATCTCCTATGGGTTTCTTCCTAAAGAGCTTTTAGGTCTGATCTGTTGTGTCTCCACAAACATTTTTATTGGAACAAATTGATTTAAGATTATCTGGGCCAGATTTGGGGGCATTTAAAAAGAATCTGAGGAAGAACACAATATTTCCAAAAAATCCGTCTCACCTTTCTAGGAATTACTTTGCAAAAGAGCGATGAAGGTTTTTTTTAGATGAAGTTTTTTTTACTTTTTTCCTAATTCTAAACTTCAGGAGCGTAAATGTCCCTGGAGAAATCGGTCATTTCATAATCTTCAAACATAAAAGCAGAAAAATTTGATTTTAGAATAATCAGTGAGCTCCGGGCTTCACTAAATGATCCCATGGCCTTAAGGAACCACAGGGAAAAAGGGGATTGGTTATTCCAAATGGATAAAATTCCACTTTGTATCCCTGTCTTCATTCAGATCCCTCCTAATCTGATTGTATCCCATATTTTACTATAAACTGGGATGAATCACATGGATGGATCATCCAGAATAGCCAAATAAAATCCAACCAAACTGGAGTAAAGCATGAGCATTCCACAAAAACGACACCTTCAATCACTGGAACGTCCTAAAATTCTTTTTCAGGCTTGGACTCAGTTGCCACTTTTCCCGTCTTGAATTTTGCTTTGGGGTTTGGGGTTTTTTTAATTTTCCTTATTTTTTAAATTATTTTTGGAGTGAAAACGCACTTATCAAGAGGGAACTACTGCAAACAACACCAAAAATTATTCCCAGTAGGATGGGAGGGAGACACACAGGGAACACAACCATCTCTGGAGCATTCCAGGGATCTCACCAGCATCCGGCTCATCCATCCTTGACTTCCCAACCCAAAACGCCGCTTTTGAAGCCTCCTGGTTCAGCCCCAGCCTTGTAAAGCTGAGCTTTGCCTGCACTTGCAATGTTGACTCAGCTGCCGAGGGCATCCGGTCATTTGGGCTCCGGAGTTCCAGACAGATGGCTGGAATTCCGGCCAAATCACTCCCTCCTGGGCTGTTGGCTACAGGAACTGGCACAGGAGCCCTCACTAGCCCCGTTGGCCACCTGGATCCAGACTGAGCTTTGACCCTTTTCTGGCACGTCCGAGTGTTGTAAAGCTCCGTTTGTTGGCAGCCATGGGAAATTCTGGGATTTTTTTTTCCACAGGAACCACAGGCTGATGTTTCCCTGCCTGCCCAGAGCTCCTCTCTTTATTCCAAGACCTTGCAAAGCCCTCATTGAGGTGAAGATGATTCTCCCATGGGAAACACAAGGGGGAAGGAAAATGCAGGGGTTGATTTCACAGCCGGTTTTTTAGGGATGCACGGCAAAATTCCCCGGAGATTGGGACATCTTTCCTTTGCAATTGTTCGGGATTGGTTTTAGATGGCAAAGACCTCACAGAGCTGAGCACTTGAAAATAGGGACTGGGAGCCCTTCAAACTAAAATCTATGGATAAAGACCCGGAAATTGTTGCAGTGGAGAAGATGTGAGTTAAGGAATAAAAGAGAGGGGGGATGGACCCCATATTTAAAACTTATGTTTACATTTTAAACTTCCAATCCCAAAATTTCAGCCGAGGTCCTGAAGAAATTTGTGGGTTTACTCAGTTGTGTTTCGGGAAGAAGAAGCAAAGATTCTGGGGAAGTGATAAGAACTGAAATCAATGGATGGGGATAATTAAACTTAGGGAAAAGAAAGGAAGAGGAGGGAAAATTCAGGTAATGATCTACTTGGAAGGCAGGGAGAAGAAAACATCTTCCCTCTGAGCTATTCCGTGCTGGAATTCTCTCTCAAAGAAAGAATTCATGGAATCCTAGAATTCCGGGATGGCTGGGGTTGGAAGAGACCTTAAAGACCATCTCACCCCATGGGCAGGGACACCTTCCACTATCCCAGGCTGCTCCAAGCCCCAGTGTCCAGCCTGGCCTTGGACACTTCCAGGGATCCAGGGGCAGCCACAGCTGCTCTGGGAATTCCATCCCAGCCCCTCCCCACCCTCCCAGCCAGGAATTCCTTCCTAAAATCTACTCTAAATATTCAACTAAAATGAATCTATCTAAATATTTAATTTATATAAATGGTAATACATTGTTTACATTTTCAAAGACAGCGGATTAAACAACCAATTAAGACATTCCTGCCTTTTTCCTTTCTTTTTTTTCCCTCCTATTTAAACGGGTCCACACTGAAATCTTCACCCCAGGGAATTTTTTGTAACACTCCAAATTTTGGGAGAAGTCAACCCTCACATCCCAGCATGACTCCATCCCGCTCACCTAACACAACATTATCCCTCAGGAATCCAACACACACACACCCAGTGCTCCCAGCCAGCCCCTAATCCCGGGAAAACCGAGGTGGCAACGCAAGCGAAAACACTGGTGGGAAGTTTGGATCCTGGGATATTTTGCTCCCGTCCCTTTCCCTTCATTCCTGACTCATTTTTTCCGCTGGTTTATTCCTAACCGGGGGCTATTGTCTTGTGTTTGTGACATCACAGGCCATCGCCGTGGCAACAGTGATGATGTCACAGGGGTGGAATTAGCACCTATTAACAGGAGTAGGCTCAGGGAAGGGATGAATAATGAGTTCAGGGCCTGGATTCGACACAAATTACCAGGAATTTTTTGGACAGGAAAAATCCTTGAAAGGTAAATGGGGCTTATATTTAAATATTATGTTTTCATTGGGCTTGGCCAGCGAACAAAAGCTGGTATTTGAGTAATAAAACTGCAAACACCGGGGCGAGAACAGCTGGAGGGTCAGGGAAGTTTTTTTCCATGCAAATGAGCCAAGGATTATGACTTTATTTGGAATGCTCACGGACAGGAGCGTGTGCCCCAGAACCCAACAAAGCCCAGGGCTCATTAACGTTGAATGTCTGAGTCTGACGGAGCACGGGGTCGGCAGAGAATTGAGTTGTGTTTAACCACACTTTGCTCTGAGTTGTCTTTCCCCTCACAATTTGTCTTTGTTTTCTGGTTAACTTTATGATTTTCTCCTTTTTCCAGCCTCAAACCCTTTTGGTTTGGATTAGGATGGATTCCCAGCAGCCTCCTGCACCCATCACCAACCGACAGGAACAAAACCGTTGCTGAAATATGGAGTTTTGTTAAAACCATGGAGCACGTGGACTCTGGTCTGGATTAAACCAGAGCTGTAAATATCGCCTTCTTCCTATTCCTGTTTTCTTTTGTTTCCTGAGGGAAAAAATGAGGACTAAGATAAAGGATGGTAGGTTTAGATGGGATATTGGGAAGGAATTCCAGGCTGGGAGGGTGGGGAGGCCCTGGCACAGGGTGCCCAGCGCAGCTGTGGCTGCCCCTGGATCCCTGGCAATGCCCAAGGCCAGGCTGGACATTGGGGTTTGGAGCAACCTGGGAACCTGAGCAACGTTTCCCAGTGACCAGCCTGGATCCTCTTGTTTCCCTCTTTGACTTGGGACCAGGAGAACTTTTCCACACATCCAACTGGTCCATGGGAAGGAGATAATCCAGAGTGGGAAAGGGGGTTTCTTTCCTCTGGGATGGGTGTGGTGGCACCTTTGCAAAGGACTCCTGGACAATTCCTGCTGAGCCAAATCCCTCTGACAAACAGGTGCCATTCCCACCTTATTTCCTTCATTTTTCTGTTCCTTGGTCATGTTAAGAATTAAATTTTCGGAGCCCACAAAGTGTTCCCTGCCCATGGAACTGGATGATCTTCAAGGTGCCTTTGAACCCAAACCATTCTGGGATTCTGGGATTCATCTGAAGTGTTCAAATAAGGGTTCGGGTCACCTAGAGCTTTTCCAGCATCCGGCAGGGAAAATGAGACACCTCCAGAGGCTGATCCTGCTGTTGTCCCGTTGTCCATGTGGGGACAGTGAAGGCCCAGGAATCCCAGCCCTGATAACTGGAATATTTTGGGGTTAGGACAGGGAATTTGATGAAATGTGAGAGCTGATTTTATCCAAGGAGAGCCACTTGAGCACGGAATCACCACCTCTGACCTGCAATTCCACGAAGCTCCAGAACAACTCCTTCGCTGAGCAGTCACGTCCCCGCTTGTCACACTGTCCTTGCTGGCACCTTCCTCCCCCTCTCCTCAATCTCTGCTATTCCTTGGCATTTATTGTGACATTTTCCTACTCATTTAACAAATAAAAAGTGGTTTATTGTACATTTTTTTTTCCATAGCAAAATAATATCAGTGTGGAGTTTTCCTTTTTTAAAACTAGCAAAGTTTTCCTTTTTCCTTCTTATTTTCCAAAATGAAACTGAGACATTATTTTGCATGGAAAAAGAAAAAAAAAAGGAAAGTGACCCGGAAATTTTACCTATTTAATTCTAATCTTCTCATAATTCAAAATCTAAGTTTTGAAGGTGGGTCAGGCTCTGAGATTTGGGTGAAAATTTAGATTTAGGTTGAAACTGCTCAATCTTTCTGCCCTCCTTCAGCACCTTCAGCGCACTCAGAGAGGATTCCCAATCTGCCCAGGAGTTCCTGACGGCTGGAACGCCCTGTCCCAAGCACCTTCCCGGGCTGAGTGTTTTTCCAGAGGCCCCAAGGTCTCCCACTCCATCCTTTGGCAGGTGACAGCAGCTCCAAAGCCTCCAGGCAGGAGGGTGAAAGCCAAGCCTTGAGGGTGCTGTCAGCGGGGAGGGATGTGCTGGGATGGCGGCTCCGGAGATCCCAGCCAGGGGGAAAACGCCGGGATTTCACTCCCGGCTCTTGACACGCGGATCAAGCTGCCCACCCGCTCCCACTGGATCCGGGAGCCATGGATGCGGCGTGGAGCCGCTGTGGGAGATAGCGGTGACCCGGGGTGTCCTCGGCTTGTCACTCTGCATCCCAAATATCCTGAGGAGAAACAGCCACCCTGGGACGGCATTCACAGCCCCCAAATTATCTTCCCTGCTCTTTAGGAACATTTATGTGTTTAACACATCGTTTTCTGTCTAGAAATCATCAAAAATACATATTTTGATTTTTTTGAAGGGGCTGGAAGATGTCCCAGTGAAGTCAGAGTGATTTAAAAAGTCACCAAGTCGTGCTTGTTTAGAAGGGATGTTGCTCCCTAAGAGGCCCCACACATCTTGTTTTATAAAAATGTATAAATATAAGTCTATTAAAAAATATGTAGGTGTAGATATAACTAAAAAATAAAAATAAAAATAAACATTAAAAAAAACAAAAACAAAAACAAAAAACAAAAATTAAAAATAAAAATAAAAATAAAAA
>VZTI01004499.1:278220-302320 GCA_013397865.1 Struthidea cinerea
AAAAATAAAAATAAAAATAAAAATAAAAATAAAAATAAATTAGAGCACATCCCAGACCCTCTTCCTACATGTGACCCACACAGACATTTAAGAGAAAGCTCCTGCTTTGATCACATTTTATTTTAAACAGGGAAATACAGCATTTGTTTTATCCTCCGTTATAGATGGGATGAGCTGAGGATCAGGGATTTAGGGCTGAGTTTGGGAAGTGTCTCACAGCTGAGATGAGCCCAGGATGTAGGATTTAGGACTGGGTTTAGGAAGTGTCTCACAGCTGAGATGAGCCCAGGATGTGGGATTTAGGACTGGGTTTGGGAAGTGTCCCACAAATGGGATGAGCCCAGGACTAAGGGCTGAGTTTGGAGAATGTCTCCACACCATGGATGGATGTGTCCAAGTCCCTGCTTTTCAGAGTCCTTCCCTTTGAACTTCTGTATTCCTAAACAAGGTCGCTGCGGCAGACCTTGGTTGACCTCTGGAGATGTTTTCCACATTGGACTGACCTTCCACGAGCTTCAGTGAAGTCGTGCGACTGTTTGTGCGTAGGACAGGGAAAATTAATGTTGGGATAACGAGAAACACCGGCTGGAAAAGGTTCCCGTTGCTGCGAGGAGCAGATGCAGCACATCTGGCACCAATTCCCAGCCACCCAGCAACAACAGACCACGAGAAGCCCCAAAAAAACAGCAGCCTCAAGTCCTGGGCTGATCCCAGCCTCTGCTGCTGCTCGTGTTTTTATGGAAGGCTTCCTGCCGCGACGCTGGGATGGCTCTTCCACGCCGGGTGAGTCACTGGGAGCGTGAGGAGCCAAATCTCCCCACCTCTCAATCCCTCATTTATCACATCCCTCCCCTCCTGGCTGTCTGCACAGGCGTCATCGCTCCGGCTCCGGCTGCGGAGCCAACGCCGCTCCGAGCAGACAGAAATGGTGAAACGAGCAATATTTTCGCCTGTGTTGCCCTCTATCTCCATCTGATCTTGCGTTTTACACCAGGCCAGACGGGCCTGACAAATCCCACCGGCTCTGAAACATTCTCATTCCAGGGAATGCACCATAGGGAAAGTATTCATCCCTCTTGGCCTGGATAAATACACAGGTACAGATAAATATGTGCCCAGACACGGATTTTAAAACGCGCACACCCACGTGCGTTTTATAACCCTTCACCCGCGTATCTATAAATCTCCAACCTCTTCCACGTAAACTTTCCCTGGAGTTCAGCTGCAGATGGTTATTGATAAAATATGAACTAATGCTCGCCACATCCCTGTGTGTTTAAGGTGGAATTGAATTTCAGCAATCCCAGCCCACTAAAAGTCAAATTTTAAGCTCGGGCCGGTTTTCTGGGTTTCTTGACAGCCAATGAAAAGAGACAGGTCCATCCAGAGGACGATTTGGTCTGGTTTAGGATTTATTGGTTGGATACAGAGGTCAAGTGGGAAGCAGCACTGCTAGAGAGGGAGAAATGAACTGGGAATGTTTGGGGTGGATTTAGATACTGGTTCAGAGCCCTAAGACCCATTTTCAGTGCCGGTGAGTTCCTCTGAGCTGGGCATGCAAATTCCCATTACAATCCTTGGGAAACCACTCAGTGCAGCCAGGTGGATCCTGAAGAACAACACAGGTGAGCCCAAAATAGTCATCCACGAGCCGGTGACCTGAATTTTGGCCTCTGCAGGATCTAAACTCACTTCAGGCAAGTTGTGGCTCTCCAAATAAACTTATGGGACGGGGACTAGGGATTGGTGGAGACATCAGCACAGGGATCCCACCCACAGCACAGGACCTCTGGAAAACCCACATCTTTCTGAGGTGGAGCTGGAGGATCCACAGTCTTCACTCAAATATTTCAGTATTCAAAGCTCAGGCCTCGGAATTCCAAGGACTGGGTTTGAAGGAGATAATTAGATTGATAATTGGCCACAGAGGGATGTGGGGCTCAGCTTGGATCACAAAGTCTGGGGTCACAGGAGGAGAAGTGGAAGAGATCCTGACTGAAGCACAAATCTCCAAGGATTCTCGGGAGATAATTTTTAAAAGGGGATCCTGAGAATTTTCCTTCACCTGAACCATTCCAGAGAATCTTCCTTTTGATTCCTTCCCGGTGCCGTTCACCTGGATGGAGAACGTTTAGGATGAGCTCCATTTTAGGCTTTGCAGGAATGTCAGTGGTCACCAGGAATGCAGCTCGACAGGAGAAACAGTTAAAAAAAGAAGAAAAGTGAAATTTTAAAAAATCAACAAATTGCAGGATTTCATCTCCATGTCTCCCTCAGAGACTCGGTGTCCACTGGGAAGAGAATTCTTGTTTCTAGCAATTATTGTTGATGTTTTTGACTAATTAGTTGGATTGCCAGGGATTGTTCAGGAAATTATTATAATCATGTATGGAAACAAGGGTTAGTGCATATGGAAGTGTAAATTTTTTTAATTAATTAATATTTTCATAGCTCTTTGAGAGCAGCAAATGCCAAGTTGCCCCTAAGTGCAGAGCATGGAATGTGGGAGAAGAGCAGACCCTGTTTCCTGGGATTGTCCACCAGTGGAATGACAGCCCTAATGCCCCCCCCGGTTAAAAGTGACAAAAAATGATGGAGACTCCAGAATTTCCTTGAGAAATTCCACAGCTGTTAAGTCTTGCAGGAGCTGAGCTCATGGGTGTGATTCAGCGGCGATGAATTTCCAGCACGGGGCCCTCGAAGGTTCAACCCAGCACCGGGCAGCAGCTGGAAAACCACACAACTTCTTTTCCTGACCTGTTGGAAGCAGGAATTCAGCTCAGGAGGGCCAAGGCTGAGCAAAGCCAGGATGGGCAGACACTCATGGCAAGAGGAGAGGTTTCAGCCGGAGCGTGAAGTTCACCTGGGGGTCAGAGCAGCTCTCAGCTGAGGCTCGGTCAAAAATCCACTGACCTCAATCCAAAGCTTTCCATTGGCAGGGTTCGGGTTAGCTCGGAAATGATGGAAAAAGGCCGCAGTTTCACCTGGGGTTTGCCTGGGTTTGGAACTTGCAGGTGCTGGGGTGAGCTGTGGGCTCCTGCTCCGCTCAGCGGCTTCGAAGCTCAGCTCAGACATCTCCGTGCCTGGGGAAAAAAAAATGAACTTAAACACTCAGACAGGTGAGTATTTAAATTTGGACATTCTCCAAAAATACGTTTTCTAAAGGAAATCTGTACAGTGTTGAAAAAAGGCGAAATTATCCATGTCGCGGTGACACAGATGAACCCAAAGGATGGCTCAAGGCAACCATGACCTTCCAGTTTTCCAATTAGGGATTTTCAGGCTTAATCCCATAATTGTGCTACTCATAGATTCCCTTTCTTTACAGAAAAACGTCGTGGTGTAAGTCAGAACCAGGCTTTATAACAATAACTGAATGGAACAGCAAATTCAAATGAATTCCGAATTTTTTACCTGAATCATGATAAAATAATCTGCTTTTGCCATGGAAGGCTAAATCAAGGATTTTGTCTGAGTTTAAATCCAACAAGAGTGAACTATTTTGAATATTGGCTCCCAAGAGTAGAAATTTCCACGTGAAGTTTCTCCACTTCAAGGTAGAATGACCTGAGAAATTCCAAAAATTTCAGATGGACAGCCTGGAGTTCATAAAAAAACCAATTCTGGGCTCCTAAAAATCTTCTGGTCCACCCCAAAATTAAAAAAGGAGTTTGACTTGAGTTTCTACTCACAAATATTTAGAACAAAGCTGTGTGAAGAGATTTCTCTGGCACACACAGGTTTTCCTACCAGCTTTGGCTTTACGAAATGCATTTATTCCAGTTAAAGTTTGGGGTTGTCTTTTCCACAAATTCAGCCAGATCACACCGCATGAGCGGTGGGATAACAATCCTGCAGCAAGGTGGACAGGGATCCCCCCCTAAAGGCCATTTCTACATGGATGAACTCATAGGAATAGAAATTAAATAACCGTCAAGCTTTTCATGATAAAATCCATGTCTGTATTGATTAATAAATAAAAAAATAACAATAAAATCGTCTCCTTTGCTGCCCTGACCACTCAAAACCTTCATGCAGAGCTGAAAATCCCTGTTCTTCCCATTCAGTATCCACCAGGAATTTTCCTTTGACTGACTCCAGATCCAATTTGTGCACACCCAGGTTGGGAACATTTTTCTCATTCCCCGAGAAATTTGTGAGGATTCAAAAATGCTGTTTATGAGAATGTAAAAAATGCCCTTTATTTTTTAATGGGGAGACAACGCTTGAAGCCTGCCAGAGGTTTCTTGATTTCTTCCCAGGAAATTTGAGAGGGAACAACGAAAGTTGACTATTTTCCTGAACTTTGAGGGAGATTCAGCTTTAAAGGCTGTGTGGCCACCCCTGGCTTCTCCGAGGCTGTCACTTATTCCAGGATCTCCTCATTTTGATGGAACATTGCATGAAAAAATTGGAACAATACCAAGAACAGGGGTTTGTCTACTTGGGGGCGGGTTGGTTGAGGGTTTCTTTCCATGTGGGGGGACAATCCATTATTTTCCAGGAAAGAGTAATTCCCTTATGACGTGGAATTTTAGATGGAATTGGATGCCAGCGAGGGCGGGAGAATCAATGCCAGGGAGTTTCGTCACAGATTTACGAACCGATTCACACACAGAGAGTAATGAACAACCATGAGTAAGTCATTAGTAAACAACTATTGGAGTACCGGTGCCATGATTCCTCTTTGGAATCGCTCAAATCCCTGCCTTTGCCCAAGTCCATCAACCTTCTCGGTCCCTTGACCTGCCCTCCAAAATATTCCACAGTGACATTCCCAACAGTGATCAGAGGCATCCACAACGCAGGAGCGGAAAATCCCATTCCTGTACAAACCCGGGCGTTTGCAAACCGGGAAAACAAAGGGAAAACTTGGGAGAACAAGTTGTAAACCCAACTCCAAGCTTTCCGCCCGCTGAGGCTCCAGGTTATGAAGGAAAAATATTTCCAAGGCACATGGACTCAGTTAATGGACACGGATTTAGTTAATTTGGCTTTTTTTGACTAAACGTAGTCTTGGGAATGGCCTTTGGGGATGAAATCATCCAATCCTGAAAGAAGGAATGAAGAAAGGAGAGATAAAACCCATTCCTTATTTATTGAATATGGAATAATGTGAATAAATCCTTGGCTTAGACCCCACATCAAACATGGAGATAATTGAGATTTCCTTTGGAAGTTTTCTCACCTGTCCCCAACGTTGTGGCACTCCAAGACAACAAATATTGGGGAAAAAAAAAATCAAATAAAAATCAATACACAGAAATTGAGTGAATTGAAACTTCCTGGGTGGTCCCTCAATAGCTGGATAACACTGGGTCGGATTATTAATTATTAACAAAGTTATTTTGCATAAAGTTATTTTTTGCAACCTGAGTCTGAAAGCAGAAATGTTAAAATTCTTACACCATTCTTGGACCTTAGAAGAAATAATAATAATAATAATAATAATAATAATAATAATAATAATAATAATAATAATAATGTATATGATTTAATATAGATTATAATTATGTTTTCTGCAAAAATTTGATAGCTTTAGATACCATTTTTTCCATCAATATTAATTAATAATATTATAATTGATATTCCAGTTTAAGGAACCCTTTTCTCATAATGTTCTTTTTTCAACTCATCTCTTACTTCTTTTTTTTTTTCAACAGCAAAATTCTTTCTTCCTCCTGTATTTTTTATGTCCTAGGATTTTTTGGGGGTGTTTCTATGATTTTATTTTTCCATAGTTTATTGCAATATGGCTTTATGGACCCCGAGTGCGCCGTAATAAACGATGGGAAAAATAACTTACAAGGGCAATAATCCCAGTTATGGCTGCTAGGGAATATCCAAGAAGGAATTTTAGGAGCTCCAGCAGCCTGGGACGAAGTTTAGCTTATCTGCAAGGCTGCTGGAATTTGTCTTTTTTATTGGGGATATTCTGAAACACTTCAAAAATGCAGCTTAATTCCCAGGCTGGTGCTTCATGGCAAAGCTCCGTCCTGGAAGGGATTATGGTTCAATCCCAAAAAAGCCCAGGCAAGGATTCCCACAGGCTTCCCTGGGCTTTCAAACTTTCCCCAATAACTCATCTCAATTTAATATTTAAGGAGGCAGCAGTGATAAAAATGATGGGAGGAAGAAGTTTCCCAGTGGATTTTGCCAGAAGCTTCTTCAAAATGATCCCAGGCTCCATGAATCCTCGGGGCTCAGGAGCAGTGGATAATCCTGGTCCTCACTCGTGGTCTTTCCAAGGTTTCTTTCCTTGCTCTGGATTCGAGGGATCAATAAAAACCTGCAACTCACACGAGCCAAGGGCTCATTTCCTTCCGTAGGCTTCATCCAGAGATCTTTCGGGAGAGGGAAGAGGAGGGAACAAGGACCACTGTTCGTCCCTTGTTTGCAGCCAGGAAAGGCAAAGTCATTTCTCCAAATCTGCAGAAAATTTGGGAAAGCTTGGTTCGTCTCTGCTTCCATGTTTGTATCCACAAACAGGCTGTGCAAACTGCCCGTGGCCTTTTCCACCTGCTTCAGACAGATTTGGAAGACTTCTCCCATTCCTGCCCGGAGCAATCTCAGCTGATCTCCGTAGGTCCTTCCAAGTGCTGCTCTCCGATTTGGCCACACGCTCTACAAACAAATTATTAAATCATACGCCACGGTGTATTTGCATATTTAGTTTATATCCATATCCGTGCATATTTCACAGTTTATACTTATTTATTTCATGTCTCCTCGCGCCTCGCTTCAGACACAGAACCCATAATCACGTTGAGAGGTCAAGAAATCTTTAATTTTTTTTTTTCAATGTGATTCCAGGCTTAGAAGGAAGAAAACAGGAAAAGGGAGGTGTGGCAGAAGATGGGAAAATAAGGAAAACACCCCAGTGCTGAGAAGAGGTGGGCAGTGAAGGTGTTGTCTCTAAGAGATTATCTGTTCTCCTCCCAATCCACCCACTTTCCAGTTAAACAAAAGTAAATCTTCCCCTTTTCTCCCTCTGGGAACGGGGAGCCATTCCCGCTGCTATCCGGGACAGGATTTGACAGCTCCCATCAGGAATGGGCGTGAAGTTGCCCAGATGTGTCGGCTGAAGGAACCATTTTCCTGGTGATGACAGAAGCCTGGCAAGATTCCCAATCAAAATCGGAGGGGGATATTTTTTTCTCCCCCCCTCTCTTTCCAAACAAAAAAAATCAGGAAAAGAGAAACCTGAATGGGTCAACCACACATAAACGAGGAATCTCCCTATTTCTTTTGGGGTCTTTTTAAGGTTTTCAGAAAAGACAGGAAATATTAACACTGCCCTCCCCAGGGCCTCATCTGTCAATCAGGTCTTTCCTTTGGCTCCAGGATATTCCATCCCTCTCCTTCTCTTCCTCAATTTGTAGTATCTTGTACAGGAACCCCAGGCCGTGTTTAATATGTTTGGGTTTTACGCTGACAACACAAAGGTCAACGTTTAAGTCAGATTGTGGAATCAGAGCAGTCCCTTGGGATGAACCACAGAGCCAAATAATTCCCGTTTAATTGTCCTCTTCTCCCATCCCCGCCTCCTCCCTCCAGACAGCAAAGTCCTGTTATTTCCTCGTTCCCTCTGCCTTGGAATTATATCAGGGCTGATCTCAGGTTTATGTGAAGCCGGGATCGAATTTTCCAAAGCACTCAAGAGAGGCTTTGGTCACAAAAGACTGAGGCATTTGGGAAGGAAGGAGACTTTTTTTTCCCATAGTGAATCCATGGGGATTTGGAGGGACAAAAGACACCTGAACTCTCTGGTTTTATAAGACAGAGAGAGGAATAAACCCAATCTTGGAGTTCAACTCCGTATTCGATAAGAAGCATTTCGGGTTTTGGGAATTCCGAACTGCCAGGTGTGGGTATAGGCTGGAAAGGTGAAACCTGGAGAAGGAGCTGGGGATAACGGTGGGTGCCGAGGGGAACACGGGATGGGAACAAACCTGAGGGCCACCCACTGTAAATAAGGCGAACCACGCCACAGTGTGGCGCTTCCCAGGGAATCGTGGAATCCCACAGGATGGATCAGGTTGGAAGGCACCGCTGGAGGTCCTCCTCAAGCAGAGTCCCTGTTACTCAGGAGAAGCTCTGGAATTCTCATCCTTCCAGTGTGCAAGGCACAACCGTGGCTGACCTGATCCACAGCTGGCTCTAGTCCTGTCCCACCTGGGATTTTGGACTAGGAGACCTTTGCTTGTATCTTCCAAATAATTTCTCCCTTATTCGTTGGTTCTGATAACATCAGATTGCTCCGAGATTGCCCTCCCCAAAAACACATTCCTAACCTTCCGGAAGGTCCACAGAAATCTGGAATACGGTGGAAGAAACTGGAGGGCTCGTTCCTTTCTCCAACTTGTCCCATGGCTTTCCGTGGTTTAATTTTTACCGCACAACTGGAGATTCGGATTTCATCGTGTGCAGAGAGATGAAATCCCACCTCCCGTGCCTGATTCCCGGGATGCATTAGCAGAGGGAAGGGATAGGAAGTGATCTCAATGCTCACCAAGGTTTTTGAAGATTCTGGCCACTATTATTGGCTACCCAATTCCAGGGGCCGAGAATTCATTTGTAGCTGAGGAGAATCCTTGGAACAAGTCTGGTGAGAGAGTAGAGGTAGAGGTTGTGCCCCCGGACTCACAACAAATTATTTTAACTGCTGTGCCAGCCCAACCTCTCTAATTGCGTTCTGTCGCGTCTCAAAAGAAGGATGGAGATCGGAAATTCTGAGTAGAAACAGTTCCTTTATTCAAACATGGATAAAAACGCACGGAATACCCTCAAAACTGCCGAAATTTTTATCCTCGGGTCCTTGAAACTGGCTTGGAGAGCTGAGTTGTTGCTTCTAAGCTGAGCTTTTCAAGGTGAAATCACACCCTGATTCAACAAGGAAATTCCCAGTGTGGATTGTCCGGATGCCAGTGATCCCTGAGTTTGCTGACATCACTAAATCAGGATTCCCTCCCTGGATTGCGTGTCTGGTGCCATTGGAATCCTCTGATGGGTGTTTGGATAAAAGCGAGACCCTGAAGTCCTTCTGGAGCTGCCATCCAAAACCATGGAATTGTTAAGGACGGAAAAGACCTCCAAGATCTTCAAGTCCAACCTTCAATCGAGCATCTCCCTGGCCACTAAAACTCGTCACAAAACGCCACATCTCCCATCTGTTGAACACTTCCAGGGGTGGGGACTCCACCACTTCCTTGAGAAGCCTTTTCCGATGTCTAACCACTCTTTCAGTAAGGAATTTTTCCATAATATCTGACCTGAATCTCCCCTGGAGCAAAATTAATATAATTAAACAATTATATTAATTAAAACTAATATAATTGTTTAATAAATTAATAGATCCATTTATTTTTTTTCTTCCTGGTCCAGATTGCTGTCCCTGGTTGGAAAATATTTCCTGTGAGAAGCCAGGACTGGGGACAAGTACAGTTATAACCAATATCCACCTTTTTATTCCTGAAATACAAACCCATGGCAAACAAGGAAATCTTGGAGTTTTATCCCAATTTTTTGCTTTGCCTTGGGTTTGAGGGGTTGTGTGATTTTAGGAAATCCTTCCGATAGCAAGGGAAGTATTGACTGGAGAATGTATCCTGTTGGGATCCTGTCCTGGGTGGATCTCTGGAAAAAATTCTGCTTTCCTTATTCTCCAGACACTTTTCCCAGAATAGGTCATTGTAGTTGGAAGAAGGATAATTAAAGGATAATTATTCCCATCCTTATGTTCTTACCACTTGGACTAACCAGGAAAGAATTAGAAGGGAAGTCCAGTGGATAGAGGAAAAAAAATCACAAATTTTCGGATTTATGCCTCGAACTGCCCTGAGCAGTACAAACAAAGTCAGATCCACAAATTCCCGAAATTTCATCACCTTTAACACCTCCAGAGCAGCAGGAACATTTCATAGGTGCAGGAATCAAGCGTGTAAAGAGATGAAATTCAGCACTAATGGCATCTTTATGTGAATATTTAAATTCAGGCTGCGAAACACCCACGTTTTATTGATGTCTATAAAATACGTGACAAAAGTTGCTGCATTTTTTGAGATTAAATTTAAATGAGGAGATGTGAGAGCTGTCAAGGAGGAAAATAAAGTAACCCTGGATTTTATCCATAATTCCCTACTGCAGGAACGCCGCTTTACCATGAGCGGTGGAGAGAGGAATATTTGTTGCCTGGCTATAAATTGAGTTTAAAAAGGTAAATTTAGCAGCCCATTACCGTCCTGCTGGAACAGGACTGGAGGACATGGAGAAGGATTAAGCATTCCCAGAAAGAAACATAAAAGGATATGAAACACATAGAAAACAATGCATAAAAAAAGGGGGGAAAAAAAAAAAGAAACAACTTTTTTTTCAGGCCATGCCCAGAATAATTCAAAGCAAATGTGGAGCCTTTCCCTACAACGAGACAGCCACAGAGGGTCCCCTGAGCTCTGTGGTTGCTTGGCTTCTTGTTAATCCACACCATTATCCCAGTGGTCCTGGAAGTATTAGTGGGAACTATCCCTTAGATCTCCCTGTTTGCCAGCTGGCTGCTTTGTATTGATTTTGTGATTATTCTGATTACTCCATAGATGAATTCTGGGCTGGCTTCCCCCCCCCCTCCCAGGAAAAGAGAAGCATCAGCTCCCCATGCGTTTCTCATCTTTGGGATCACACGGATTCGTGGAAAATCTGCCTTGCTGTGGGCAGGACTCAGGTACTTTTCCAATGCCGGATGTTTGGAGGAAGGTTTTAAGTACGCACTCAAGCCTCCACATTTTTGCTATTTTTTTTTTGTGCATAAACCATTCCCTGGCTGCAGAGGCACCCCAGCCTGGCTTTGGTGAACGGAGGACGAAGCTTTCCACGCTCCGGGACCTGCTGCAAGCTGAGATTTTACCGTGGGAAGAACTGATTCCAGTGGCTGCTCCCATTCCCAAGCGCCAGCCCCATTCCCAGCTCCCATTTATGTATTTATGAGGTGGAATTAATGAGGCAAGAGGCTGAAACTAAACCCCAAAACTTAGCGTTGCCCCAGATTTGCTCCCTGGTCTGGCCCAGGGTGATGCCGAATGAGGGTTTGCCCCGGATTGGGCTCCCAAATTTGATGGATAAAGGATGGAGCTCTGAGCAACTTGGGCTGGTGGGAGGTGTCCCTGCCCACGGAACAGGGCTGGAACTGGATGGTCCAGTTCTGGGATTCTGTGATGGAATTAAAGGCAAAACTGCTCTGGCCATGGGTTGCTTTCCATGACGGTTTTCCCAACGCTTCCAGGACCTTAAGGACATCACTGCCAGGACGCTCTCTGTGCCTCAAGACCGTTTCATTTCTCTCCAGATTGCCTGGATGTTATCCAGGATATCCAAACCCAATACTGTCCAAGCCCAGTGCTGCAGAGCTTGGGGCAGCTTCAGTGCCGCACCTGTGCCCAGAGTGTTGTAAATTTGGGGTCAAAGTCAGGGTCAGAAAAACCCCACTCTCAAAAGGGAGCATTTTTGTCGTTGTTTTCCATGTTTTGTCAATTATTTCCAAATTTCAGGAGCAGGACACCCGTGCACAGCTCATTCCTCGCTCTTCCTTGCTCTCTGACTGTCACTAAACGCATGGCTGGAAGCTCCTTACGGAATTGTTTGGGTTGGAAAAGACCTTTGGGATCATCGTGTACAACCCTTCCCCCCGCACAGCCAAGGCCACGGCTGACCATGCCTCGAAGTGTCACATCCACACATCTTTTAAATTCCTTCCGGGATGAGAACTCCACCACTGCCCTGAGCAGCCTGGGGAGGCCTGGACAACCCTTTCCAGGAAGGAATTTTCCACAATATCCAACCAAAACCTCCCTTAAACCGCTACTGGATTTCTGTAGGGATCACGCTCCATTTATACCCACGTCACCTTTTCTGTTTCGTTTTCTGTCTCACAACCAGTTCAACGTTCACAGCACCAACTGCAGAGTTGGATTTTGGGATTTTCAAGGCATGGGTATTTAGGACTTTAGGATTTTCAAGGTATAGGTACTATTTAGGATTTTAGGATTTTCAGGATAAAGGAATTATTTATAGACAAGGAAGATCATAATGAGGTTACTGGAGAAGAGCTGCTCCGTTCATGACATGCAGTGGTAATTGAAGCTCTGGGATATTTCATTTTGGGGTCTTTACTCTTCCCGGGACAACACAAAAACTGGTTCGGAATGCACCGGTAAATTCCTGCTATCTCCTGCTTCCAAGTGGGAGAAGAAAGAATGTTTTCCGTATCATGACAGACCAAATCCAGCCCAGCCGAGAACAAGGAGAATTGAATTATTTCCCTCTGAGCTCAGTTGCTTCAGAAAACACAGCACGGAAAGCACGGGAACACCATGGAAAGCCTGGAATTAAAGAGATCCCAGCTAAAAGAGATGGAGAAGGAAAACGCAGGAGCACAGATAAGGAGAAAGGAGATAAACTAAGTGAATCCAAACTTTTTTCCCTGTTTTTAAGAGTTATGGGTTCTTCCCCAGCCAGAGCCCACTGAGAACATTAATCTGTGTCAGCTCTTGCTCGGGCAGAAAGCAGAAAGTCTGTTTTTGTTTTGCCACATCAAATTTTATCTGTCCCTCGCCTGGATTTTCCACCTGGCAGAAGGTCCTGGGATTTTGGACCTCCTTGAAGGAGGTAAGGCCCAAAAACCACAGGACCAATAATAATTCTTTATTAGAAGGGTCCTTAGAGAGAGGTTAACGAAATAGATTTGGGAGCAAAATGAGTGGATTGTTTTAAAAATAAATAAAACACACAGAGCAAGGATATGAAATTCATGGAAATCATGGAATGGTTTGGGTTGGAAGAGACCTTAGAGATCATCCCATTCCACCCCTGCCACGGGTAGGGACACCTCCCACTATCCCAGGCTGCTCCAAGCCCCATCCAACCTGGCCTTGAACACTTCCAGGGATCCAGGAGCAGCCACAGCTGCTCTGGGCACCCTGTGCCAGTGCCTCCCCACCCTCACAGGGAACAATTCCTTCCCCAAATCCTATCTAACCCTGGCCTCCTGCAGTTTCAGGCCGTTCCCATTTAATTTCCGTATGAAAAATACGAAAACGGCACCGATTTAACCTCTCAGCTGCCACAAAGGGTCACTGGCAGAGCCAAAATGAGAACTTTCATCACTCCATGTCCACCGATGGTTATGGGCGAATCCTCTTCTTCACGACTTGTTCGGTGGCTCAGGGTACGGCTTTGGAGACTCAGCCCGGTGAGGAGCGGCTGAGGGAGCTGGGAAAGGGGCTCAGCCTGGAGAAAAGGAGGCTCAGGGGGGACCTTGTGGCTCTGCACAACTCCCTGACAGGAGGGGGCAGCTGGGGGGGGTCAGGCTCTGCTCCCAGGGAACAGGGACAGGAGGAGAGGGAACAGCCTCAGGCTGGGCCAGGGGAGNGTGTTGCAGTCCCCATGCCTTGAGGTGTCCCAGGAATTCCTGTATGCGGCACTCAGTGCTCTGGGCTGGGGGCAAAGTGGGGATCGGGCACAGCTTGGGCTCGATGATCCTGGAGATCTTTTCCAACCTCAGTGATTCCAGAATTCCATGATACCCTTGTCCACCAAGCCCAGCTTGGCTGCACTGAGCTAACAGAAGTCGCCCTGGGCACATAAACCCTCGACCTGAGAAGCTTCATCCTTCTCTTGTTGTTTGCAACTAATTTCTTCCCAAAGGTGCTTCCTCAAATGCATTTCCCAAATTAAACCACTCATTCTGCTCCCAGACAGAAGTGTCCTGCTTGGGCCTGAAGCATTCCCTGGAAAAAATGGCCATTAGCAGGGAGCTGGGGAAAATCCCTTCCAAAAACGGCCATTGATCTGGGAAGCTCCATCTCCAACCCCTGAAACAATTTCTCCTGGCCAAGGGATGTGCTGAGGGTGTTTCTATTTAAAACCTGAGCTAAGAGGAGTCGAGGGAAAGCAGAAGAAGAGGAAGGAGGGGGAGGGAAGAAGGAAAAAAATAAAACCCAAGGAAGGAGGGGTGGGAAGGAGACGTCGGAGCCCGTTTCCATGGCGCGCAAAGTGTGTGGGGTGTGACAGAAATCCCATGACCTGGCCCCACGGTGACAACGGCACTTCGGGAGCAGTGGGAACAGGAGCTCCAATCGACCTCGTAAGCGGAGATTAGGGCGCTGCGGCAATTCTCCCCGGCTAAATCCCTCCCTGGAGCCTCGGAGCAGCCCTGGTGGGTTTGAAATGTCCCTCGTGGTTCCCATGACCTGCAGATAACCCAAAAGGAGGTGGCGGCAGCGTGTCAGGGCAGGCGCAGATGGGGCAGCTCCAGGGGGAGCTGGGCCATCCTCACCCCCTGTGCTCCCAAAAATGCGGGGAGGGCTCTCGAAAGGGAAGCAAAGCTTTGGGCTCTTCCTGGGGACGGAGAGGGGTTTAGGAACCCCCTGGGAAATACCTGAAGCGGATATTTTAGGGTTTCACTTTCCAAGTGCTCTGCGATGGCCCTGCTGGAGCAGGGAGCTGCTTCCAGATGATCCCACAGTGATCCCTTCCACCCTGACCCGTCCTGGGATTCCGCGCGGCTGCAGTCTCCAGACTAACACCGAAAAAGAAGGAATTCCACTCGCCCTTCCCAAATGTCTTGCCCGGAGCTGGGATTGGCCACGTCCAAGCCGTGCGCTTAAAACTTTGGCATCAAATCTCCTCCACCTGCGTTTGCTTTAAACTCTGCCTTATTACCAGCTTAATAAAAACTGATATTAATGTCTTCGTTTCTTTCTGCAGGGGCTGGGATTACGAGCCTGGCAGCCAACCAAGGGTTTTGCTGCAAATTGCACAGCGAAGGTCTTGTGCAAACAGCATTTTATTCCCTGGGTTATGAGCGAAAGGATTTTCCGCAGGCAAAGGAGGGAAATAAAGGTGATTTTTGAATGAAATAGGGTGACTGAAGCGATTTGGTGAACCAGAACTGTTCGGACAGCGAAGTTTTCTTGATTATTTCAATTTATTTTTTCTGGTTAGGAGCTGTAAAATATTCTGCTGTCCCAACAGACGGGAAGGTGAGAGTCCGGTGGCTGTGGTCACTCTTCGGGGTTTTTTTGTACACGGTGCCTTATTTTGCCCTTTATTTCCTGAATTCCCCGCTACAAGAACCACCCGACTCTCAGGCCGTTGTTTTTATTCAAAAATTGTATTTCTTCCTTACAGGAATAAAGAAACACTGGAAAATATGCTGCCCTGAAGCCTCTAAAATCAGAATTCAGATCAAAGGGACGCTGTTGTTGTCAGTGATTGAGACTCATGGAGTCATGGAATGGTCTGGGTTGGAAGGGACCTGAAAGATGAAATTCCAACCCCTCCTGCCATAAGCAGAGAATCTTTTATTTGATCAGGTCAGAAATAGAAAATGAAATTATTTTTCTATTCACTTTTTTGGTTTTTAACTCATTTTTGACAGCCAAGTACTGCAAAACAAGGCCATTGTTATGCCCATATCCTAAAGCCGAGCTCAGCTGAGCAAATTCTTCGGGATCAAGTCCCAATTTCTCCTAAAAACTCCATTAGCAGCTGGTCCTATCGAACCATTCCTCACATTTTTGCTGTCCCTGCTGTCCCCGGTGAGGTTTCTGACCTGGGAATTTCACGCTTTCACTTCCGGTCCTGGTGGCCCTGCCCTGACCAACTGGATTTTTATTCTGAGAACAGCCGGCTGAGTGGCACTCGAATTATCACAAAAACCGGGTCAGTGACACCGGAATTATCAAGGAAAATTGTCCCTTTTCCATTGACTCCTGCACTCATTTTAGGACCGGAGGCTCAGCCTCAGGTGCTGCGATCAGAGAACTCTCTCCTCACTCAGTGAGTATTTTACAACAGCTTTACGTGCTGACTCGTCCAGCAGTTGAGTTATTCCTACTTTAAAATCATGAATTCTGCAGGACTGGGGTCTTTGAGCTCTGGGAATTACTGGGTTTGTCAAAAAATTGGCTTTGCGTTTCCATCTCGTCCTTTTCATCCCTTGCTGAGAAGTTTTGAGCCTTGATTCTTCAAGAATCTTCGAAATTCTTCACCAGCGGCTCCAGTTCTGTCCGTGGTTTGTCAAAATTATGGGGATTTGTGTTACTGATTTCAGCCAGGGCAAAATGGGGGCACTGAAATCCAAATTTATCCATCTCCCCACATCCCACTCCTCCAGAAGCTGGAGAAGCTGAGTAAAGAGGGATACAAGGTTTTGGAAGCACCTCCAGCATAAATCCCTGGAAGTGTCAAAGCTGCAACGAGGAACAGAGCAGCTCCCTGGATTTGCTGTCTGAGGGAGCCTCTGGAGTGGTTCCGTCCTCTCCGGAGCTGACTGGAGCCTTTTCCAATTCCTATTTCCACTGAACTTTTTATTCCTGGGCTGCCACTCTCTCATTACCAATTCATTGATAAGGAAATTAAAAAAAAAAAAAAAAAAGCAAAAATGAGATTAAAAAAAATTCCTTGGATTCAATTTCCTTTCGTTAAGGTTTCCTTAAAAGTTCTCCTTGGCTGTTGTTGATGTTATTAGGATTGGAAGGGGCTGCTGTGGACACACTTCTGACTGCTGGGGTGACTCAGCCCGGAGAATTCCTGCCTGGAATTGCTGGATCCTGCTCAGATTCCTGAAATCCAGACTGAGGCAAATCTCTTACAGTTTCTGAGTCCGCTGATCCCACAGAACTTTGATCAGTTCTGTTATGCCCTAGGATTCCCGGGAATACATCTGCAGACAAGACAGTCTGTAATTCCCGGGAGTGTTTTCCCTTTAGGATTGAGCTCTGCCTGCTCTCTACAATCCCATAAAGGAGGATGGAGCCAGCTGGGATTGATTTTCTGAGGGAACAAGGGATAGGACAAGAGGAAACAGCCCCAAGTTGTGCCAGAGGAGGTTTAGATTGGATTTTAGGGAATATTTCTCCACAGAAAGGGTGGTCAGGTGTTGGAGCAGGATGACCAGGGAAGTGGTGGAGCCACCATTCCTGGAAAGGTTTAAAGTTGGATGGGGACATGGATTGGGTGGATTTGGCAGTGCTGGGGAATGTTTGGGCTCGATGGTCTCAGAGGGCTTTTCCAACCTTAATAACCCTGTGATTCCCAGAATCCCCCAAACCCTCACCTGAGCAAATCCTCTATCGTGTCGAAAAGCCGGGATTGAGGGAATGGGTACAACTGAGATTATCCCAGAAATATCCCTGGAGCAGGGACTGGATGGATGTGCTGGAACTGTCCTGATTCCCTTTTTGTGGAGTCATCCTGACTTTTCCAAGGAATGGTGTTTTCCACACCAGGTGTCTGGAATCAGGGATGACTGCTCCATTTTCCTGTGCCCAAAAAGTCGGGTTATGCACAGAAACTTAGGAAAGGCATTTTCCATCTGTGACCCCTCGTATCCAACGGGAAATTAGGTTTATTTTTGTTCAGTATCTCCCATTCACTGGAAAATTCATGCAGATAACAAAAGTAACAAAAAAAAGTATAAACTCCCCCAAAAAGTTCTAAAATTCTGTTGTAAAATTAACAATTTTTACGTACAATAATTTTAAATTATTTGTTTTTTATTAATTATGGTCATTAAAATAAGACGGGAGCTGTGACAGATTTTGGTGCTAAGGATTAAATCCCAGCTGAACATCCCATTCCATTCCCAGTTTGTGGAATCAGAGGATCACAGAATACCCTGAGCTGGAAAGGATCCACAGGGATCATCCAGTCCCACCCCTGGCCCTGCACAGACATCCCAATATCCCACCCTGTGCATCCCTGAGAGCGTTTTCCAAATGCTCTTGGAGTTCCGGCAGCCTTGTGAATGTGCCCATTCCCTGGGGAGCCTGGGCAGTCCCTCTGGATGAGGGACCTTTCCCTAAAATCCAACCTAACCCATCCCTGGCACAGCTCCAGCCGTTCCCTTGTGTCCTACCCTCCTCGAGGTTCTCCCTGAGAATTCCCCCAAGGTAAAATGCAGCTTTTCCAGAGGGTAAAACTGCGGGAAACCATCCCTCATTTTTCAGGCCCTCATTCACCACTCCCCCGCATTCACCACCCAAACCTTCAGGCTTCCAGAATCCTGGCATTGTGCAGAGCAGGAAAGCGCAAGTGTGGCTTTGTCTGGGAATTTTCCCACTTGGCTTTTGCTGTTGTTTATCCTTTTGGGAAGGATATTCCGGCTGCCAAGGCTCGGGATCGCTGTTGTCCCTTCCCTGCAGCTCCGTGGCATCAGCGACTCCTGGAGCAGGGCGGGGAGGGGGGCCTTGACTCACCGGAGGCGTCACAGCAGCCACTGAATGTCACAACCAGGCCTGAAGTCACCGCTTGGCAGGTGGAGCAAGGCGCTTCTCTCCCACCACTCCAATTCCAGGGAGAATCGGCAATCCCAGACATTTCTTCCCCTATTTTAGCGCAACTCATTGTGAAGAAAAGCCAAATTAGGAACGTGCCATTCATCCCTGCCCCAGTTTTGATTGTTTTGTAGACAAACATCCCCGTTTTATCTCGTGATTCCATTTTAGTTACAGCACACCAACATTCCTGGGAATTTCTTTTTTTTGGCAATTCCTGCAAAAAACAGGCTCAGATAAAGGGGTGGGTCTGTTTTCCACATTATGGGGGCCTTGACTCACCGGAGGCATCACAGCAGCNTGGAGGTTTTGTTTTCCAAACCAAGCGAAAGCCTCGTCGCCTGGGCCTTGCCCCAGTGAAGAGCTGCTGAGAAATAGGGAGAGATAGGAGCCCTTGGGAAGGGAAGCGGGAGCGCTGATATCCCTCGGAAAACATCCCTGGGCCAACTGTCAGCGCCGGGGGCTGATAAGGAAGGCACAGCCTGGGATTTGGGAAGTGTGGGAGGCACCAGGAGCTGGCGGAGTTAACTCTTGCTGGACTCATTCCCTGTCTCCCAAATCCCACCTTCCCACACCTCTCCCCATCCACTTCCAAAGCAGGGCCCTTATCCCAAGGCGCTGAGCCCACCCAAGGCAGGATATCCATGCCGAGATCCCTTCTGTCTCCACCCAGACACCATCAATCCCTCTTCTTACCTCCTGGAATTTCTCCCGGATTTCTCTTTCTCTCCAAACCACAACCTGAATTCCACCTCCCGTTCTCCAGGCTCGATCCCTTGGGAATTCAGACACCTGGTGCTGCAGGAATCCTCTCCTGCCCAGGTGCTCCGGATCCCCAGCAAAGGGAGGAAAGAGGAAGGATCAGAAGAGAAATCCATGTAAATTAATGGATGCTGGGATAGTGCATTCAATGGACACGTGGGAGCCTGGGAATACTCCAATGGGAATCAGAATCATGGAACACCCTGAGCTGGAGGGGATCCACAAGGAGTTTATGTTGCCTGATAAGGAACAGAAGTGGGAGAAGAGGAATTTTTGGGTTCCTGAGGGACAGAGATGCTCTTCCCAGAGAATTCCTGAGTTCTAGTCAATCCTGGTTCCCTCTTCAGTGAGAGCCAGACAACGGATAAGAAGTTTCCTACGAGGATTGAACGTAAGGAATAGTTTTCCCAAAGAACGAAGGAGACCCCAGGAAATGGCAAGGAAAGGAAAGGTTTGATGCAGGATACAATCAAGGGATGTAAAGGCAGGAGTTAAAAGGGGGAAATGAGCAAGGAATGAGTTTATTCCAATAAAATCTGAATGGGTGTTTCCAAAGTTCTCCACACAGCCTGGAGGAGAACTTCGGAATTCCCTATGGGATATTGTGGTTGACAACATTTTGTATCCATCCAACACAAAAACCCCAAACCCACGGATTCATGGATCAAAGAACACTTCCTTTATTATGGAATGGAATTATGTGAGCATCCCAACAAATAAAATTCCAAAGTTTATAGACACATCCTCATCAATTATTTCTCCTGGGATTAGCCACTTATTTTCCAATCAGGATTCAGCTGAGCCAGGGAAATTTTTCAGGAATTTTAAGATTCCAAACTAAGGAATGATGGTTGATTTCCTAATTTATCACTGGCATATTCCATGAAATAATCAGCCAGGAAACAGGGAATAGTTAAGCATGCGGAAGAGAAACACAAAAATTAAGGTACTTGAAAATGTTTGTCAAATCAGCCACGTACATAAATGTTAGGAAAATCAGGGATGGATATTGGGAATGCTGTTTTCAGGAATTTTGGTCCTGGAATGACAACAGGAGGAGTTCAGAAGGCAAATACTGACACACTCACTGTGCTGCTCCTATCCAGGAGGAGAGGAACAGCCTCAGGATGAGCCAGGGGAGGTTTAGGTTGGATATTAGGGGAAAATTCCCCATGGAAAGGGTGGTCAGGCATGGGAACAGGGAAGTGATGGGATCACCATTCCCGGAAGTGTTCAAAAAACAGGTGGAAATGGCATTTGGGGCTGTGGAATAGTGGTGAGGGAATGGTTGGACTCAATGACCTTGGAGCTTTTTTCCAACCCAAATTATTCCATGATTCCTGACAGTTTGAAGTGCGGACGGGTTTTTTTTAGATATTCTGAAGATCTCCCAACTCCTTCCTCCCTCTGAGTCATTCCCGGATTTTAGGGAAACCCCCTTGTTCTTCATTCATTGATTTTGGACACCCCAAAAACCCGGAAAACTTCATTGTCCCAAGGCATAACACCCTCTGTGAACGTTCCAGACAAAAAACACCTGGAATTTGTGAATCCTTGTGGAATATTGGAGGGATTGTCCCTGGATCATCCAGCGTTCTCTGGATCAGCAAATTAATTTGTTTCCTAATGACTGATGGGCATTGCCGGCAACACAACCCAGCACTCGGAGCTCAAATCCAGTTGGGAAAGATGGAAGCTCCCGGAATAAACTGGGAGAGGGAATTCTGGATTTGTCAACACGGTAACAGCAGCACAGCCAATCCTAAAGGGATTGGGGGATATCAAATTATTGGGAAGGTTTTGTGAGAAGAAGGAACGGAAAAAGAGTTAAGGGAATGCTGGGCTGCTCCATGAAAAAGGAGCTGGAAAAAAAAATCCCTCCCTCCCGCAGCAAGAACCTCAAAGCCGGACATGTTCAGACTCCTTAGGTGGCAAGTTGGGAATTGAATCCCACGCCAAGAGCAGGAAACTTCCAGCCAAAACAGCAAGGAAAGCCTTAAAAAGGGCTCTTGGGAATTCCGAATTCAATAGGATGCCCACAGAGTCCCAAAGACACGAAAATGGGAGCTGAGCTTTTAAACGGAACGATGAATGAAGTGGATTTTTTGTTATGGGTCACAGCCCCACATTTGGCATCCCCTCAAAGCGTTATCCCAGCTTTTCCCCTCAGGATCACAGGGATGTGGCTGGAGAAATCCCGGCGCAGCCCAAGCCGGCATTCCGAGGTCGGCAGCGTCATTACTGTTCCCTCAAGGTCCTGGTTTCTGCTGAGGTTGGACCACACAGCTCAGCCTCACTCAGGAAAGCCGGGAATGATATCCTAGGGACCGGATTTGGGGAGTTTTTTCATGGATGAGGGCAGTGGAGCCAGACCAGGCACATACACATTCCAGGAGTGGAACATCATAAAATCCTCGTAGGAATAACTTTTAAAATGCATTTTTCCTCACAGATTATCCAATATAATCCCACTGCTCCAAGAGTTGGGGTGTTTTGGGTAAAGATCTTCCCAAAAAACCCAAACCCAACCCTGTCCACGCAGGAATCTTCATCAAACAGGCTTTATCCAATTAAATTTTTGGCAGAGGCAATAACTCCTGCAAAGTCATGGATTTATCTGCGCTGTTGGGTTTAAATGCATCCCAAGGCTGGCTGGGATCACAACTGCCTTGTCATTCCAAGGTGCAGAAGGAATTCTCAGAATCCTCCAGAGCTAAAACTGGGAGCGGCTGCAGCAGCTGTTGAAAACCTCTGGATCTGCTAATGAATGCAGGAACCGCTGTCTTGGATCAGGGAAAAGGTCACTTTAGCCCAGAATCCTCTCCAGGAAGAGGACAAGGACCTTTTCCCCGTTTTTCAGCTTCTGGGGGAAGAGAATCCGGAATCTCCGTAGGGCAGTGGAGATGGAGAGCAGCACACACAAAACTTCGCCCACCACAAAGGGGTAAGAGGCCCCGGAAGTCCGAGGGGCTGCCGCAAGGGATGAATTCCCAGGATAGCACAGATGGAATGGAAAATAAATAAATATAAATCCTCTTTCCAGGTAGCTGCCACTTCCCAGAGAATGAGGAGTGTTCTTCAAGGAATCCCGGAATGGTTGGGTTGGAAGTGACCTTGAGGATCTGACCTTGAAGATCATGTAGTTCCACGGAGAGGGACACCTTCCACTATCCCAGGTTGCTCCAAGCCCCATCCAACGTGGCCTTGGACACTTCCGGGGATAGGGATCACCTCCGTCTGTGCCGTCCTCTGCAACCTCTCGAAGCAGAGTTCAAGAACCACCTTTCCTCCTTTTGTTGATCTTTCGGCACAAGAAGGGACCTTATCAGCTTTCTTATCAATTTGGAATGTGTGCATTCCTTATCCAACGGCTCCTCAGCGGAAAAAGTGCATTTAAATGGAATATCAGCTCTTTTCCTTCCATGTGGAATCTTGTGGACCTGGCAGGAGAGCACTTCAGATGATCCATGGAGATAAGGAAGCCGATGATTGACCAATAACTCTCTGCTTTGCCAAGTTATCAAAAAATATGTTCATAAATCTGCGAGAGATTCATGGAATCACAGAATCACAGCATTTTTTAGGTTGGAGAAGATCTCCGAGACCAGCAAGTCCAACCATTCCCAAGGCCACCACTACCCCACGTCTCCCAGCTACCACATGGCTTTTAAATCCCTCCAAGGATGGGGACTCCACCACTGCCCTCGGGCTGGAAAACCCTTTTGAAGAAGGAATTTTTCCCAATATCCAACCTAAACACACCCTGTTTGGAACTAGGGGATTTCTGAGGTCCCTTCCAACCCAAACCATTCTGGCATTCAAGGGTTCTGGAATTTAGAGAGATCCACCCCCGATTCCTCCAAGCATTTGTGAGGGGAGGACATAAATGGAGGGAGAGAGAAAGAAATTAAAACCTCTCGGTTTAAATTTGTTCTTCTCTGCTTCTGCAGACACGTCCCAAAGTCTCTGCGTGGCTCTCCCAAACCCAAACCCCACCGAGAGGTTGTTCCCCTCTGGCAGGAAGAGCAGGAAGTGTTGAGGGATGTGTGGATATTCCATGGTGCAGCTGAGAATTCCTGGAAAGGGATGACGGCACAAAAGCGGGTCCTGCATCACCCCGCGGAAGGCACATTCATGGAATCACGGAATGGTTTGTGCTGGGAGGGAGCTTAAAAATTCCCTCATGGTGCGAACTCCATTTCCACACTCCTGGCACTGCTTCCCCATCCCTTTTCCCTCTCCCTGCTCTCCCTCAGGAATAACCACGGGCGCAGCTCTGTGTTTTGGGCTCCTGACCCGCGTCCTGAAGCCAGCAGAGCGATTCCGGGGGTCAGCCCCGCGCATAAACATCCCGCCCTCCTTGCAGGGCTGCTCCAGAGGCCTTTGCCCCATCCCCCCGGGAACTGCAGCAGGAAATTCTCCGGAGCGATCCGAGGGCTAATTAAAGGAGCAGCCTGGAGACCCCGTAACCTCCTGAGAGCCCCCAGAGCTGCTCTGGCCTCTGTCAGTGCTCGTGACAAGGTTAATTCTGGAGGAGGCTTCTTCAGTCAGGGACCACTGTTTTACAGAGCCTGCTCAAAGCTCGTTAGCTGTAATTAGCTGGCTTTCTCCATGACAAATTAAAGCTCTCCCAGTGGTCCATGTGCTCCTGGCAGCTCTTCCCTTCGGAATAGTGACCGCTCTCTGCTGTCACTTCCACGTCCTGGGCAAAGCTGCTCTGGGCTTCGGCAGATTTAATTAAAGCAAAGTGGTTTTACTCCCTTGGTTTATGTTCGGTGCCCTTTGCTTTGCTCTTCTCATTAAAATAAGAAAGAAATCTGGGATTGGGGTTTCTCTTTGGGAATTTTTTTTGAGGATGACTCAGCTGGAGCACAGTGTCCCTAACAAGATGTTACCAACGCAGAGGATTTATGTATGGGGAAACAAGAGAAAATAATACCATAATAATTTTTAAAATAAAATAAAAATAGAAATAAAAATAGAAATAAAAATAGAAATAGAAGTAGAAA
>VZTI01004499.1:312059-328181 GCA_013397865.1 Struthidea cinerea
TTGCCTTGATGTAAAATGAAGTGGATGCACAAGAGGCAGGACAAAAAAATTTTTTAAATAACTTACAATTGATTTTAGGTTTGTCCTGAGGAATAATTGCGGTGTGGGCAGATAATTTGGGGAGAAAGGAGAGAATTGCAGAAAATCAGAATTTCTTGGAGCCACTACCAATGATAAGAAAGGAATAAATTTAATCTTGGTCTCTGGACGAGATCCTGCCTTGCTGTTGATGGAAAATGCACAAAAGGCAGGGCAGAGCAGGGGAACAACGAGATCCTGGAGCTGCCTCCTGCCCCAGCGGAGTTGGAGGAGCTTGGATAGGGCCTGGCTGTGCCTCTGGAGCTGCCTTTTATTGCCTGTGGAATGTGGCTGGTTTTCCCTCATTTCTGAGCTCACCTGTGGTTTTGGCCTTGGCTGGGATTTGTTCCCCCCTTCCCTCCATCCCTTGGGAATTCCGATAAGTTCGAGGAGAGCCCGTGAAATGTCTCCTCTTCCCAAACAAACCCTGATACCAAAGAGGAGCCAAAATCTCCGAATCCGAAGCTCTGGCTCATTCCTGCTGCTGCTCCCTCTGCGTTTCCAGGAGGCACCGTGGCCCCTCCAGCTGAGATGTGCATCCGTCCCTTGCTTGATTCCATCCCTTTTCCAACCAGCACCTCTTCCCCTGTGTCCTGCTCCAGGTTTTCTCCGTGTTTATCCTCATTCCATGCACCAACAAACACCAGAGGCACTTCAAAGCCAAGGATTTTTTAATCACCCGAAAGTGAGGGGCAACCCCTGCCCTCCCCCCAGGGGGAACAATAATTGTTGACAGCGCTGGAAAAAATGTTCTCCTTGGGAATGTAAACAGGCTGGAAGGAGTTCACAGAGCCAGATGTGGCTGGGAAGTGTTTAGGAGTTGGGACAACGTGAAATTTCCATCCCATTTTTATTAATAGGGAAAAGGGGTTGGGTGGGGGATTTTTTTTCTTCTCCTGGTCAGTACAAAGCTGGAAAATTGATGTCAACAACATTCCTCTTTTTTTTTTTTTTACCTTTCTTACGGTCTCTCTGCCCGTTCTCCAGTTTTAATTGGAATTGAAAGTAAACTGGAGATAATCTTGGGAAGGTTCTGGTGGAAATAATTTGCTTTTCCCGTGTTTCGATGGTTTTCTTCTCCTTCCTCCAAGCTGAGCATTCCCTGTGTTTTAAGGCAGTTACACCCCCCCCTTCCCTGACTCATTCCCCAAGGAATGGATCCTAAGAAGCTCCCCAAGGAAATGGATCTCAAGAGTTCTCCTTCTGCAGCATCTGGGATGCAATACCAGGACTCCAAAAAAAGCAGTGGGAATGGGGGGTGGATTTAGTCCTGCTCTGTTCCAGCCTTCTGGAAAGGTTTCAGATTGTGAACTCAGATTCCCCGGAGATTTTGAACTTCTGGGATCTCTGTAAAAATCGGGAAATGCAGCCACAGAGAAGAAATTTTACTCGTCCTGCCCTCTGGGAATTCATCCTGACTCCATAGCTTGGAAATCCTTGGACTGGGAGAGCTTTGGAGACCAAGGCGTCTAAAAGAAGGATCCCCTAGAATTCCTATCCTTTGGGCCAAAATTTTGGGGAAAATCACGGCAAAATGAACTTTTGTTTTCCTTGTAAAACAGGGCAAACTGTGGAGAAGAGACTCTGGATCCATGCGGTGTCCTCAGGGAACATGGAATATTGTTCCCTTTAACAATCCCATGGGAGCCGGGTGCCACATCCCTGTTGGGAGAAGGACACTGCCGTGAAGCTGAGGAATGTCAACTTCCCAAAATTATCTAGGAATCTTCCCCGGTATTCCTCTTTCCTTGCTGCTGGAAAAAGAGCAGATGAGGGCGTGAGGGCTCAGGGCACGGAGAGGAAAATAAGGATACACGTGGGATAACGAGTGGGTATTGTTTCCCACGGGGTGGGAATTGTGTTATCTTTGCAGTGGGTTGGGAATTTCCCATGGATTATGTGTGTTGATTCCTGCCGTGCTTTCTCCTCCCTCTCCAGCCTCGTTAGGAATGGCAGAGGAGCTGAAATATCCTTTACCTTGGGCTATCCCATATCCTAAATTTTTATAAGGATCCTTCCTTCTCTCCAGCGCGAATTCTTCCCATCGGATCTCCAAGGTCGAGGATTGAAGGCCAGGTTTGCCTCGGCTTCTTCCCGAGTCAGAGAGCTCTGAAAATCCCTCTGGATCCACTTCTCCAGTGAGAGAATTCCCGCTGTTCTGCTCTGTTTTGGAGCTCCACCATTCCCAAATTACAAACGGGGCGTTCTTCGTGTGTTTAGGAGAAGCAGCTGCCCCACCCAGCCGAGCATTGTTCCATGAATATTAAATTTTCACTATTGCTTTAAAATTTACATGTTCCATCAGATATTAAATTTGAACTATTTAAAATAATAAGAATTACTGTTTCATAATAATAATTATTATTTTTATATAAATAAGAATTATTTTAATGTATATTATGTATTTATTAATTAATTATATATTATTTGTCTATTATATTTAATGTATTTTTANAAAAAAAAAATTTATTTTTTAATAATAATATTTATTATTTTTATATAAATAAGAATTATTTTAATGTATATTATGTATTAATTTATTAATTAATTATATATTATTTGTCTATTATATTTAATGTATTTTTAAATTATTTAATTGATTCTTTTGAACTATTTTAAAATTGAATTACTGTGTTGAAGCCCGTCTGAAATAAGACACAAACGGCTTATTTTCTATAATTATACAGGCAATTATTATGCAAATCGATTTAATGACAGACTTTAATCATAAAACAGGAAAAAAAAAAGATAGGAAAACATATTCCATGTTTTATATTCTGGACATCACCTTTAAATCAGCCTTTTTTTCCAACAATATCCAGTCCAGACGAGCAAAAGTCATCCCAAATTTGCTTTTTTCCCACATATCTGTCCCCTTCCATGACCTTTCATCCCGACACCTCCAGGCTTCCTGGTGAAATCCTTGGAAAACCAACAAATGCTCTGAGGCCAGAGAGATTCTGCTCCAAATCCTGAAGTTTGGAGCTGGCATTAGCAACATTCCAGAGGAGTCAGGGAGGGTGGAATAGCTCAGATTTGTTTTATCTCCAACCCAAACCGTTCCAGGATGTGAGATTCTTCCACTCAGGTTTTCCGTTCAGATTCCAAGATTGGAGAGATGGGAAAAAAACTGATTTTTCCCTTCGGGTTTTGGCAAAGCCTACACAAAACTTATGGAAGATACAACAGGAACATCCAAAGACTTAAGTGACCACATTTCTGGGAGAGTTATCCCGGAAATTCGCTCCACGCCGAGCCCGGAAAAGGGACTTGTGTCTCCTAAAGTCACAGGTGCCCAATAATTGAATTTCCTCGTGTTCCAGCCACAGAGGGCTCCTGAAATTTCTCTCCAGCAGAAATCCCAGCTGAAGTAGGTGCTCCTTGGGGAATTTTAATTCCTACGCCGTTGGAATGGCCAATCCACGCGTTTGGGGCTTCGGTTTTTACTTCGGCACCATAAAACTGGAGCTGGAGCAGCTGAGGCCTTGTAAAGGCAGATTTGCCACTCACCCCCACCCCAAGGCAAAATATTTGTTTAAAGGATGCTGGAATAGGATCCCAGCGGGAACAAATTAAGGGAATTTGTGCCTGTGGAGTATTAGGGAGATGGGAAACATTTTGTTTTTGTTTTTTTTTAAAGTTGTTTTATTATTTTAATTCGGGAAAACGATGTTTTGAAAGGATGAGGATAAATTACCCGCAGGAATGGGGCTCCACGCTGGCAGCAGGAAAAGAAGGAATAACGAAACCTGGACACACAGCAGAAACAGTGTTTTAATCGGGAATTTAAACACGGAATCCCAAAAGTCTTCATTTTTCTTCCCAGAGGCCAGGTTGGATGGGATTTGGAGCATCCTGGGATAGCGGAATGGGTCCCTGCCCATGGCAGGGGGTGGAACTGGATGGGCTTTAAGGTCCCTTCCAACCCAAACCATTCCACGATGCTATAATTCCCAGTTTTTTCACATCCTTGGAAGCCGCTGCTCTCAATCCACTTTTCCTCTTTTATTTTCTGGCCACTTTCTCTCTTTCCATCCCCGTCTGCCAGGACCTGGGGATCTGAGCAGGGAACAAGGGGCGCATTTTTCCCAAAAGTGAGCATCCCTCTTTGATAGGAGCAACCCAACGGATCTCAAAGCTGCTCCTGGGCTGGGCAGGGAGCAGGAATGGGAAATTCCTGCACCTGGAGTAGCTCGTCCAGTGCCGATGGGGCAGGAATGGGAAATTCCAGCACCCGGAATAGCTCGTTCAGTGCTGCTGGAGCAGGAAATGACCTTGGGACAGTCTGCAGCTCCTTCTGCTGGGCGAACTCATCTCTCTCCTCCTTCTCCCGGATAAAATTAAACAGAATATCACCGCAAGTGGTATTAATTGCTTAAATTGATGGGATTCCATCATAATCTCTCATCCTCTGAATATTTAGGAATGAGATGAATATCCCTCAGAAGATTTAGGACTTGAAATGCATGGCCAAGCCCAGGGAGCCTTGGCCAGCTGTTTAACAGCTGTGCCTGCAAAAAGAGGGAGGAGACGCACAACATCAGCTCCCCCGGTGAGGAGAATCCTTTCTGTTGGGTGCCGAAAGCTCAGTGCATCCCTGATTCATCCCAGAGAATTCCTTCATTAAAGATTTTCCACGCACTGGCGTCGTTATTTATTCCAGCCCTCGTTACCTGCTGAGCCGAGCTTAGCTGTGCTGAGACACGTGAACGCATCGTTCCCAAAACTCCGGAAAGATGAGGAGAGGGAAACAACCCCGGAGGGGCTGAGCCCAGCTCCTCTCAGCCCTCCTGGCTCCCTGGTCTTATTCTACACCTCGAGTAAGTCAGGCTTAGGGCCAGCCAGGATTAACAGCACCAAAAAGCTCAGCCTAGCACGAGGGGCGGGAGGGCACCCAATTCCTCCTCTCCCAAAGCAAGGTCGCCACCTGGGCTTTAAACCAGGCTTAACAGGCAGGATCTGTTGGACCTGGTCCCCATCCCGCATGGATTAGTAGATTTATTTCTACGTGGCCCAGAAAAAGTGCTCAGGAAAGGGTTTTTAAGAAGTTTTTTCCCTTGATACCCTTCCCTTTTTACAAATTTTTATCTCCTTGAATAGATATCAATGGCCTATCAAGGATATCAAGGGCCTCAGCACCCTCAGAGCCAGGAATTCCTTCCCAATATCCCACCTAAACCTTCCCGCCTTCATCTTCGGGCCGTAGGGACTTTGGGACGGCCACTTAGTTTTGTCTTCGGAAGGAGAGCCCTCCATGGATGCTGCGCCCACGGAGAGAAGGAGAATCCGTGTCGGAATTCTTTTCCTGCGCTGGTTTATGGTGTCTGCGCAGTCCTTCCCAATCCCTGCAGGGGACAGGAGAGAAAGGTATGCCCAATCCCAGATTTAGGGCATGAACTTCCAGGATTTTGGGCAAAAGGGGCTGTGATCCTTCTTTTAGAGGTTTGCCCTCTTTCTACGATACCAAAAAATTCTCCGGACAATGGTCACAGGATTTCTGAGAGCACTGCTCCCGGTGTTGAGATTCCTCAGTATTTGATCGTCCTCTGGAAAAGAACTGGAGGTGTGGGAAGGCAAGAATCCGTCGTGGGGATTTATCTGGACTTTCCCCAGATTTGGATGCGGAAGAACACACAAATCTCTGCTAAACCTGACGCCAAATCCCTGATAAACCCGACACCCAACCTACCAGTCAAACACCCTGGACTGGAGCCAAGGTGCTGAGAGAGAGGAAAAGAGGGAGAAAAAGGTTCAGATTCTTCCCAAAATTTGTCTTCTTGTTGCCAAAATCCCCTACATGAGCATCTCCTCCCATTGGAGCTCAAAAATTCCTGTTTGACACTCGTCAGGTTCGAAACGTGAGCTGCAGGTGAGCCGGACTCAATCCATTGACAGGGGGAAGATCTTTCTCCAAAGCCTGGAATTTTGGGGGATTTAGGACATAAAACCAGCAGAATGGGTCAGCCCAAACCTCCACCTCACACAATATCCCATTTCCTAAAGCTGCAAATCCCGAATGAGTGCAAGGAATGTATGGAAAGGCTTCCATCAAATCCTCTCACAGTCTGTAACGATTCCTGCCTTTGGGATTTCCTGAACTGGACACAATTTCTGGATATTTTAATGGTTTTCTCTGTCACTGATGTTTTTTCAGCTTCCCTGTGAACTCAGGAAAACTTTCCCTGTCTCAAACACCCGGGAGCAGGGAGTTCCACACCCTCACTACCCAGAGTGACCCCACATTTGTGAGAAACCCCCTTGTTTTGTGGGTTTTGAACCTTAAATTTTTCGGGATTGCAGTGGAATGCTTCCCTTTGCTCTGGATGGAATTCAAAAGGAAAATTTATCCTGAATTCAGGGTTGTTTTTTTTTTTTTCCACTTGGTTGGTTTTTTTTTTACTTCATTGTACCAAGGTCATTTGAATTTTAATCCTGGTTTGGGACATGCCTTGAAGTCCAGAGCAGATCCTTCCCTTTTCCACCTCCCCTGTCCCGAATGGAAGTGCGAATACCAGCACAGAGGACAACGCGTCCCAGCTGGATTCATCCTTCCTTTTGGATAACAAACCCTTGGGAGCTGCCTTCAAATCCAATTTTATCCCCACTCCTGCGTCCTACATTTATCTGGGTCCTGTTTTCCCCTTTTTCCTTGTAGAAATGGATTTAAAAGCCGCGTGGATGTGGCAAGAGGTGGCCTTGGCATTCCAGGAACAAGAAGTGGCCTTGGCATTCCAGGGGAACGGTTGGACTCAATGATCTTTGCAAGACCTTTCCAACTTCTGCTGGATTGTGGATTCTGGTTTTCTCTTACTCCTTATTTACAATAAATAAGAACTCCGAGAGCTTCCCTCTCCCACTGATTGAGGCAAATTCCTGCGGCCACTTTGTGGCCCAGGAAACACCTTCTGTGCCCCAAAATGAGGTGGGCACTGCCACCTGCCTCCTACGAGTGGTCCCTAAGTCACACCCACTCCCCACACCCACCCAGGACATGTTTTTGCACCCAGGGCTGTGTCCCAGTCGTGGTTGGACTTTGTGTGTTCAGATGAAGGTTTGAAGTAACCCAAGGCTGAAATCCAACATTCCCAGGGGCTTAAAAAGGGGGGAAAAAATTGCATTTGCATAGAGTTTGTCTTTTTTCCCGGTTCCGGGGTGAGTGTGAAGTCGTGGGGCTTTCCTGGGCAGGAGATTCCCAAAATTGTAATCATCACAGGCCAGCGTTGTCACCCTTCCCCAGTGTCCTGGATGGGGACAGGCTGGGGGCCAAGATTTGGGGTGAGCTGGGGCACCGGAGGGTGGCTGGTCCAGGTTCCTCGTGAGGGTGGGGAGGCCCTGGCACAGGTTTCCCAGAGAATTTGTGGCTGCCCCTGGATCCCGGGAAGTGTCCAAGGCCAGGTTGGATGGGGCTTGGAGCACCCTGGGATCGTGGAAGGTGTCCCTGCCCAGGGCAGGGGGTGGGACTGGATGAACCTTAAAGTCCCTTCCAACCCCAGCCATTCCAGGATTCCATGAGAGGCTCATCTCAAGCTCTGTATCATCAACAGGGACAAAAATTTCCTCTTTAATGGACCCTTAAACCAGTTCGGACAAACAGAGATTTTTAATATGATTATTTTTCCTCAACACACCCATAAATTGTCAGAATCCATCTTTAGGCTGGTCGAACATGGAATTTTTCAGCTCATGGATTCTCCTAAGTGTGTTTTATCTGCCCCGATTGTCGGCTGAGATGGTTTCACAAACCAGGAGCGGGTCCTGTTTGGATCAGAGCCGAGCTCAGCGATGAGGGGAACCTGGGCTCGGGTTTAGTGCGACTCCGAACAACAAAATCCGGGAGATGCGCGAGATATTCCCCCAGAGAGGAAGGGAAAAGGGTCAGAAACGATGAAATGATTCCTCCAAAATGTGCTTCCCATGGCTAAGAAATGCCCAAGTGCCGTCAGGCCTCGTGAGCACCGAAAAGGAAAGGGACAAGATACCAAATCCCTGGAAAAGCAACAAAAAAAATTCCTGGAAACCCCAGCCAAGGCTGTTTACGAAGGAGGGATCTGGTGACAGGCGATGGATACGGTGACATGATTCCTCCTAGGTGCCACTTCCATGGTGCTCCAGCCTTTGGATGGATCCCAGAAAACCACCGGGTAGGAGGGCCGGGAGAATGTGTGATGCTAAAAACGAAGGGCTGAACAATGGCAGGAAATGCCTCGGAGATAATCCTGGGAGCTTGGATATCTCCTCACCTAAGGAAATCCATCGGAGATAATCCTGGGAGCTTGGATATCTCCTCACCTAAGGAAATCCATCGGAGATAATCCTGGGAGCTTGGATATCTCCTCACCTAAGGAAATCCATCGGAGATAATCCTGGGAGCTTGGATATCTCCTCACCTAAGGAAATCCATCGGAGATAATCCTGGGAGCTTGGATATCTCCTCACCTAAGGAAATCCATTTCCCTGGCCTACACACGTTCGCTGAGCCCACTTTCATCCTGGCGCTTGTCCACGCCTCGGGAAAAGCATCCAAACGTCGCTGACAGGAATGGTTTTCCAAAGAAAGCTCAAGGCTGCCTCCTGTCTTTCCTCGGATTCTGATTTCCTATTCTTTCAGTGGGAATCCAAGCGGGAAGCCCTTTCCAAAGGAGGTGGCACGGGAAGCTGCTGACACTGATCCACTCCAGGGTCTTTCATCCCTCCAATCAAGGAGCCCAACATCTTCCCTTGCCCCAATGTCCAGATCTTCAGGTCCACCGGGATCCTCTAAGGTGGAACACGTGGAAAATATCGGAATTCCCTGCAGAGCCAAACATGACTCCTCAGTGGAAACACTCCTGAGATTTGAGTCCATTGAGGTCAGAGCTTTTCCTTTGATTTGCTTCAATCTGGAATGAAATTCCACTGAAATTCTCCATCATTGTCCAGTAATTTCGAGGACGGGTTCCACCTCCGGCATCTTGAATAAATATGGTCAGAACAAAGAATCTCGGAAGTCCACTCCTGACTTTTTTACCATTCTTTGGTAGGAGATGGTTGTATAACGACAGGATTTGGGTTCTTTTCCTGCTGCCACCCGGAAATTCCGAGCCACAGACCGACATCCAAGATATTCTTGGAAAGGTCAAAAGTTGTCACGAGAGTCTAAAAAAACATGACTTAAATCCAGCTTGGAAAAGCCATGGAAATGTGGCCTAGATCTGTCCCCTCGAGTTGGCAAAGGTGAGCACACCCAACGCAGGCATCCCAAAAAATTTAGGGATAAAAAAGCTTCTTCATTCCCACTGACCGAGGAATGTCTCGAGTTCTGCTTCTCTCCCTGTATTTGCCATTTTTTCCGGGAATCAATGGTTTCTTTTGGAAGCCAATTAGATTTGGGATAAATTCCATTTGCTTACGCGGATAACAGCTGAAATCATGGATTCACCATGTCCATGGAATGATTCAAGCCCACCTAAGCCTGACCACTGCCAGGCTCTGTCCCTCTAGGCTGGAATGGCCACAAATCCATGGATTTCTGCCCACTCAAGCACAGAAATACCCACCTGGTGCCTACCTGAAATGAAGGAAATTTGGCACAAACCGGTGTTCTCCTCACGTTGGAATTTGGCTTTCCTTGGGCTGGCCAGGAATGGTTGGTGCCGGCTCTGGTGGAGGGATGGGAAAAGAACAAGGGAGAAAAGGGTCTGAGCCCCTCTCAAGTCATGGCAGCTCAGGTGATTATGGAATCATGGAATGATGGGAAGGCTGGGATTGGAAGGGACCTTTAAGGATCACCGAGTTCCATTCCATGGGCAGGGACACCTCCCGCTATCCCAGGCTGCTCCAAGCCCCAATGTCCAGCCTGGCCTTGGACACTTCCAGGGATCCAGGGGCAGCCACAGCTTCTCTGGGAATTCCATCCCAGCCCCTCACCCCCCTGCCAGCCAGGAATTCTTTCCCAATATCCCATCTAACCTTCTCTCCTTCCGTTTAAAGCCATTCCCTGGGAGAATCCAACGGAGGACCTGAACTGGGAATCTGGGACACAAGGACGGGGCACCACCAGCTGTCCCCAGGATTTAAAGCAACTCCTTCCAAACAGAAGCGGCTGCTGAATCCCAGCCAATATCTGAGGGGAAATCTGCCTTGTTCGGCGTTAAACACGGAAAAAGATTCGGGGATAAATGTGAAAAACTGAGTTTTAGGAGCTGTGGATAAATGGTATTTCCATCCCACCTCTGCATGTTGTCACATCCAATCAGCAAAGCCGTTAGTAAGGATTTGTTGGATAATTACATCTCTTCCAGCGTGCAGGGAGGGGCAGGAGCTCCCCGGTCTGGGTTTGAAATCCTGATTCCAGGAAAAATCGGCGACCAAGTTCCGAAGCACCGGGGGATCCCCGCGAGATAACGGGGCCGATTTGCACCTGCTGAACATCCGTCCCTATAAACACAGCCAGGGATCCTTGGGGTCCATCCCACACCCCACCCCACCCCCCACCCCCCCCAAATATCACACCCCTTGACATCATTTTCAGGATTAAAAATAAGGAAAAGCTCCCAGCAGGGCTGAGGAGGGATTTTCAGGTGGGGAATTTTTGAAACCTCAGGGAAATGGTGCGTGGGGTCTCTGCTCCTGATCATAGAATCATGGAATGGCCTGGGTGGGATGGACGGACCTTAAGGACAACCCCGTTCCAACCCCTGCTGTGGACAGGAACACTTCCCACTAGAGTCAGGATCACTCTGGAACCTTTCCCTAAGTGGCAGAAAATATCCCAAACCCTCATCCATAATTTTCCGTTGTTCTGGGATTATCCAAGATACTCCCTCACATTCTCACCCACCGAGAGGTGTGACCCTCCTGCTTTTGGAAATTTCCAACGTTTGGAAGGAATATTCACCTGTGAAGCTGTTATCCGGAGAATAGGAAAAAAAAAACCCCAAACAAAACCCCACAAGTTCTCAGTCCCACCTTGCGCTCACCTCGAGTCTCGAACTTTCCCAGTGTTAAACCCACTCCCTTTATGGGATCTGAATTTATCGGGGATTTATTTAAACCAGCAGCCTCTCCTTCCTTTCCATAATTCCAGGGATGTAAGGGTGGCTGTAGGGTTCTGTTCACACCATTTATTTCCCTAAATTGCCAATATCATTCCCAAATCCAGATGCCCTGGAAGGCTTTGGATAGACAAAGCATGATGATAATTCTCCAGATATTCTCCCAGCTCCCAAAATTCTACGGCTCAAGTTCTCCCTGGAATACTGGGGATACCTTTTTCCTCAGTAGATCCCTGGGATGTTACTTCAGTATCCAAAATATCCCTTGGTGAGGATTTGGGATTTATCCATTCCCTGCTCTGTGCAGGATTTAACTGCAGGTGCTCCTCCCCTCTACCCAGGTATGTCAGGAATAAACTTTAACTCCTCAGGGATTTTGATGGCTTTAGAAGACTTTGAAGACTGATTTTCCTAACTCCGGGAAAAATCAGCAGCAACGTGGATGCCATTCCAGCCAGCAGATTCCATGATGGCCATTGGAACGTCATCCCCGTTATTCCTGCAGTGAATTCCCCAGCACGGGATCGGCTCCTGGGGCTTTTCCACAGCTCTGCTTCCCCTCCTTCCCGACAAAGGTCCCAGGGATTTGACAACAGCCGTATCTCGGGAAACACGGACACGCTTTGCCTTTTCCTCCCGCCTTGGGAGCGGCCGCCAGGGAAGTGATAACCAGGCACAAGGAGCAGCCTCCCACTTGGATTGGGATCCTGCAGGGAGGCTGGGCCGGAGCCGGGAATACGGGAAAAGGCTTTAACCCCCCCCGGGAGAAGAGGGATGTGAAGGTGGGAGGGAAAGGGCACATTCAAAACCACACACGGCCGGGTCTCTGTCCATGTCAGCGCTGCAACCCTAAAACACCCGGATCGGGAGCCTGATAAGGCACCAAACACGGAGTCCTGGAATATTTTGGATTGGAAGGAGCCTTTAAAGGCCACCTGGTTCAACCCACCTGCAACGAGCAGAGCGAAGTGTGTGCCGCTTCCCTCCTTCTCCTGAGGAGGGTGAGGTCCCTCAGCCCGAGGCTGTGGGAATGGGAATCGGGGTTCACGGCAGGCCCGAGGAGATAGCGGAGCAGAGGCGATTCCTCCCTCTGCCCCCAGCCAGGGGTGGGAAACAGAGCGGGAGAACCAGGCCATGGTGTCAGGGGCACCCGGGGTGCTGCCGGCCAGAGCCCGGAGGTGCTGCCTCCCTCTGTGCGAAGAGATGACCTTCAAAACCGCTCTGCTGTTCCTCCCCGGAGAGATTGGAGTCTCCCAGAAGGATCCCGGCACCTCTCAGGGATGGCGCCAGCACTGGCATTGGGAAGTTCCATGAAAATCCAGGTTGGACGGGGCTTGGAGCAACCTGGGATAGTGGAAGGTGTCCCTGCCCACGGCAGGGGTGGAACCGAACGACCTTTAGGGTCTCTTCCAACCCAACCCACTCCAGGATTCCTTTCAGGCCTGTAGGAAGTGCACAGCACCTCCAGCACCATCCGCTGGAAAAGGGATTTGGAGGAATCCCCACAAGCCGGAAGGGTCGGAGTAAATCAGGTGCCAGAAGACGCCAGCTCTTCCCACCTGTCCTACCCCTTCCCTGCCAGCCCACAGCCCCCACGGCACCTCAGGGAATGGTGTCCGGATGTCTCCTCCTTGCCCAGGAATAACAAACGCCTCCAGGGCGGTCTCTTCCCCCGCCCTCCGAGGGCAATCCCTCGTGTGAGTCTGTGTTTCCCCGCCTGACTCATTTCCTGTTTTGCCCAGCTGGAAAAGAGGGACCTGGTGCCCGGCAAGGGCCAGAAGTCGCATCTTTGGGGTTTGGGGAGGGTGTGGGGGTGGTTATGGGGTTCCCTGGATCATCGGACCTCTCCATTTGCCAGGAAAAACACCACCTGATCTGCTGGAAAGCGGGGCAGGAGCTGGGATGTCTGCAGCTCTTTCCAGCCTCCTGGTTGTGTCCTAACCTCCGCTTCCTGGAGGCTGGATACCCAAAATCCATCTTCCAGATACACCATGGGTTGGGATGGAATCCTGGATCCCCCTCCCCAGCCCAGAGCGATTGGGAAAACCGTGAGCCAGAGGTGGATAATCCTCCCCAGAGCTGGGACATCCATCCCCAACCCTGAGGAAACCACGGTGAGCGTGTTGGAGGAGAAGTGAGGAGCTCCATGGTGATCCCCAAATTATCCTTGAGGGATATATGGGGGCAGGGAACGGGATGAGGGGGGGCATCGCTGACCTCCTGACCCATCAGAGAGGGAGGAAACTTCTCCTCCTTCCTTCCCATCATTCCAGACACATCAGAGGAGGAAAAACCTCCAGGGAAAAAAACGTCACCCAAGAGCTTCTTCTCCTTTTCCAGCCGTTCTAAAAACACCCCCAGCGGGTCCAGCTTGGACACCCCCAGGAGGATCCAAGGAAAAGGCAGAATTCCCCAGGACAGCTGTTACTAAAGGCTGTCCCGCCATGTGACTCCCAACTAACGAGAGGCCGTTACTGCCAGCTAATTAGCAGCCAGCTAATGAGTGGCCTCTGGAGCCCCCGGCTGCAGGGAAATTAAGTCAGAACAAAGGGAGCGAAATCTCCTGAACGGAAAATTATTGGGGGTGGGAGCCCAGGACAGTTCCAGGAATGAACTTAATGGGCTTAGTAGCGTTTCGGTGGAACCGAAGCGGAGCAGGGCTTCACGCGCTGCTCGTTAATTTATTCCATCCTCTGGACTGGAGGGACGGGAAGGAAAGAAATCCACGGAGTGGAAGAAAAGCAACCGGGAAAACGCCTTCAAAGGGAAGAGAAAACGTTTCAGGCAGCCCTAAAGTTTTCCAAACAGGGAAAAGCGAAGGAGGATTGGAAGGGAGGCGGTTTCGTAACGTGGGCACAGCTTGAGGTGACAAAAGGTTCAGAGGTGGCTTTTGTCACCCCCCGCTCCTGCCCAGCCGCCTTGCAGGGACCTTTTCCATGTATTTCACGGCAACGAAGAGACTGACCACTGCAATGCCTCCCAAAAGGGAGGATTCTGGAATTTCAGGCGGATTTCTTTCCTCTTTCTTGGTGCTTTTAAGCTGCAGTTTCAAGATATTCCTGTTCCCGGCTTAGCTGATTCCTTCCTAATAACTGCCCATCCTTTTTATCCATAACCAATATCCATCTCCTGGAAACCACGGGATTTCGTAACGCGTTGCCACAGGACAATTTTCGGCCCAATTCTTTAAGCAACTTAAGTTCCCGACTCCCCCCTGGCCTCCAGGAGCTCCCGGTGCTCAAATATTCCTGGACGGATCCCTGTGAGCTTCCAAGTGCGAGGATGGGAAGTTAGACACAGGAATCTTTCCCCATTTTTAGCCCACAGGAAACGGAAATAATTTCTTTTTTCCATGATTTCTACCCTTGTTCAGGCTCCCGAAAAATAAAGGATCCTGCAGATATTCCACAGGCAGCAGCAGTGAACTCCCAGCACTTCCAATCAGCAGCTTTTTACTCCAGATTCCCTCGTTTCAGCGATCACGTATCCAAGGAAAATCACCTCGGAAAATGCTTTCATCCCAAACTTCCTCCAGCTGCGAAATCGAATCCTGAAGGATTCGCCTGGAACGGGAATGGGTCATTTCCAGAGTGAAGTTTTCCTCGGACAGCTGTAAAATTTCAGCCCAGTTTTCCCGGTCAAAGGGAGGGCAAACCACCAGGAAAAGATGGAATTTGAAACTTAAGACAGGACATTGATCAGAGCAGAAATTATTTCGATAGCAGGAAAAAAAAAATACAGGGGGATAAGAGTTGACGAAGAATTCCAAGAAACTTCTTTTCTTTGGACAGGGAGAAGACCTCTAATTAAGCCCAGCGGATTAACGAGTTCACAGCTTAAAGCTCAGCTTTAATCCCCGCCCATGTGCAGCGTCTCCAGGGGAACGATGAGCTCTGGCTTAGCTAAGCCTTGAGCTGAGCTCAGACCTTCGGAGTCCCTAAAGGGTTTCAGCCTCATCCTTCAGCTCAGCTGAAAGTTCCTTTTATTCTCTAGGAACGCGATTAATTCCTTAATTAATTAATTAATTAATTTAAAAGGTCCCATTGCAGGACCTTCATCGGGTGCACAGCAAAGGGACCCACTGAGACTTCCCTGGAATTCCCACCCTTGTCCATCCCGCAGGAGAAATAATCCTTGGCTGTGTCCCGGTTGTCCCGGTTTGCTGCCCCAGCAAGATCAGAGGATGGGCTGGAGGTGAAGATTCGCCCGAACTTGGGAGATTTCACATTTTTCCTGCTATTTAACAACTTTTCCAGAGGGAATTCAGCAGGAAAAGGGGAGCTGGATGCTCCCAGAAGTTCCCAGTCCCAACTCACCAACCCCATCCATAGCACAGCTACACCTTTTTATTGATTTCCTTGGGATATCAGCACATCTGGGGCTTTTTTCGGTCCAAAATCCACAGGATTTATTTTAAATTACCGACCGAACCAGTTTAAACAAATTTCTTGGAATTTACACTCACAAAACCCATCGGGTTCTCACTGTAAGAGATTTTGGCCAAATTTATGGGATGGAAAGAGGCAATTAAATCATTAAAAGTGGCTCCACAGCTCCTCAAACCTTCAGGACACGGAAGATTCCTCTGCTTTCAGAAATGCAGGAAAATTGAGGTCGTTAAAGGAGATTTTTCTCCCTGGAATCTTGGATAAATGCATTTTTAGGGGATAATGGATATTTAGGAGTTAGGACTTGTCTTTATGTCATTTTTATTGGTGTGAGAGTGGAATAGAGGTAAAACCGAGATTAAAATAATGATTTATCCCTCATCAAACCGGCCAGCAGGGAAGAGCCTCGGGATTTCCACAGGGATCGTTCCTTCCTGATATCCACACCTGGGTTTGGGCCGCTCTCCTCAGTCCTCCAAGCTGGAAGAATGAAATAATAGAGAATTAAATTAAATTAATTTTTAAAAATTAAATTAAATTAAATTAAATTAAATTAAATTAAAATAATACATATATAAAATAAAATATAAAATGAAATAAAATAAAAATATGTAAAATAAAAT
>VZTI01004499.1:328379-344043 GCA_013397865.1 Struthidea cinerea
AAATAAAAAATATATAAAATAAAATAAATAATATATAAAATAAAATAAAATAAAATAAAATAAAATAAACCAAAATCAGTCACGGAAAGCTCTCCCAGGTAATCCTGAAGACTTCCAGGCCGGAGGGATCAGCCTGTGGTACCTGTGAGCAAAGTTGGGTGGGTGGGGACAGCATTCCAATGAAAAATCTGGCAATTCAGGCTGGAATGGGAAGTTCGAACACAACTTTCCCACTTTTCCATGTGTTTTAATCCGCGGTTCAACACCCCCTGCTCATGTCTGATCATCTCCTTGTTTCCCTGATTACTTCCCGATTCAGAATACGGAATTTCTCCCCGCCCCGAGCCAAACAGGGGCAGTCTGAGGATCCACAATTACCCACCAGGGTGTCCCCCGGGCCTTGCAATAAATATTCCACATCCCATTTTTCCTTCTCCCCCTCCGGAGGCGGCAAAGCAGCCCCTGCTCAGGAATGTCCTCGGAGAGGGGCTTTAAAACGAAGCAGGGCACACAAGAATGCGACGACTTGTCAAAAGCGCAGCCTGTGAGGTGTTTAAGGCATGAATTTCCTCCTCACGCAGCCGCGCCGAGGGAATATTGGATTCGGCCCGGAATGGGAGCGATGATGTGGCACAAATTTATGGCCGTCCCCCTGTGATTCCCAGGAAAAGGGGCAGGAAAAGAGCCCCACATGGAAGGGCTTGTAAAATAACCCCCAGCCAAGCCTTGCCTTGGCTCTGAGCCGCGTCTGCCACGGGGTTCCGATATTTGGGATGCAGCACGGCTCAGCAGGAGCATGGATTTGGTGTGGATTTACCCTTTGGACAGGAAATCCACAGGGTTTTTGTGGATTGAGGAATTGCAGGGGGTTAAAACATCATGAGCTGCATCGGAAAGGAGCTGGGAATGTTCCCCTGGAGAAGGGAAGGATCCAGGGAGAGCTCAGAGCCCCTTGCAGGGCCTGAAGGGGCTCCAGGAGAGCTGGAGAGGGACTGGGGACAAGGGCTGGAGGGACAGGACACAGGGAATGGCTTCCCACTGGTTAGATGGGATTTTGGGAAGGAATTCCTGGCTGGCAGGGTGGGAAGGGGCTGGGCTGGAATTCCCAGAGAAGCTGTGGCTGCCCCTGGATCCCTGGAAGTGTCCCAGGCCAGGCTGGATGGGGCTTGGAGCAGCCTGGGATAGCGGGAGGTGTCCCTGCCCATGGAATGGAACTCGGTGATCCTTAAAGGTCCCTTCCAATCCCAGCCTTCCCATCATTCCATGATTCCATAGTCACCTGAGCTGCCATGACTTGAGAGGGGCCCAGACCCTTTTCTCCCTTGTTCTTTTCCCATCCCTGCACCAGAGCCGGCACCAACCATTCCCGGCCAGCCCAGGGGACCTTGGAATGCCAAATTCCAACGTGCGGAAAACACCGGTTTGTGCCAAAATTCCTTAATTTTCAGGTAGGCACCGGGTGGGATTCACAGAGCAGGAAAAAAGTCGCATTTATGGGATGGGAATAGGAGAAGGTTTTGCTTTGGCAGAGCCCTAAAAAAAAAGGAATTTCTCTGGAGGCAGCGCCATCATGGAATCATCACATCCCAGAATCCTTCAGGTTGGAAAAGTCCTTTAAATCCGTGGAGTCCAACTCCTCCAATCCACCACTGAGCCACATCCAGAGGTCTTTCAAATCCCTCCAACCTGCACCTTCCAGGAGGCTGCAGATCCACAGGGATGCAGCTGAATTCCCGAAACGAAACAAGATATTCCCTACGTGTCCCTTCTGGCACGGAGAGCAAGTCAGGGCACGGGATGATTTGGAAAAACAGGTTGGATTTTGCAACGTTCAGGAAGCTCCCTCCTTCCCGCAGCCCCTCCAGTTCCAAAATCGTGTGAGCTCAGAGCTGGGCCGAGCGCTGATAAGGATGGGAGAGGACTTGTCCGAGCAGGTGGATCTCCGGGATCGGTTTTCTTTGGGATGAGTTTTCCGACTGGCCGCGTTTCAGCGCAGGAAGCGGAATGTACGTGTTGGATCCCATCCAGCAGCACTCAGCGTCAGCAGAGCTGCGAAAGGGACGACTTTGACGCTGGAATTCTTGAAGTGACTCCAAAACCTGCTTCTTTGCCTACTAAATAACCCTTTTTTCCCGTTTTTTTTCCCATTCTTTAAGGAGGAAAAGCTGTTGTGTTGTGCCTGGAATTGTGGGATCATCCTGGGTGATGAAGGTCGTGGAGAAAGGAGCTTGGTATCGCTATTTTATCCAGAGGCATTCCGAGGTCCGGAGAGGTCACCCAGCAGGTCACTGGGATTAGAATCCACGCCTGTTGATTCCCAGCCCGAAATTTAATTTGGAGTCAAATTTGACCTGACAGGATCCTTGTAAGCCCGGAATTTTACAGGATGTAAAAGTAAAATGATCGGTTCTGACTGGAGCACCTTCCCGACTTTATCAAAGAAATTTAAAAATGAAGGAAAAGTGGAAAAAAACGGCACAAATTCAGCATTCAGTTCACAGATTGATCCCGATCCAAAGGGATTTAAAAAAAGAAAAGGTGGGAAAAAATCCAAACCACCAGAACATTTTCCCTCAGAATTCAGGCTTTTATGTCCCAAACTCCCCAATCCTTTGGGATCTTTCCCGGGTAATTTGAAGCAGCTGACACTTCCCCTGCATGGAAGAATAAACATTTAATTTGCACCGCCGAGCTGGGAGGAAGAATTCTAATCCTGTTTGCTCCGGCTCGGCCAAAACCCAGGGAATGGGAGCTCTTCCCTAATTACTGCTCCACACGGAGCGAGTAATTCAATTAGGGACCCCGACGGGGAGGATCGGGCCGAAACAACCCAAACCCAAGGTTTCGCAAATGGGATTTAAGTCCCATCCGCTCTCCCGGGTCAGCGATTCCCAGGTGGGAACGGGCCAACGGCGTCGGAAGGTCGGATCCGGGAGGGGTCTGGGATTGAGGGCTTCCATAAGGATGAGCCGGTGGTGCTTCCCGGGTGGATTCGTGGCTGTCCAAATCGTTCCCGCTCCTTTGGAGCCGCTCGTCATCTCCTTGGCAGCCTCTGTGGAAAAGCCGAGGGTTAAAGGGGATTCTGAGGAAAGGAAAGTCTTTCCTATCCAAAGGTGTCTCCTGCGGAAGAGCCCAGCAGGAAAAATTTCAGCCAAATCTGCAAAATCCGTGGTTTTGTGGCCTTTTCATTGCATTTTATGTCCCTTTTCTGTCACTCCGACTCCCGTTTTTATCATTATTTTTCCCCATACCACATTTTTGGGATCAGCTGGGAATGGGGTGCAGCAAAACTGCTCGGAGATACGGAAAATGACAGGATCACAGGCAGAAGGAGAGAAAAACTATTCTGGAAGCAAAAATATGGACGGGAAATTAAAGAAAATCTTAAATATGCGAGAGATTTTTGGAAAGAGCACGTGCACGTGGAATATTTCTTCCAGGGAAATGCCAAAATTACCGGGACAGGATTTCTTTGTGCTGCTGAAGATACAGAAATGGAGTCAAGGAGGGGGCAAGTTATCCTGACGGAGAAATTTGGGATGAATCCAGGGAATCTTACTTTAGAAATGCCTGGATTGCCTGCAAAGGGAGCCCAGGGTGGACAAGGTCATCTGCAGGGGTTTAAAGAGAAATTTCCAGAGATCTGGCAGGAATGTTGTCTCTGGGAGAACTTTCCAGTGGCACCTGTGACACGAGGGAGGGATTTGTACCTTTGGATAAAGCCTGGAGCCTTTTTTTAGGGATTTAAGGACAAGTTACATCAGTATTTCCTGGGAAATTTCTGAATTTGCTGCTGCACTTGGATTATCACGGAATTATCATCCTTGAAACCTCTTTCAGGTGGTTTCCCGAAGAATATTCCCGTGGGTAGAGGCAGCTCCTCTAAATTTGGCAGGAATATTCCCTGGCCAGAGCGGGATATTTCTTCTGCAGTGCACAATTCCTGTTGGGAGCTGGGATGGAAAATCAAACAGGATCCGTGCTCCGAAGAGGTGCCCGATCCCCGCCGCCTTGTCACCACCTGGAATGCCACACCTGCCCCGTGTCCCCGTGATGTCACCGTCCCCATGGCAGCCGAGTGACGTCACCGGGGGAAGGAGGGAGGCTGGGATCGGGAATGGGATTGGCAGGTTCGTTTGGAAAAGCAATCGAAGGGAAAAGAGGAGTGGAGATAACGGATCATAAATCAAACGGTGTCTGTGTGCTGCGTGGCTGCCACGGGAATTAAAAGTCCCGAGAGAAGGGACATCTCGGAATTTCTGGGAAAATAAAGTCTGGCTAAGATGGAGAAACGCAAAGGAAGAGCTGGAGAAGAGATCTGAAATCATCACATTTTTCCAGGCAGGATCCCAAAGCCACAGGATGGTTTGGGATGGAGGAGACCTTAAAACCCATCCCATTGCACCCATTCCACGGGCAGGGATACCTTCCATGATCCCAGGTTGCTCCAAGCCCTGTCCAACCTGGCCTTGGACACTTCCTGGGATCCAGGGGCCGCCACATCCATCTCCTCCTTGCTTTCATACGTTTCTCCTACAGCCCAAACTACTTAAAACACCATCCCAAAACGGAGTAGGATCCTCATTATCCCACAGTTCTGGAGAAAACAAGGGATATTTTGGGAACTCTGATTTCTCATTCCAGTGATTTTCCTCTAAAATGCAGGGAGCATCCCAATATTGTCCAGGCTGGATTCCTTCATAACGCTGCTCGGTTTCCTCTCCGCAGGATCCCATCCTGTTCTCTATCCCAGAGCGGGGAATCCAGGATTTCCGTCCTGGTTTGGACACACAGAAGGTGGTTGTCCTAATCCTCGGAGCTCCATCCTGGTCAGAGGTGTTTCTCCAACCCTGGATATTTCTGGACTCTGATGCCAAAGGAAGAGGATTTTTCCAGCTGATCCAAGGCTCTTTAGGTGTCCGAGCTGCGTATTCCATGCAGGATCAGGCTGCCCATCCCTATGGATGGAGCTCAAGGTGTTAAGTGTTCACCCGAGATACTTCCGGGAGGTTTTATAAATATTGATAGGATGTATTTATATTTATTTCTATTTTATATAAATTGTATTTATATAAATTATTTCTATTTTATATAAGTTTTATTTATAGAAATTATTTCTATTTTATATAAATTGTATTTATATAAATTNAATTATTTCTATTTTATATAAATTTTTTATAGAAATTATTTCTCTTTTATATAAATATATTTATATGAATTATTTGCATTTTATATAAAGTATATTTTTTTAAAAATTAGATTTCTTTCTATTTTACAATGATTTATATACGGAAAAAGCAAATCCTCTGCCAATACTTCCCAAAAAGCAGCACCAAAAAATAAAAGATAAAAAACCACACCTTCCGATATAAAACTTGGAGTTTCCCGACCACAAAATCCAAGGGAAGCTGCAGCAGGAATTGGCCAGGAAGTGATGGATGGAAGATACTTCCGTAAGTTTTGGAAGGAAAAATCTGGGCACGTCTCCAGAAAAATCAGGGATATCCATCGACTGCCATCCTATCTTTAATCCCTTCCCAAATCCAGACAAAAAAATGTGGGATTGAACTCCCCTAATTTCCTCTGTGCTAATTAATTTGCAAATTTGCACCGATAAACGAGTGAAGAGTCAGGAAAAGTCAAAATTAATCCAAAAGTCCAAATATAGACCAAACGTAGGGATTCAGGGCAGCCTGGACAATTAATTGGGATACGCTGGCTGTACTAATTAGGGGTTTCATGCAGAGGGACCTAATGTGGGAAAATTGTCCCACATGGACGTGGAGCAGGCAGGAAAAGGATCCTTGACCGCACGGATCAGCAGCTGGAATCCAGGACACCTCAGGCGTGTCCACGGACAGCTCTGACCCCCGTGGAGACACGGACCTGTGAGCTCTTCATTCTGGGAAAAGGATCCAGGTGCCAAAGAGCATCCATGGAGAGCTCTGGAGCGTCCACAGGGCCTCCAGCTCCAGAGGGACGCGTTCCCCGGGAGCCTTGTGTCCCATCTGCCAGGCCTGTTCCGAACTCTCCTGGTTTTTGGCACCTCCAGTGACCTTTGGCAGCTGATTCCCACCCGGCTGGGAATTCCAGCACATCCCAGATGATTCCTGTTGTCCGTTCCTTGCTGAAGTCGCCCAAAAGAGGCCAGGAACGGAATTTCAGCTCTTGGCCCGGCATGTGGATCCATCCCGCTCCGAGCTCTCCTGGGTCACATCCCGGGATTCTGGGATTGCCCTCAAAGCTTTCCCATCCCATGCAGGGCGCTTTGAACTCATTCCAGTCTCTCCAGAAGGAGACAGCGTTTCCTGTTTCCAAACCCAGCCGGCTCCTTAATCCTTTTATCCGGCTCCGATGGTGCCAGCTTGTCCTTGTGCTCCTGTTTGACCCCACCTCGATTCCTCCTTCCGCAGGCTCCGTTCCCACTCCCTGCACCAGGAATCTGCTGTAAGGCAGAGCTGGGAGAAAAGGAATTTGGGGGTTTTTAGGGAGAGAAAGTCCCAAGCAAATGGGCCCAAACACAGTTCCAGGTCAACCTTTTCCATTCCCTATCCAGCTGTGACCCGGAAAATGTCGCTCAGCCTCTCCCTGCCGGAGTTTTCCCAGCCATAAAACCGGGATAAAAACACTTCCCTACTTCCGACCGGACACGGTTTAATTCCTTCGTATTTCCAAAGTGCTTTGAGTTCCTCAGATTGGCTGGAATCGGCTTAAATTTTCTCAGGGAAGTAATTCGGGATGTCCAGTTTGGGATTAAACTGGTCCTGCTCGTGTTCGGTTGATTCCTTCACCACCAGGAATTTTCAGGGAATCTTCGATAAATGGTTTGTGGTTTTACATTAAATGTGGAAAAGGAATTTTGCCAGAGAAGGGACAGATCTAAAAAAACCCAACAAATTGTGTATTAGGAATTTCCTGCAGGTCACCGAAGTGCTCCCTGACTTTGTGTTTTAACATCCTAGGCTCCTTCCAAGGCAGGAATTATTGGCTTGCACCGGGACAAAATCCAATTTTCACCGATTTCCCCACAGATTTTCTTTTGTTTTAATGAAATAAGCCTCTTTTTTAGACAAATCCCTGCTAAAAACTGCAAAAACCATCCTTTTATTCCAGACAAATCAAGATCCCTGAGGTTTTCCGCCGTGTTCCTTCTGTCCAACCACTGGCAGATCCCGTGGCTTTATCAGGAGGAGAAACACCAAAATCCAATGGCACGGAATTAGTTTTCCATATTCAGCTTAATTAAATCCCTGATTTTTTAGATCCGGGGGTCTTGGCCTCTAAAATAATTCCTCCAGGGTTTTCTATCTTCCAATGCCTTTCCAAAACGATGACCCTGCCCAGCCAGGGGTTATTAGAGGAATTTTGGGAATATTGAGGGAAATACTCTGCTCCAAACTCTCTTATTACCATCAGAGCTCCTCTCCCACTTCCCACCTCCTTTCCAGGCTGGAATTTCAGTGATTCCATGAGGAAATCCGGCATTTTCACCAGGTGACCCCTGATAAGGTGCACAGTGAGCACTCAAACCATACCAAGACGACCCCTGAGATGTGGCAAGTGAAAGGGCCATGAAGAAAGAAGCCATTCCCTGTAATTTACCAAAAAAAAAAAGACAGGAGCTGGCTGAAATCCTAATTTTCCGTCTGTCCTTCCCATTTTTTCCTCAGCAGCTGCACGGATTTTGAAGGCTATGCACGCACCCCCCTTTTTTTTTTCCTCCTTTAAATTTCCTTTAAAAAAATTTCCTTTTAAAAGATTTGCTTTAAAAAAATTTCCTTTAGAATTTGGCTTTAAAACGTTTTCGGCCTCTTCTCTCCACCCCCCCACCTCCCCTGCCCCGTTTCCCGATCATTTTCCGGTGCCCTCCCAGCAAATTTGTCACTCGGTTCCAAGGGCAACATCAGCCTGGGATGGCTCCTTCTGCTTCCGGCCGTGACCTTTGGAAACCAAACAGCCCAAGGCAAACACCGGGAGATAAGGAACGGTTTGGAGCACGGCTTTTGTTTGCTCCAGGTGGGATTGACAAAGCTGTCCCTGAATTCTGCTGGCAGCTGCGGATGCGGTCGGAAAGGTCGGTCCTGTCTCCCGACGGGAAGGGGTTTAACTCTTTGGCTGCATCCAAGTAGGTGCAAGTGGGAATTGTTTGGATTCTTTCTGGAGTAGCCACAAGAAAAGGCTTCAAGTCCAGGATTTATCCAGATGGAAACATGGGATTGAAGTGCCCAGCTCCAGCTGACGGGGATGCAGGAGAAAATAGGGATTTTCTGCCTTTGTTATCAGCTTGATAATTTATTTTGGAGCGCTCACATCCTTTATCTCTTCCATGGTTTCCTTATCACTGCTGTGAAGATAAGACTCAGTGCTCCAGGTAAATCAGGGAATCCTGGAACAGTTTGGGTTGGAAGGGACCTTAAGGACTATCCTGTTCCAACCCCTGCTGTGGGCAGGGACATCCCATAAAATCCTTGGGGTTTGACAGATGGAGAGGGCTACGAAAAAAAGAACATCAAGTCTGCAAATCCAGAATTCCCAAGGCCACCACTAATCCATGTCCCCGGGTGTCACATCCACACTCGAAAATCCATCCGGGATTGTGACTCCATCCACACTTCAAAATCCCTCCAGGAATGGGCACTCCACCGCTTCCCTGGGCAGCTGTGCCAGGGTTTGGAGGAACCTTCCCACAAAGGAATTTTTTCCTCCTTTTTAATCTAAGCTTCCCCCCTCAACTTTTGCTCTCCAACTTTCCGAATTCCCTGTTTCAAGCCTTGCACTTAAAGCAGGTTTTTATTTCCGTGGAAAGGAATCCAAGTTCAAAATCTGGTTCCGCCAGAAATGTCCCAAAAACTGGAAATTCAGTAATTCCCTCACTTTTTTGCCATCCTTTTCCTCCTGGATTAAACCTCTCTCCACGTGGAGACGCTGATCTTTCCTGCCCTCACTTGGTGCCTCCAGGATCCAGGGATTGGAGACTCCCATCCCGAAAAATGTGGGCTCTGCACACACCGGCACAAAGTCCCAGTGGGACTCAAACTTTGGGATGGGATCATAAAAGCATTTGGAGGCATTAAAGGCATTAATTCCAGACAGCAGGATGGAGAAGGGCCATCACCAACCTGGAAAAGTCCCAAAAATCCGGGAAAAATGAGTTTGCAACACAAGCACAAGGAATGGGCTCATTTCTCTTTGTGATAGCCACGTTCCGGCTGATTTCTTGCTGGTCCTACCCACGGGATAATCCAAGATCCCGCGGTATCCATGATTTCCTGGCATGTGGAGTGAGGCTATTGCTGCGGTGGCAGGGGGACAGGAAGATCCCTGGGATCCACTTCCAGCTTTGCCTACGTGGAAGTCCGCAGGTTGTCGATTCCATGGATTGAACGGGGGGAGAGGGGGATTACGACACTCCAGGGATCCATTTCCGCAGGAGCAGAATGGATGAGAAGCTTGAATTCCAAACCCCAATTTTCAACTCTCCTATCCCATGCTGGGAGCTTCCTGATCCCATCCCCTCTTCCCGGCACGTGGAATTTCAGTGCTCCTCAGCTCATGGACCAGCCAGACACTTCCAGCACATCCCTCAGGGGATCCGTCGGGTTCCAAACAGCCCCTTCATCCCAAAGCCCCAAATCCCAGAACAGGAGCAGAGCAGGTTTCAATCCTTCCCTTAATAATCCACACGGAATATTCCCATCGGCTCCTCGCAGGTTCTTTTCCCTCAAGAGCATCCGGCTCCTTGAGCCTCACCAACCTCTGGGAGTGGTGCCAGAGGGGCTGAACCCTGGGATATTATCCCAGCGTGCAGGTTGAGTGTTTCCCCTTCCCTCACCCCATTTTTCCCGTTCCTTTGAGGACTGAGGAGTGGCTGGAGCTGGGAAGGGGCCCTGAGGTTGTTTTTCCAGCCGTTATTCCCGTGTCAGGGCGAGGCGCGAGGCGAGGCTGCCGAAAAAGAGGGGATTTTGTACCTTCATTTCACAGGCGACGCAATCCGGCCCCGTTGAAAACGAGGCAGCTTTGGGAATTCTCCGGAGAACCAGCCCCGCAAATCCTGGTGGCCGTGGGCTCTCCAAAGTGTAATTAAGGCGGGAGTTGATTGGCTGAGGAAAAGCAGAATGTCGGCAGTGGAGGAAATTAGGGAAAACAGCAGCTCCTTCGCATTCCTGCTCTGGTTTGTGCTCCAGCTTGGAAACTTCCTCAAGGAGGGAAGATCCCGTGGCTCAACCCCTCCAAATCCAACAGAGAAACCCGTCCACGGCCAAGGGCTAAGCCCTAAAATAAATTCAATTCCGGGGAAAGCTCCGATGACGACGGTTTGGATGATCCTCCCCCAGTGCAGAAATCAGAGCAGCCCAAAAACGGTCTGAGGCGGGATAATACAAATGTGATGATTTTGGATAAAAATCACTTCCTTCGCCTCCACAATTCCAGCTCCCTGAAAGGAGCTCTCGTTCCATGTCCATCCTTCATTTTCCGTGAGCCGCCCAGCACAGCCGGCAAAGCAGCTCCCAAAAAACGCCCCCGAGCACATTTTGCCCTCACGGAGAAGTCGTTTCCTCCAGGACACCTCAGAGCCCCTTCCAGGGCCTAAAGGGGCTCCAGGAGAGCTGGTCCTGGAAGGCCACAATGAGGTCACCCCAGAGCTTCTCCTCTCCAGGCTGAACATTCCCGGCTCTCCCAGCCTTTCCTCCCAGCAGAGCTGCTCCATCCCTCGGATCATCCTGGTGCCTCCTCTGGACTCTCTCCAGCAGCTCCAGGTCCTTCCTGTGCTGGATCCAGGGCTGGGGCAGCTCTGCAGGTGGGGCCTCACCTGAGACAGGTCACGAGCGGTGTGACACCACCTGCAGTTCGAAAATTAGAAAAATAAATGAATTTTAAAAAATTCGTTGAAAATACGGGAAAACGAGCACGGCAAAATCCTCTGGGGAGCTCAATCCCTGCCTCCAAAGCCGGCAAACCAAATTCCAGCTCTGAGCATTCCCATTTTCCTGACCAAGAAGACGTCACTCCCATCTGGAGGTTTCCGTGGTATCGCTGATTGAGAACAAAAATGAGCCAGCGGGAGACATTTCACCATGATCCACAAAAGTTCATTTCCACCAAATTCCTCGAGCAGAAGGTCAAAAATATTGTATTTGTATTAAATAATAAAGGTATTTCCGTGGAACCTTAGAATCGCAGAGGGGTTTGGGGTTGGAAAGGTCCTTAAAGGTCGTCTCATTCCAACCCCATTCCATGGGCGGGATACGGACACAGCCACACCGATACTGACATTTATTCATGACAAATAATTCATATGATTTGGGAACTAATGAAATCAATAAAATAATTAGCTAAGAAGCTCAAATAATCAGATTAATCAGCTACTTCCCCCCACTATGCCCAGGCAGGTCCTCTCCAGTTTCTCAGCTCTTCCCGACCGACTTTCCCTTCAACCTCCGTTACTTTTCCCACTTGGACGCGAAACCTCCCCCAAAAATTTGCTCTTAAAACCGCCGAGTTTTCCTCTGAGGGGAGCAAAGCGCGACGAGTTCGGGCAGTTAGGTCATGTTTTACCCCATAAAATTTAGGATGCCGAGGGGACTGGGAGCTCATTCATCTCCTCAGCCCGGGCTGGGCTGCTCCCGGTGGAGGGGAGCTCATAAACCTGGAGATGGGATGAGGGAGGGGAGGAGTCTCCCGATTTTTTTTCCTTCAGCTTGGAGGGGGGTAACCTAAAAAACAGGAACGGTCACCAAGCACCTGGAGCAGCACCTAATTAAGTAAAGTGGGATTTAATTTGGCAGGATTAAATACTCGGGGCTCTGTGGGTCGGGTTTGCTCAGAGCTGGGATAAAATCCTGCCCTTTCCCACCCTCTCGGGATAAAAATTTGGGGGAGGTATGAAACAGCAACGGCTTCGATGCTTGATTTTCCCCGCGTGGATAACTGGGATTAAAATTCATGGGGAAGTGGGGGGTGCTAAAAGTTTGGCTGGGCTGGGCTGGAGTTCCGCTCCAGTTCCGTGTGGTTTATACCGGGGTGGGGGTGGCTCGAAGAAGCTACAAGAAAACCCCATTGAATCCCAAATACGGAGTGGGGGAAAGGGATTTAAACAGGGAATTTAATCCTGGTTATTTCTCCTGGGAAGTTCAGGCGACACCGTGGCATTACGGAAATGCAAAGCCGGAAGAGAAGGAATTGACGGGAAGTTTAAAAATTCACATCGAATATCGAGATTTGGATGTCACTACAGAGATAAAACTGAGAATAAACCTATGGAATTATAGAATCCCGGACGGTTTGGGTTGGAAGGGATCTTAGGGAATATTCCTGAAGGATCCAACCCCCTTCAACTGTGGGGGAAGAGAATTAGCACGACTAATACGGATATTAATTATATCCATATATAATATCCATATATAAAATCCATACATAAAATCCATATAGATCTCCACAACTAATCGTATGCGGATATAATTAACAATTCTGATTGATTGATTGATTGATTGATTTAAAAAGCGGCCCAAGAGGGGCAGAAAATCAGGAATGAACAGAGATGGAGGGGCCCTGACAACACTAAAGACAGAAACATCTCCAAGGATCATTTCCTTGGTTATCCAGATCCTAAAAACGCCGACAAAGAGGCACCACTTCCTCCTTTCCGGGTTGTCATTCCCACTTTTTTATCCTTATGGTTGTGTGGGCATTTTAGTATTTATTGCTCATTGGAATAAGGAATAAATGCTAAATATAATTGTTATGATGGTGATTAATAATATTGATATTAATAATATTGATAGTAATATTGATATCAATATTGATATTTATAGAAGTGTAGCTCAGGGCACCTTCCAGAGCCTAAAGGGGCTCCAGGAGAGCTGGAGAGGGACTGGGGACAAGGGATGGAGGGACAGGACACAGGGAATATCTTCCCACTGGGAAATGGGATTCAGGTGGGATATTGGGAAGGAATTCCTGGCTGGGAGGGTGGGGATGGGCTGGGATGGAATTCCCAGAGCAGCTGTGGCTGCCCCTGGATCCCTGGAAGTGTCCAAGGCCAGGTTGGATGGATCTTGGATCACCCTGGGATAGTGGGAGGTGTCCCTGCCCATGGAACTGGATGGGCTTTAAGGTCCCTTCCAATCCCAACCATTCCATGATTTTATCATCTGAGATCCCTTGCAGGCGCCTCAAATATTCCCAAAGGAACGCGCACCTGCAGCCAGGTGGGATTTTCCGACCTTTAGCACTAAAATCTGTCCCAAACCCAAGGAATGCGACATTAAAACAACGTCAAATCCGCAGGGTGCCCAGACTCCCAAATATCCTGAGGCTCCGGTCCGATCCTTGGTTTTTGCACTTCCCTGCTGGATAACGGAGCGCTGGATCACTCTGGGATGGAACTCGGATCCATCCAGCTAAATCCTTCTGTTCACAGAAGGATCCTCAAAATTTTGGACGGATGAATCCAGCCCTTGGCTGCCGGAGAAGTACAGGAATATTGTTCAGGAATGTTTTGGCTTCACTCTTTTGGGAAAGGTGGATGTGCCGAAGCAGAACATTTTCTTGGCAATGTCAAGATCCTGACGGAGCTTTTCCTCACTGGAGGTTTTTCCAGCTGAGTTCTGAGAATGGTGGGAGTACAAGAATTCCCCCATTTCCTGCCCGTCAGGGATCCCAGGCATTTTCCATCCCTGTCCAAGCCCTTCCTCTGCCGAATCCAGATGAATTCCTTGGAATTCAACCTCTTGTGACTTGAATCGAGATTTTCTTCGCCAACCCATTGGAAAATTGGCCTTTTTGGTCAATTCTGGGTTGTTTTTCAGTTTCTTCCGGTTTAGCTTTCCTTGGTTTAAACTCGACACGGATTGAACGTCAAAGGAATTCCACCCCTGTTCCCAAATAATGTTCTTACCCTCCATACAGCACAAAAAAGCTGGCAAAATCCATGTGTAGGTAGAGCTGATCCTATCCTGGAAGGTCAGAAAATCAAGGAAAACACTTCCAAGAGAGTTCAAATATTTTGGGTTTAAGGAAATTCTGTTCCATGTCAATTCCCAGTGCTGAGCTCTGTCCATGCTGGGAAAAGTTCGGAGGAAATCCCTCAGAACCTATTGGAATGCTGAGTGAATCCTGGAATTCTCCTAAAGGGATGAGCTGCAGATTTGGAGTCACCTGAATTCCCACTCACTTGGGAAAAACCAGAGGAAATTCCAGATTCCCAGAAATCAGATTCCCAGAAACTGATATTATCCAAGGATAAACCAAGGGAATTCATTCCTACCAGATTTTTGTCCTTCAAGTCCAAGAAGAGGGAGAAAATCAAAGTCCTCTACCTCTGAATTCCCCAAATCCTTGGATTATCCCTCTCCCCTTTGCTTCCCTGCAGAATTCCCATAGTTTGAGAGGCAGCAGACAGCCCGGGAATCTCCCAAAAACTGCTCCCTCCCCTCTGATTCCTCAGCTGGAATTTCAGTCATCCCAAGGTTCCTCCTCACCAACCTCCTCACTCGGCTCCAGATCCGCCGCCAGAGCTTTTATTTTCTTGTGGTCAACCACTCTTCCCTGAAAATTCCCTGGAGGAAGGATTGGATTTCCTCCTCCGGTCTTTGAACTCCTGGATTAACACTTTTCCTTCGCAGCTCCAGCCCTTCCTGACAGAAGGAATTCCTTCCGCCACCTTCGGGGGAACCTTGGGATAACACAAATGAGGGAAATCCGACAGCAAGAGGCTCATTCCAGTTTCCCTCATCCCAACAGCTCCCAGGCTTGGCCTAATTCCAGGTTAAATCCCGACTCAGGATGAGTTTTGGGAGGCTCCTGCCCTACGGAAAAGGGAAAGCAGTTTTAATTAAAAGAGTTTCATTTTGTTTTTAAACTCTTCCTGTAACGTTCCCATCCCTCAATTTTTATGGTATTTTTAGAGACCTAAAAGCCCCAAAATTAATTCTCCCGCCCTGGATTTTCCACGGATTCTTGGGCTGCAGCAAAATGGATTCCCATGTTTTGACTGGAGAATTTATGGAACCCGAAGTTCTCCCCAGGCAAAAGGAAGTTTCCCAACCATCTCTATTCCAATATCGGGATTATTTTCCCTGCCCATGGATTTTATGGAAATCTGACTGGAAAACGTTCACTGGATCCAGCCGCTTCCTGAATTTTCATCCCACGGCAAATCCGGAGTGACTGGAATAATCTTCGTGTCTTTGAGGGTGTGAGGGGGAGAAACAAGAGCAGAATGATTCGTCGTGATAGGGAATGGCTTTAAAATGCCAGAGGGCAGGAACAGATGGGATATTGGGAAGGAATTCCACCCTAGGAGGGGCTGGGATGGAACTCCCAGAGCAGCTGTGGCTGCCCCTGGATCCCTGGCAGTGTCCAAGGCCAGGCTGGACAGGGTTTGGATCACCCTGGGATAGCGGGAGGTGTCCCCACCCATGGCAGGGGTGGAATTCGATGATCCATGAGATCCCTTCCAACCCAATCCATCCTGGGATTCCAGCTCAGACATCACCTGCCCTCCAAATAAATTAGGATTTATTTGCTTATTCCCAGATTTTTAGGCTTTGCGGGGAAGCCCAACTTTTCCACATCCCCACCAAATTTTTACTTATTTACCAACCCCACCTCTGCCCTCCAGCAACTCCAAGAGAACCGAAGGAACGACCGGAAAAAAAAAAAA
>VZTI01004500.1:0-24366 GCA_013397865.1 Struthidea cinerea
CTCCTCCCGGCGCCGGGGCCCGGCCCGCCCGCACCGCCACAGCCCGCGGGGCCCGCCCGGCCCCTCCTGCCTCCTGCCGCTGCTACGGCTCTGCCGCGACACCCGCGCGTGATGGCCTCGTCCACCCTGCCACAAAAGTCACTTCGTGGGCTGTTATCTGTGAATGCGACCTCGGCGAGAAAACCATTTCCCCACTCCGTGCGGTGCAGAGGCTCGGCGGCTCCCGCGTGCTGGGCAGCTGGAAGGGAAGAGGCTGGTCGATCCCTAAGAAATAATGAAAAAACCCTCCGTGAAAGATCACCATGACAAACCCCAGAAAGGAAAGCACTGCCTGGAGTAGCGTGGCAGCGGGGAAGGGGGTGAGAGAAACCTTTTCTCTGCATAGACCAATACAAACAAGTAATAAAGGCAGGGACCGAAGGGTAAGGGCATATAGATATGTTCTACTTGCAAACAGCGAGCAGCTGTTTGAGGCTCAGTTGACAGCTGAGATTGAAGGACAACACAGCGCTTGGTGGGCTCACAGGTATTCTTCCGGACTGCTCACTTTAGCTGCTCTTCCTAGGATTTGGAAACACTTTGGGCAAGTTGCACACACATCACGTTGGATATGCGCATATCCCAAATCTTTGAGTGCAGGCACTGTTGATGCCAACCTCAGTTTTCTTTAACAGATAATTAACTACAGAGATTCCAAACAAATATTTGAATATGTGAATAAATTTATTAAATGCTAATATAGCTGTTTAAATCTCCAGACAGCTTTTATGTGAAAAGAAGTGATTGATAACAATAAAGAAAGACACCTTTATGGCTCCAACTATAACCAACACAGTTCTTATTTTCATTTTTCCCAGCTTGTATGCTACACCCCTCCCATTTCATACCTGCCTTCTGCAGAAATAAGGTGCATCTCACATTTAGTACTCACATATGCTATAGAGTTCCATCAAAGGGTAAATACACAATATTGTGTATTCGTGTATACACACAAATATCCATGCACACTCTGCATTTAGTAGAAATTCATCCTGTATGCAACTCCAAAATGATGGCAAAAATATAGCCTAGCATAGTATGGGACTCTGAATTTAGAAAATGCAATGACCCCTCTGACAACCATGACATGTGATCATGAGTTGTGATCATAGAACCCAGGCCATACAAAGGCCGGACCTGGAGCACATTATATAGTGCCCTCGCACGATGTGACAATGCAGTTGGAGCTGGTGTTTGACACTTCATCTGTCCATGTACACACACCTCTCCATTCCTCTAATCACTTTACTGGCCCTTCCATGTTCTACTTAAATATTTGTTTCTGTGAACATTCTGTTTTGTATCTGGGCTTACACTGGATGGAACAAGATTTTCTATTAAGCATCTGAGATTAATTGCGCTGACAATGATTGTATGTCTGCAGGCAGTTAGCTGAACAAGCTGGATTATATTTTTTTTTCCAGATAGGAATTGAAGTTGTATGTACTCAAAGTTTTAAAGCTTTTATTAAAAAAAAACCTGCTAAAATTTATTTTTATTGTAGTTTAAGTCGTTTTAAGTTTTGTTGCTCCATGTTTTGAATGACAAATGTATAGAGAATATAACTAAATTGGGCAACTTAGTCTGTAAATTATAAGCTTAAGTTACATGCCATTTATTGGCTCACTGTTCCAAAGATCATATTGCAAAGCTCCATTTGCTCACTGTGCACCTTCTTCAAAATGAAGCTTTTAAAATTTGGGATGAAAACTACATTATGCAAGTTCGACTACAGAGATTCTGCCACCCTTGGGAAGTGGCAAATGCCCATCCTCAAAAGCATGCATCAACTGTGAAAATATTTATTCAAAAGTTAATAAAGCTCAAACAGGCTTATATTGTATTTTAATCACATCTACCTCTTCTGTTGGTAATGAAAATATTCAAGATACCAAGGCCCTTACTTATGAGAGCACTGATTTTTAAGTCTTACAAATGCTAAGAAATATGTTAAAAAAGTAGACTTGATGTAAGGAGGATTTCTGTTTTGACAGGCAACAAACTATTTTGGTGCGAAGACAGTTCAGCAAACTCTATTCTTGAGGTAGAACTTAAAATTTCGTAAAACCACAGGACTCTGTGTGTAGGACACAGCTGTGTGTTAGAAAATCAAGGTTACATATCGAGGTCTGCCACTAATCTCCTGTTGACTTTGCTGACTGAATTATTTCCTCTACACTTGGTATTTACTGTTTTATAAATTAGGTTGCAAGCTTTTAAATGACTATTATTCAGTATATACCTTTCATGTGCTGCAATGGGGTCTTCAGCTCTAGTCAAGTGATGTCCTTTCCTTGCTGTATTGAACCTGTAGGTCTTTTAAGTACAGAAATCAGAGTCTTTTTAAGAATCAGTCTGTTGACTCCTTGACTTCCTTTTCATTCTTTTTTTTTTTTTTTTCTGTCCTGACAGACCTTCTGTGTTCGATATTCACAGAAAAAAAGGAAAAGACCTGTGAAGTGGCTGGCAGTAGACTCAACCTTAAACCCGTAAAGTCAACAGAGCTTCCAACATCTGGATTTACCTGCCTGTACTATTAAAATACAGTGTTGAGGTCATGGGGTGGTATGGAATTGAGGGGAACTTTCACACTGATCTTTATTATTGTAAGGAAAGGCAGTAAATCACAGGACACAGAACTTACACTCTTGTACAGTACAAGGTAAGGCTGGACAAAGGTGTAAGTTTGGGGCCGCAGCTGCTCGCATAATATCAACATTCAGTAGAACAAGCACTGAGACACAGAGATATGGGGAGATGAAAAAAATAAAAGCCAAGAAAAGACAGACTTTGAGATCCAAAATGTTACTGTTAGGTTAGGCATGGCACAAACAGATATTAAATATTCTGAATTTTAAAAATACCTATATTCCATTTGGGAGTCTGGGAAGGCCATGTAACCTCATGTGAAAGCAATGCAGACGCTGCCAGCTCCACTGACCCATGCATCTTTACTTGTCTGCACTCAGCACAGTTTATGCTGCTGATCAACAGTTAAGCAGGATTATACCTCTCATGTATTGTTTTCCTCTTTCCTTTTATGCTGGCGTAAGCCTCTTAGGAAAAAAGTTATGTATTTCCAAATGAAGGACTGCAAAGTGCTTCACCTGTTTGTTTCATTTGAAGAGTAATGCTTTTTCATACATACAACCAGACACTTGGCAAACTTACTGGTGCTTGGCAGTCTCATTGTGGCCAAACTTTTTGTTGAATGAAAAGTGGACTGAATATGTGCTGCTAGTACTGTAGTGTTCACTCTTGTGTTCTGAAAGCATGGAGAATATCTTAGAGCAGGACAAGGGATATAGCTATCCAGTGTGTCTGTGTGAAAAATCTGTTATCCAGACATTGAAAAAGAAATAAATTGCCCTTAGAATGTTTTTATGAATTCACATTCAAGTTTTATCTCTCACAGAAAATGCTGAGCAAAGCACCCACGTATAAAAAGAAACACAAGCTAAAATTTATTTGGCATAAGCACAGAAGAAAAAGCAAAATACCTTACATTGATTTTTATTGATTTTTGTGTAAAACACAGTCTATGGAAAAATAGATAAGAGCATTACTAATAATTTATAATAGCCCTGTTCAGAGAGACAGCACGAACAGTCTGACAAACACAACCACAAAGAGAATATTACACATGGGAGACATATTATGCTCACTGTAAGACACTGCCAACAAGGCATGAGAAACAATATATAATGACAGAGATCATTGTTCAAGTCAGTTAAATGTGTCACTTATTTTAAAGGCTGTAATCTAATTAATTCAAGCAGTATCATACAGTGATACAACATCAGTACTGCAACATTACTCATTATATTGATAGACAATACTACAGGATGAATAGCCAAGAAATCAAAACCTTGTGTATTAGGAGATGCACTTCGGCAAGGATTTATGCATATGCATCCATTACCACTGCACATATGAAAATATTATACTGAAAAACTCAATCTATCTAATTTAATGCACCTTATATATCTAACTTTCAGAGGAAAGCCGTTTCCTAACTATATTCATACCCGTGAAATTTATAGCTGCTTGGGAACTCATTGCCTTATATTAATTAATGATTTCCTTTAATGCTAGTTGGGCAGCTAATACCATACAGACACAGAGACACAGTATTTTATAGGCAATTAATGCCAAATAAAAATATGAATGTACTTTCTCATATTGGCACATCATATAATTCACAACGTTGGAACAAAAAATTAAATATGGCACCAATTCACAGTAACCATTACCACAAGCTAAAGAACTTGCAAAACAATTACAAAATAATTAATCTTTGAATAACTCAAAAAATCTAAATAATTCAAGAACATGTGCACTTAATTAACTTGTACATAGTTTCCACAGTTAACAGAATTGTAAGATAAAATTAAAGACACATGGAACCTGTAATAGAACTCTATTTTAGACAATGTTAAGAAAGAATACCTTAATATCCATAGAAAACAAATAACCTGTTGCTAAATACATAGAGGTCTCCATTTTATAATACATGTACAATTCTGTATCACATATTACGCACTTTTTTTTGAACTGTACAGTAATTAAGATAAATTAAGCTTATTTCATTACTTATTTTCATTAGGCAGTTAAGCAATTCATATAAAGCTACACAAAAATATTTTTATAGCAGGCTATTCCTCAAAATATGTATTTATTCTCCTAAGTAACTAAGATGTCTAAATTAATTTTGTTGTTTATATTTAGGCAATCAAAACTAAACAATTAGCCTCAGGTATTTTTCCAACGAGAAGTCCTACGGTGAGTTCTATAGAAATCAATGTGTTTGGTCACATGAATAAAGATCCCTTGTGGGACTAAACATATGCTGGATATAAAGTCTGCTAAATGCACGAGTGTTGTTTTACCTTCAGGCTTAATAGTGTCTTGTTAGAATGAATTGGTCCTTAAAGAACACTACAAAATATTAAATCACAAGTCAACATGCTATTCCAGTTAGAAGTAAATACATGGCCTAACAGGAAACCGTATGTCATTTTTGTAGCACAAATATTTCACAAAATGCCTCCATATACTTGATCTAAAAATATTATCTATTTATTAACACTTCAATATTTAAACCTTTCAAGTAAAATATAAAATTAAAACACATTTTTAATTTTCTACACACAGTTTGAAAAAAGGAATGACTCATTATTATTCTCTCCAGACACCTTTGGCAGTTTAAAATTTAGCAGTTTAATCATTCTTGAAGAAATTTAATGATGAAATAACTTTTTGCATAGGAAAGAGGGCCAATACATTTCTGTATATACTGTCAGTGGATGCATTACAGTACAATATCTATGGACCTTGACAGTAATTTTCAATTAGTACAATATCATAGTTCTGCAACATTATCACTATTGCATCAAAACAATTAAATAACTGTAGGGAGCATGAATGTTAATTACATATTCTACAGAAGTGTAAAATTACTGTAAAATAATAGCAGCATATTTAATTTTGAAATGTAGTCAGATTGTCAATGGTAATACCTTCTGCCTAAATCTGTTCAGAGGTATGAAATTCTGCTCTCAGTTATACCAACCAATTCTAGTGATTTTAATTAGGTTTCATGCACAGGACTGGGGTAGAACACAGCGTGATATTTATATTAAAATTCTCCAAGACTTTGTTTGTTCTAAGATTTTTAAAATTCATTTTATTTAAAGGAATGAAGCACAATGCTTCAACCTTGTGTGGTTTCACTCTGCAATAATGAAATAGGAAACAGTCCAGGACATTCAATTCTGAAAGCCTTTTAAGAAACACACACCTTTTGGTACTGGAATGCAATTCCAAAGTTAAGTTACAAGTTGTAATTGTTACTTGTTATTCATTTTTATGTGAAAAACTCATTTGTATTAGTTTAGGCTCCTATCTGTCTCCAGCAATGACAGGTTTTTCATTTAAATGTCTAGAATGTTTGATAAAACAGTATTGTACTTGTGTATCACCACAAGTGTCACTGAAATAGCTGCATATTGGAGGAGGAACAATTAAGTAAGTACCCTGAAACAAACTTACTTGGTTTTGGAAATAAGAAAGTATGCAAACATTTTTTATTTATTTGATAGATTTATTGAACTTTTTTTTCTTTATTTTTCTGTAAAAAATGGGAAAGTTTCAAATTTCTAGAATGCTTGATAAATTTTTTGAGAATGTAGCTATTAAATGCAGTAGTCCAGAGGCAGCACCTGTCTCAGATAACTCCAAAATTACTGATTTCCAAGAGGCTGAGAAGTTATGTTAGGAAAAAAATCATTGGACACCTGCTTTCTTTTTGGAAGCATCTGCCACTTGTCAGCTATTGGAGATAAGTCTCAAAGACCTTAGTCTGACCAATTATAGCTGTTATTATAATTTACTTTTCCAAAAATGGTGAAATAAAATGAATTCTTTTCCTTTCAATTGATTCCATCTCCAAAGCTTAAAAAGGAGGATAAATCTGAGCTTTCCAACTACTTGAAATTGAAAATTTGTGAACTAAAAAATAAGTATCAAATATCTGTTGACGCACATAAGATAGTTGTTTTTTTCAAAAAATGCTTTCACAAACCTCCATTTTCAAAAGTAATCCATTGACCTCTCATTCAAAACAAAATATGTCTAGAGACATATAAAAATGCTTTAATTCTGCAAAAACATCTTGCAAGTATTTCATTTTTCATCTCTACATTTGAACATGCTTAAAATGAAAGACAGTTCAACTGTGTCTCAATTTGCAACAAACCCAGAATATACACAGGCTTGACAGGTAAGTTTGGGGAATTTTAATACTAGAATAAAAATAAAATTGTTGTTGATATTTTGAATTTGAAATCAAATTAAGAACAACTAACATGAATTCTTTAGGCTTAGGTTAGTATAACTGGGGGCAGAGTTTGATTCTAGAATCTTGCTTTTCTGTGAAGCTGTTGGTTTTATTACAAGCAGAGATAATGAGATTTACATGACCAGTGATGTTTAAGGATAAATTCAAGCTTAATTCTGTATATTTCTGATGTATGATATTACGACAAATTCTTCCAAAGTAATAAATAATAAGAGAAGGTTCAGATAAGAAAATCAGAAATTTTAAACAGTGCAAATATAGATAAGAAAAATATACTTTCATACAAGTAAAGAAAATTAGGACCAAATACATACTCTAATTCACTGAAATAAAAGTTTTGCTAATTAAGCAGTAGTAGCCTGAAGGTGTGAGTTGAGTTTGGCTATTTTGTTAGAGAAGAGTAATTACTACCGGAGGAGCAGTAGTAATAAATAGTTGTGAACATTATTTAGAATCCAACAGGAAATGCAAATGTCAAGGTTTAGAGTTTTTTAAGTATAAGAATAATAATTTGGTTTCTCAAAACTTCAGGCATAGCCCAGAGACACTTGCTGTAAAAGTTAGACCTTTATATAAAAATAGAAGATTGGATTTGCACAAAAAGATACTAAGAATTTAAGACACATTCTGGGAAATTCATATATAATAACTGAAACTCCAGTGTAGACACATACAGAACATGAGTATTGTGATGCTTCGTACATATTGGAAGTTTCACAGTGAAAATGGATTTTTATTGTTGCTGAATTCTCAGCTTTTGTTTTGTTTCCTCATATTTCAAAAGCATTAAAAAAATCAAAAAGTAGTGTGCACACATATCTTTCTATAAATGTATAGCACTGTTTTGAATCTTCATCATATGATGTATGGAAATAAAGAGACGCCAAAGGTCTAAAATCCTACATAATACTTTGAAAAGAAAAGAAGACGGTATTAGTACAATACCCTTTGCTTACAAGATGTACAATCACACCATAATTGAAACTGGGTTTGCATATTCAAATCATGGAATGGTGTAAAACCACACACAGATAAATATACTGTACATGTGCAATACACTTGACCAAGTGCAAGGTGCTGCACCTGGGTCAGGGCAACCCCCAGTATCCACACAGACTGGGGGATGAATGGATGTGGAGCAGCCCTGCCCAGAAGGACCTGGGGGTGCTGGGGGATGAGAGGCTGGACATGACCCAGCCATGTGCACTCACAGCCCAGAAAGCCAAATGTGTCCTGGGCTGCACGAAAAGCAGTGTGGGCAGTAGGGCGGGGGAGGGGATCCTGCCCCTCTGCTCTGCTCCGGTGAGAGACCCCCCACCTGGAACACTGCATCCAGCTCTGGGGTCCCAGCACAGGAAGGACATGGACCTGTTGGAGCAAGTCCAGAGCAGGGCCACCAAGATGATCAGAGGGCTGGAGAACCTCTCCTGTGAGGAACGGCGGAGAACTGGGTTTGTGCAGCCTGGAAGAGATGGCTTAGGGGTGACCTAATTGCAGCTTTCCAGTACCTGAAGGGAGCCTACAAGAGAGCTGGAGAGGGCAATGGCATGTAGTGATGGGACAAGGGAGAATGGCTATAAACTGAATGAGAGTAGGTTTAGATTGGGTATTAGGAGGAAATTCTTTACTGTGAGGGAGCTGAGGCCCTGGAATAGGTTGCCCAGAGAGGTTGTGGATGCCCCATCCCTGGAAGTGTTCAAGGGCAGGTTGGATGGGGCTTTGAGCAACTTGGTCTAGTGAAAGCTGTCAAGGCCCATGACAGGGGTGTTGGAACTTACTGATCTTTAAAGTCCCTTCCAACTCAAACCATTCTGTGATTCTGTGATCATTACAAATTAATTTGTTTCAAACCCTGGTTATTTCCTAAATTATTTACTTTATATTCTGAACTCATTAACCCAGAAATGTTGTTGTAATAGAAGAAATACTGCCCAGAAAATGTGGTATTAATATACAGCACTCTGACACATATGCTCTAAGTCAAAAAAATATCTGAAAAGCCTGGTACTAATAAAATACTGTTGTGATATAACTGTGCAAAGAAACATTAAAATTTTATTTCACAATCATCTGCCCTCTGTAACCCAAACCAAAAATATTTTTATAGTTAGTAGAAGTAGTAGTCTTCTAGTTAAAAACTTCTCATAGTTTGGTTAAGAGCTTGTACTATATGTGAAGCAAGAGACTTTACAAAGATTCCTACTTAACTAAACTTCTAAAAATGCAAGTTTATGACAAAAAAACCCAAGCCCAACATGTACAACAGTGTTAACAAATATCACATTACAGTTATCCTTTCTGGGGAGAGATGTGGAACAGACCCACTTACTTCTTCTATAACATGGCTTTTCTCCCATCCTCTTCGAATTCTCCTCAGTTTCCTACTTACACATGGCAAAAGTAATACGATCTTACCCAGAATTACAATGGAAGGCAGAACAAGGGCAAGAACAAAATTTGGTGGTGTATAAAATCTGTAATACTCTTCTTCAAAAGCTCTCTTCCATCCGTAAATCAGGACATGGAAAGTACTTATAAGCAGAGCAATGTATCCAAGTGTAGACTTTGAAGAAAGAAAAAACAGGAAAAAAAAAAGCTATAATAGCACTTGGTCCTTCACCTGACAACTCTAATAAATTATTTGCATTATTTTAACATTTCTATTAGACATCAAGTTAAAATCTCTTACCTATTCACTACAATAAATTAGAAATATATGGTTTTAAGTTCCCATTCTGACATTTACAGACTGAACTGAGCACTGATTTACAGAGTATCTCTGCTAACATCTACAGGCCTTAGTCAAAGCTGAAATGATATCTGCCCAAATTCTAAGTAACGGAAATCAACCTCAGGATATGTATGCTGAGAAGGAACAATTCACATGTAGTTACTGGAACAACATCCATTGTGATTGGAAATTAAGTTTCCTATTTCTTAACTATGAGGACAGATCACTTCCAAGATTCCTTATTATGGAACAATGCAATTCTGTTGGAAGAGATTTGGGCCTCAACTTGCATATTTTTAACACTCTGAGATGCGCAGCTTATGTCTTCCTCACAAAGGCCTACATCCACTTGTCTGATGTTAGTATAAATCATCCCCTACCTTCTCCATCAGTTGTTGCTGAGTGGTTAATGGGAATATCTGAACTGCAGGGCTTGGGCATAACAGCACAAAGCAGTGGCGCAGTTTACCATAAACAGGCAGTGCTGAATAAAAGGTGAAAGAGAAGGTTCTCACAGCAGCCTGCAGAGGACAGACCTCGCAGCACATAAACCTAGAGCGTGCCACAGCAGGTGGTGATAATAGGGGTCACTCACCAGTTCTGGGAATCTGCCTTTTTAAGGACCCTGTAGCTGTAGTGCTTTGCAGACTTGACAATGCATCGACCTTAACTTTCCCAAACCATGATAAAAGAAGGCTACTATGCTTTGACTTCTGGTGGTGATCAAATGACGAAAAACTCTTTCTGGCCAAAATGTAATGTAATGACTAACTTGCCTGGGAAACATTTGTAGAAAATCACTGAAACAAAGAATGAGCATTAAGAAAGGTAACTGGCTACCAAGGTATGGTTTAATTTCAGTAGACAGACAAGCAAAGAAAAATGCAGCCTAAGGGTCTGTAATAGGTAGTGAAAAAATTAATTCCTTCTACTTCAAGATTAAGTAGTTTCTAGGGGAAGAAGAATATCTGAGGTAATACTATTTGCAAGGATTCACAGCTATAATGGTATAAAAGGAAAATACTTCTGGTAATTTCTTGGGATTGGTACCCTCTTTTTTGATTTGCCAATATTTATGTATCTTTTTTGCCAGTGTTTTCAGGGCCATTTTGTTAAGCTTTAGATATGCTGCATACTTTTTCTTAAAAAAACAATTTGCTCCCAAAATATCCCACAGTAAACAGAACATTTAGGCAACACTTGAGGATATGAAAATGGCATATATGGTATCTGAACAGAACTTCTGGTAAGAAATTTGGACAGCAAACAATACTATCAAACCTGATGTTTTAATATGTTATTGTAGATTTTTGTTGGTATGACTGTCCTGAATTCACTGTTATATCACTGCCAGCAGGGAGAAGGGCACAAGTGAATCATATCCCTCATTTCTTCATCAGGATTACTGATGGGAAATGCAACAATTCTTGAAAAAGAAACAGAAGGGAAATATTATACAGTCATTTCCAATTTATTTTAGTGCTTATTTTAATTCCATTTGAAAGCTATAGTTTTGAGACATGTATATATGTCTTTCTAGCTAATGGTCAAAATGGAAACTAAGAAGTACATCAGTACATTTTAAACTAACAATACAAGGACAAGAAAAACATATGATGTACTTTTATTAAGTTCTTTTTTTTTGCCCTGTGAAGAGCTGCCATATGCTTCTCTGAAGTGTTGGTAGGGCATGTGCTAGTGTGTACTGGACAATTGCAACCACACATATAAAAAACTAACAAAGATTCCCACAGGAGCTTCTGTCAGCTACTAATGCTATCTTCTTCAACTGGGCCCTTAATTACCATTACCAGGCACCAGATGATAATTCCTTTAAGAGCAGAGGACATCTGAAAGCAGCAAGAAGCAATACTATTTCTTCACTGGTAAATTCACATTGAACAGTGCAGTGAGCAGCAATATCAGTTGTAATTCTTGGGAACCCTCTGCCCCGGCTTTAGAATGGCTGCCAGGAAAAGTGGAAGAATATCTTTGGTTGCTTTGCTTCCTTATCTTCCATAATACTGTGTTTCCTGAAAGCTGAGTAATAGATTAGCACATTTCCTATGGACTCCCAAATCTTTTAGCTTTTCTCTAAGTCCTCCTTGTTTTGTTTCTTTTCCTTCCTGATCAAAGTCAGCTTTTAGCCAATACAGGAGATTCCCAGCCAAGGCTACTGATAAACTGGACAAACTGGCATTGTTTGAGAAAGGAACCAACAAAAGTTAGAGGAGCAGGAAAGATGAAAGAGAAAAACCCCTAAAATGTTACTTGTTAAACGCAAGATATATATATTTAGAGACAAAAATGTGCTGTGGGGCAATCTGCTTCAGGAATTTCTACATTCACAATGGTCCAAGCAATTTATATACAGGGAGATATTTTCTAAATTCTACATTTATGCAAGATATACTTCAGATTCTCCCAGTAACAGGATATTGCTAAACTTATAAACTGTCTGTAGTAACTTCTGACTGGAATCTTACCCATAAACTTGCTAAATACTCAGGCCTCAGTCTTCTTTACTCTGGGGAGAAAGTGTCCTATTCTTGTGGGAGAACCAAGGCAGGACAGCCTTTCCTCAAAGTGTATGCATGAGAAATATTTTAGTAACATTGCCTCCAAAAAACTTTAGGATTGTGCTAGGAGAAAAAAGGAGTATCTACAAAAAGGTCAGCTTCCTACTACTCAAATGGCAGATTTGTGTTGTTTTTTGCTAAAAAACATGAAGCTCAGCTTTCAAAACCAATCTGCTTTGTCCATTGCCACTTTAAATGATGGATTTTGGGCTTGAAGTCTTAGACTGGAAAACAAAAGCAGCAGTCATTTATGTTTACATTATGTATTTGCAGTTTAACTTTCCTCACAAGACTCCAGGACCCAGTGCAGCATAGCTTGCAGACAACATTCTCCATTTCCTTGTATTTTATGTGACCACTCAAGGACTAGTTTCAATAAATGTCTTTTTTTCTGTTTGCAGTGTGTTGGTTTAGGCTGTTTATTCTGCCTGCTCTGACAAAATACGAATTCTTTTGTATTTCTTGCCCACATCTTCCTTTGCTCCTTATCCAAATATATTTAGATGAGAAAAAGAAGAGTACTGAAGTGGCATTTAAGAAAACTGATGCATTAGTTTATCAGCCCCAGCTTTCTTCCCTGCTGCTTTTCTCAGTAAACTTCAACTCTGGGTAACGTTAAGGTGCCTGCAAAGTTTCACAGTAAGTTTCAATCATCTAGGATCTCCTACTGAGTAAACTCTTCATCACTGTCTCATTCTGTGGTTCCTCTACCTGGATGTTATGAGTGTTTCTCTCCAAATCATAAATCATGATGAAGTAATCAGACCTTTGTTTTGTACAGTGGTCAGCTCTGTACTGTAACAATTCCTGTTTTATGCTGGTCTCTTAGCTCCTTCTAGGACTGACACGGTAATTTCCTTTTGCACTATTAAACCTTCTCATATCTCACTTTGGTCATATTCATACTATGAGCGAAGGAGTGGAGCCTGCACTGCTTGTCCTCTCAAAGTCCTTGATGAAGCAGGCTGGAATTTTTGGGGCTGCTGACACCTGCGTTTGAAACCAGGCTAGGTAAGATGGAGGCATCTCCAAAATAATTTGGGATATCAAAGACAGCAATGATTTCTGCGCAAAAATATTGACAATTGGTGTTTCTTTAGAGTATTAGGAAGACTGTGTTGGAAGTCTGTTTGAACTGCTGTAGGCTGGGGAGATGCTGCTTAGGGCTTGTACTACCGGAACAAGGCTAGTCTATACTGCACATGTTAATAAACTCAGATTTTCCTAGTACGTTCTAGTGGTAAAACTCTTTAGAAGAGCCCAGACCCCTATTTTGATGAAACTGCATTTACTAAGATGAACAAGCAATAGTGTGTTGTTCTCCGCAGGAAGTGCTGAGCTGGGAAACTGTCTGAGTGTGCTGACTGACTGATTCTTCATCTGTCAAATGTGAAACAATTTCAGCAACTGTTGCAGCAAATCATCTGAGATTCAGGACTAAAGTAGAGACATACTGCTTTTCCCAGATGAAAAGCAGCAGTGGGATGATAGGCTAGTAGTTCCATTGTTTGTCCCCCTGACTTAGGGAAGATTGAGAAATTTAAGTTCAATTTTCCTCAATGCACTGCACTTCAGAAGAAGAAAAATTTAAAAGAGAGTACATATTATAATATTTTTTCTGTTCTACTTGCATACTGGGTACAGTGAAACATGCAGAAATACAGACTCCTTTTACTTTAGTAAGCAATCACTGGAAGTCTGTTTCCTGATTGAAGAAAGCAAGAAGACTTCTTTTGACAAGTAACTAAATGAATAACTTACATGCTGGGAGTTAATGACAAAGTAAATATTCATTAACATTAAGAAAATTTTAGTAGTTCAAAACTTTCATGATTAAGAATTGCAAATGATCATAGTTCATTACCAATACCAGTTATCTTCTGCACATAATGCAGTATGAACTGTAACATACATCCAGAGCAAACAACTTATTCCCAAACAAATTCCTCAAAATATTGACAGATGGGTCATTAAAGTTCATAATTATTTAAATTTGGAACTACTTTGACTTAATTTACAGTGGAAATAACTGCAGTAAATATGCAGTTGTATTGGCAATATCATTGTGATTATTGTGTGCATTTTGACTCAGTCACACAAGCCTGAAATTTGGAAACATGAGTCAGGAAAAATAAGACACAACTGCCGTATTTGTGGCTGGAAGTTATTACTGGATAAAGGCATCATGTCACTCACAAGTGAATACATATTTTTCCCTTTTGCACTAATGGTTTATATCACCCAACAGCAGTACTATTGTCCCCACACTAAGAACTCCAGATGGCAGAGATGTTGCAACAATACAATACATTTGAGTATTTAGTCCCTCTGAAGGCTCAAAGCCATGACTGTGAATAAACAGTTCTGTCAGGGTAACTGCACTTTGAAAAACTTTTTAGCAAACTTTTTGCAGGTCTACCTGCAGTTTTCCAGTAATGGAAATCATAAGGGAAGACATTACAGACAGATCTCAGACAACCACAGCCATTGAACTGTTCCCCACCACTCTCTTTAAAACGTCTGTAAATCATGAAGTGCAACCCAAGCCTTGAACTTTAAAGTCAGTGCCCACGTTCTGAAGTGAACAGGACTCAGGATTAGGCAATATTATTACAATGGCTAAACTGAAAAGAAATGTTAATCAGAAAAGACTGAGCTAAGACTACAGTACTAAGGCCAAAGTCAGAAAACAAAATGTAACAAAACCCAAAACTGCGCACTTAGGAATTTTCACCAGACCGAATCCTAGTAAAATTTCTTATACCTGACTGCTACCTAAAACTACTGGCAATTATGTGTAGGAGCCAGCACTGAGCTGCTTATTAAGGTCTGTATTTCTCAGTATTTTATGCTGGTTAGATTTGCCTGTTGTAGATATTTAATTGAGGAAGGAAGACAGCAGATGGTGTGCTAGGGCCTTGAAAAGCCTCTGATTTTTATAAGCAAAGCTTAATATTTTACTAGTGGGTATTTTCAGATAATGGGAATAATGCAGAATCTGTGTTAAGTCCTACACAATGGAGGGGAAGTAAAAATCAATGGCATCATGGCTGTCAGAGGGTTGTGGAATAAAAATTAGGGCAAATTAGGTCTTCAATTTTACTCATTATGTGCATCTACCTACAAGTATCTCATCAGTATCACTGCATTTAGCAAGTTTGTCCAAATTTATCTAATTTGACATTAGCAAGAAATTCTAAGAACAGAAAAGAAATAGATTGGTGATCATTTGGTCTTAGCTATGTTGGTTATTTAAGATCAGGAAGTGTAAGAAGTCCTGTTCTAACACTCATGAAATGCTTAATGTGCCTTCATGGTAGTATATTTGCTAAGTGATTGTTATTTTTATTAAATTACCAGAGATAGAGGAAAAAAAGGCTCTTGTCACATTGCAATGAGCTTTTGTTTGTGATCGCGATCATGATCAAGAAATTCTTGTTAACACCAAAACCCGCTTATTAAAAAAGTAACACACCTGAATAAAACTGAACTCCCTCCAGTTTAAGGCACTGTTTACTGAAGGGATGGAAGTTACTGCCAGCAAAGAAAGCAATCCAAGACTCATTATTCCAAAGGAGATATACATTTCAATTCGCCACACTTCTTCCTCATTCCAAGAATTTTCAACGTTTGCATGAACCTGATGAAAGAACAGAAAGGAAGAACTTTATTCTAAATAATATTAAAAATACCAACAGAAGTTATTTTGCTGACCCAAAGTTCACTGTCAGAGGACAACTATAAAATGGGGTCAAATATTTCAGAGGTTTCCTCATGTCTTGGAGAAAAACAACTATTTCCTTACTGCTGGTACTGGCTCTTGCTAGATTAAAAATATGTTAAACATGGAAATTTAGATGAGATGCTAAAAGAAAATGTAACATTACAAACCATTTACAACAATAGTGTTATAAAATCAGGTACATTCTTACACACTGTAGAAAAGGAGCTGTGTTCTTCAGACTCCGCAAACTTAATTTCTGTAACATAAGTTGGATGAACCTGCAATTTCTTTTCCGTTTGTTACATTTAGAAATAGTTTAGCATCATTTCCTCACTTTCCTTCAGCTGTCTATGCTGAGTCCAAGCTTGTTTCTCTCTTTCATTATTGCCATCAGATTTTTCCAAGATGGTTCTTGCTGGAGAGCTTTACCAGAAAAAAGAAACAATTCAGGACCTTAACAACTAAGAAGCTTAGATAGTCAACTCTTGTTTCCACTTCCAGGTTAACTATTGCAATATGGCATGCCTTGAGAAAGGTTCACTAGAAATATTAGCAAGTGAGATTTTTACAATATCATTAAAACCAAGATAATTTCTTAGTAAAATTACCAGTGAATCCTTTAGTATTACTAATTTAAGTGTGAATTACAGTTTCTTGCTGCCTATTATAGTTTTGCCCTTCCTGTCTTTCTCTTAAGTTCAGTTTTTGATGCTAGCTCTTTCAGAGTTTGTGACACTCCCTGTTAATTTGTTCCATTTGATTTTATTTCCTTATTTGGTTTTTCTTTCTTATCTATCACATCTCTCTTTTCCACAGATTTTATGTGCTGAATGGCAATGATGTTTTTCTGGCAATGCTGCTTTTCTGCCACTTTAAAGGTTACAATAAGCTGTCTCACTGACAGTCAGGAGCATCAGACCCTCTTCTAGACGATGACAGATTTGTTGGAGAATGTTTCAGGGTTATGCAAGACCAATTGTTCCCAGGAACTATGAGTCAATTTCTATTGCCTGCAATAGATGATGTTCACAGAATTTTAAAAGAATAAAGTATTTTTAGCACTGGTCCAAAATGTTACAAAGTATCAGCATTTTCTTCTTCTTCTTTTTTTTTAATATAGAGTATCTGTAAGCATTATTACAGTATCTACCCTTATACTTTTCATCTTTGTAAATGTACTTACAATATACATACTTCCCCCTAGTGTTAATTATATATAGAAAGGAGCATACCTCAGAATTTTCCTGCTGTTGCTCTTATCCTGTCTATCCTACATTCTTCTTGTGTATATTGCTATAAGGAATTTCCTATAAGTAGGACATGTCCTTGATTCCTCCTACCACACCAACTTAACTTCAGATTGACCCACGAGGTGAGCAAAATGCACAGACTTTCAGTCTCCTTATTTGGCACCACCTATGCATAAGATAACCCATAACATTCTGTGCCAAAAGCAGTAGAACAGATTAAGAAAACCCATCTGTTGTATTCAGGAGCCATAAGCACACAGTCAAGGCATTTTTGGCTTATTGAACTAAAGATTGTCTCACCTGTTGATATGCCATGTTGAGGAACAAGTAGCGCTCTGATCTCCTCATGGGCAAGCAGAGGCTGTACACCACATGCACAGCTGCAAAGAAAAAACTGAGCAGTCCAAGCTGCTTTCGACACTGGAGCCAATTGTCCAGCCAAGGAGGAAATCGCCGATACTTAGTCCCATAGTAAAGCTGATAAGCAGCTGCAATAAGTCCTGATAAATATACTAGAGAAAGCAAAGTGATAGCAACAATTGGCAGAGTCTTGTTCACAATCTCAATGGGAATCTTGTAAAAGTCACTCTGCTGATTTCTCATGTATGGATGGATGACATCTCTGACAAAGGAATAGATGAAGAAAAATGTTGCCAGGCTAATGGCAATCACTACAGGCCCCTTCCACAGGGTGAACAGTCGCAGAGGCAGGTTTTCAATTTCCCTTGAAGATGACAGTGCCCCCAAATCAATAGGAATGAAACTGAGCTGACGGGCAAGCTCAATAACTTGATGGCGAGCCTGAACATTGTTACTGCATATATAGACCTGTTGGGAAAGTCAAGGGAATTGTCTCTAGTCAGAGAAAGAGACTCAAAGGTAAATAAAAAACCAACAAAACCCACCAAAAACCTTAAGGGCCTCCAAATCAAAACACAACTGCTAAAACTGTATGTTTTATCCCAGCTCGTATCACCAAGATGACAATAAAATCACATAAAAATCTAGCCAAAGTGCAAATATGCACACTGATTTAGCAACAGAGTAATAAAAATAAAATTGGCTTTTTCTTGGATTTAATAATGGGGGATGTCTTGGTAATCTGTACACTGAAACCTGTCATACTGAAATGTCTACAGGACTGGATTACCTTGAAGCAACAACTAAAAGCATTTCAGAAAATTCCAAATCTCTCAAAAATACAGGAATCTTGAACAATGACCCTTAAACAACTATAGCATACACAGAATGAGAAGCAGCAAACTGTGTAATCTCTCCATGGGTAACAATTTTAGCTTAATTTCACAACCCAGATTTCCACAGAGTTCAGATTTGAGTATTTAACAGAAAAAACTAGCAGCCAGATAAGAACTTGTTCTAAAGGCCAGTTTATTACACAGTGAAAGAAGTGTACTGCTACAAAGTACTTCAAGGTTCCTTTAAAATTTACAGTGGGCTATAGTTAGCCCAGCATTGTTTGCTGATCATCTGCATTGAAGCAAATATGATCTGTTTTGACTGAAGTGAATTATTTATAGTGTAGTGCTATTATGAAAAGGGATAAAAGAAGTATGGTGAGGTTATTTTTAAAATTATGCTAATTCCATACTAATTGCATTCCATTTAAATCTACCTGAAGTGCCAGAAAATTCAATTTAGTCTCCAGCAGTCAGGCTACATCAGTTATTTCTTATGTATTTCTCAGATTTCATAAAGCTGTGAAGGACTGGATGCTTGCACAGGCTTAAATCCTTTATATCACTTCAACAAAACATGCAACACATAAAGGTGCCTTTTCTATACGCAGGATGGATTTGCAGAATATACTGGGAAGGAATTTGAACATGATGTTCCCAAGCAGCCCTGGATTAAATGAATGACCACTTAGAAACATATGTGCCTCCTTCTGTTCCCTCATATTTATGATTTTGGGGCACTCTAAAAGCTAGATAAGTTCTTTCAATCACTTTGCTGCTACACTGAATGCAAACATTTTTACAACAGCTGATTCCTGAGCTCTGCAGTCAGGACCTCAGACTTCTGTGCATCTTTCAATAGTTCACCCCAATGCTGTAACTAAAATACACTGGGAAAGACTGTCTTTATCGCTGTATAAAGCATGAGGATGCACATGAACATATTTCCAAGGGAAAACATTAAGACCCAACTCTTCTCTGTCTGTAGTCATCAAAAGGTCAGTTGTCTACTCTAAGCTAGTATCCACATTTCCTCTGCAATCTTTAAAGACAAACAGGCAACACATGGAAAAAATTGGACCACTTATTTTATTCATCTTACAGTGGGATGAACTAAACTCTGAAGGTTTTATTGGCTACTAAAATGTAAGCTAAAGGCCCAACATTTTAGACATGTTAAGTCAGGCAGGGTAAATCTCATGAATTCTGGTCGTTACATTCAGTTCCATTCATTCAGTTCATTCAGTTATATTCAGTGTCGTTTTCATCTTACAAATAAGTTAAACACAAATAAAAACATTTACCTGTCTGCTGGCATCCTTTGGTCCTAACTGCAGTGACCATGCTGAAATGACATTGAATCCTTTGACAATTAGGGAATCAGGAAAAAGTGATGCCAAATACTCTGCATTGGAGTCTGGATATTGGTCTACTCTTGTATTATTGCTGACATCAATCAGAATTTTACCAGCAAGTAAATGTTTGAGGTCCCACAAAGAGGTGTAATGTTCTCTGTGTATGGCTACAAAAATGATGTTTGTTTTAGCTACTGCATCTTCATGGTGAGTGACATCAACCACATGGGGAAAGAAGTCAGCAGCATGTTTAGGATTTCTACTTCCTACGACCACGTGGTACCCACATCGAATAAGTCTAATTGTCAATGACTTAGCAAAGTCTCCACTTCCAATGATGCCTATTGTGACCTTACTGGCATCCTTGATGCCATTGGCAACATTTGGTAGAAAAGTTTCATTGAGGTTCTTGGGACTCCCCATCATAGAGATTGATTCCATACTTCCAAGACACCAAACCTACAATGACTTCTTTGGGGAAAAAAAAAAAAAAGAGGAAAGAGAAGAAAGAAAAAAGAGAAAACAACAGAAGGAAAAGTCAGCATCATACAATTTTATGAGACCTCAAAATCCATTAACATCTCTGGAAGCAAAATCTTTGGTTCTAAGTTTCGTATTATATTTTTTCCTTAATCAAGTATGTGCTAATCAACTTTGTCTTGCAATGTGTCACTAATAGAAGGAGAAACAAGAAACATAAAATACTTCAAGTACTTCGGTAATACAGTTACTTAAATAAATAACAGTTTTTTCATCTTCTCCTAGTTCCTACCTTCCACTGCCCTGGAATACTGGACCACAAGATAACTTTGTACTCCTGAAACCAATGGTCAATAGAATAATGAGAAGAAACATGTGAAGAAAATTGGAAAATAGTAGAACGTAGAGAGCACTGGCCTGTGATCAGCATAAGGACAGTGAGTACATGGAAGCTGAATTCCATTAAAAGTTTATGCAGATTATTATTGTGATATCCTCTCCTGGCCACGAAGGAAGAGATGCAAAAGTCTCAAAACTACAAAATGTCATGGCTACCACCATGACAAACATCCATCTGACATACTCACCTGTCAGCCTGGAAAATGGGCTGCCCATGTGGTTCCAGTGGCAAAAACAACAAGGGAAATTTATCAACACCTAGTCGTGAGATCACTAATGACATTTCTAGGTCAGACTTTTAGGCCTGGCCATGGATGTATAAGGATTAACTGTGGATGCGAGGGTGAAGGATTCAAGGCCATGAGTCACAAATATGCTTAATAGAATTTTCTATCCAGGGAAGTAAGATAAATCCTGGAGACAAACACATGGGACAGCCTTCCATAAAAAGCAAATGGCAGGAAGCGACAGATTTCATGCAATAATAAAAGGAAAGATAGTTTTAGGACTCAAATTGAGTGTAATAAGGGATGTTTTGAAGAAGAACAGAAGCTAAGGCTCACAGAAAAATAAAAGAAATACTGCTATATCCTTGGTCACAGAACTGCAATAAAGCTGTAACAAAGGCATTAAAAAAGCCTCAGGAGGGAAGTCTTCACATGAAACCACAGTTATGACGTAAGTAGCTCTGCACTGTTGTGGGGGGTTGACCCCGGCTGGAGGCCAGGTGTCCAAAAAGTGCTGCTGTATCGCTCCCCTCCTCAGCTGGGCTGAGGAGAGAAAATACCATGAAAGGCTCATGAGATGAGATAAGGACATGGAGAAATCACTCACCAGTTACCACCACAGGCAAACCAGACTCCAGTTGGGGAAATTAACTGACTTTATTACCAGTCAAAATCAGAGCAGGATAATGAGGAGTAAAACAAATCCTAAAAAATGACCTTCCCCTCACCCCAGGAAGTTTCTTCCTGGGCTTAACTTTATTCCAGATTCTCCACCTCCTCCACCTCTGCAGTGCAGGGAGACAAGGAATGGAGGTTACGGTCAGTTCATCACATGCTGTTTCTGCTGTTGCTTTTTCCTCAGGGAGAGAAGTCCTTCCCCTTTCCTGAGGTTCCTCCCACAGGAGAGTCTTATACACACTTCTCCAGTGTGAGCCCTTCCCACAGGCCACAGTTCTTCACAAACTGCTCCAGTGTGGGTCCCTTCCACAGAGTACACTCCTTCAGGAATAGGCTGCTGCAGTGTGGGTCCCCATGGGGTCACAAGTCCTACCAGGAAACCTGCTCCAGTGTGGACTCCTCTTTCCACAGGTCCATGCCAGGAGCCTGCTCCAGTGTACGCTTCCCATGGGGTCACAGCCTCCTCTTAAGCATCCACCTACACTAGTGTGGGGATCCTCCACAGGCTGCAGGTGGATCTCTGCTCTACCAGAGCAGAGATCCTCATGGGAACCTCATGGGCTGCAGGGGGATGTCTAACCCAGTGCTTAGGGCACCTCCTCCTCCTCCTCCTTCTTCTTCACTGGCCTTGGTGTCTACACAAGTTGTTTCTCTCACATATTCTCGTCCTCTCTTCTGCAGCTGCAATTACTTTTTTTATTCCTTCTTACCTATGTTACCCAAGAGGTGCTACCACCACTGCTGATGGGCCTGGCTGTGGCCAGCCATGGGTCCACCCCAGACCCAGCTGGCATTGGCCCCATTAGACACAGGGTCTTGCAGCTTCTCACAGAAACCACCCCTACAGCACCCCTCCCCATCCTGCTACCAAAGTCTTGCTAGGCAAACCCAATACAATTGTAGAACACAGATAAATTCTGAAAATTAAGAAAGCAATGAGGAAAGGCAGGCTAAGAAAGAGCAAAAAGAAACCACAAGGTTGCTGTCTTGGGAGCAATCAACAACAGACCACACAGAACCTTTTCCTGAGCCACCATCCAAGAGCTGATATGATGGTATATAATCACCAGTGTGGGACATTACCCAGCCACTGGTTATAAACACAGCATGTGTGGTGAATAACCTCCCACAATTAAAAGTAGGTTTGTGTTACAGAAATTAGAGGAAGCTGCTGGAAGAATGGGCACGTTTCATTTCAGCTTTGACTAGAAGTTATGAACTCACTGAAACTGGACTCAGAAGTTAAAGACAGAAAGCAGTATGTGAAAGTGACCACAAAGTCAGTACTCAAAGAAAAGATTCAAACAGTGAATCCTTCTGGCAGAGGCAGAGCATGAAGATTTTTATGCATACACTGAAAAAAGCATTGACTTTTTCCTTACCATGTGACCTGGAACATATTTAACACATGACCAAACTACCAGTATTTCCTGTATCAGGATGGGTTCACACCCAGGAACATAATGAGAATAGCTGTATTTTCATCAGATAAGAGATAGATCTGGATATGACAGAACACGTAGGCTTTCACCATGTGATTACAGGGGCCCATTTCAGTTCATGCCATGTAACCAGAAGGTGCTGCTGAACTTTGAGATTGAAAGGGAACCACCATAAGGAAATGGGCTACCAGTACCATTTAACCACACTGCAGCCCACTTTCAGTTTTAGTCCAAAGGATCCTTGGGAGAGTGGGCACACAGGACTTGTAACATGATGAATTGCTCTGGTGAGCTGAATTTGGCCTGCTGGCCAAAGTTTCTCACTGCCTGTTCTAAGGAAAATACAGTGTGAGTAATAGAATCAAACTGACAGACTGCATAAAAAACCCTCTGGGAATAGGCTGACATGACTTTTAGACAAGTAATCTAAGAGATGTACAAGAGCAGAGAGCTAGCAGTTACTGAAAGGGACTACATTAAATGTACAACAGCAATTCAGAGGTGAGAGTGTATAAGACTTGTAACTGCAACAAGAGAGCTTTCCTGACCTGAAAAATCACACAAGAATTTAAAAAAAAAAAAAAAAGTTTGTGTGCATGGCTAAGGAGCAGTATAAAAAGATAAAGAGACAGTGCTATCATGTAGGGATAAGATCAGAACAAGGATGGTACAGAAGTGAGTTTCTAACTAGTGAAGAAGATAAATGGCAACAAGTAAAAGTTCCATAAATACAATAAAAAGACAAAAGACAGAAGGCAAGGTTTATAACTTCAGAGGAAAAGGAACAAGTTATAACTCATACAAAGTAGGACTAATTGTTAAATGCCTTCTTTATTTCAGCCCTCAGCAGAAAAGTTAACTGTGAATAGGTATTTAAAGAAATTCCTTTTACGCGGAGACAGACGGTGAGGTCAAAGTGGAAAAAGGTAAGTTAAGAGTAAAGGATAAAGGTAAGACAAAGATTTTCAAGTCAGCAGCCACTTATGAAATCAGCCCTTGATGCTTAAAATGCTGATCAAAGTGACATTTTCAGAACCACAAAGATGACAAGACAGGCAGACTAGCACATATGGCTAAAAGAAGGGAGGAGGACGACTAAGGAAAACAAAGACTTGTTAGCTTAACTTCAGCCCCTGGACAGATTTTTCGTCAAGTTATTGTGCAATCAATTAGTAAACAAATGGGAAGCAGATGATAAGAAGCAGCTGAGGTGGGTTGTTCAGGAACAGATTTCAACAAAACCAACCTTCTTTTACAAACTACCTGATTTCAGAGTTACAAAGTAATAAAAGTGACATAGATTTGACATATGCTCTTAAATTAGCTAAGAGAACATCACAGAGCTATGTCAGCCAGATGGTGACACACGTGAAAAACTGCTCCTGGAAAAAACCTGCTGGAGGAGAA